>CM029021.1:182028794-182228958 GCA_016801055.1 Panax notoginseng | reverse complement strand
ACATCAATTTGACTTATAAGTTAAAACAAATTATGAAAGTTTTCGTTCATAAAGACTTATAAGTTAAAATAATATAAAGACAAGAACATTAATAAAAAGATGGGCAAAATAAAAGAGGGCAAAATAAACATTACAATTGGTCAACTTAATTTATATTTTAAAATGACTTATAAGTCATTTTAAAATAAGTCATAAATGATTACTTATTTTACTTTTTTACTTAAAGAACTAACTTATAAGTTATAAATAAGTAGATCCCAATAATCAAATAAACTTACAAGTCCGTAATGGAACCAAAAAACCGGAAAAAAATAAAAGAAGAAAAAGGGAAGTTGTAACCCTAATAGCATTGCACTCCACGACCTCATACTCATCTTTCGCGATTATCAAAAGGCCATCGTCCACTCCACGACTTTACAGGTACTATCAAATATAGTCTCCTTCCGCTCTTGAAAATTCATTTCATTAAATTATTTATGTTTACTGTTCTATCCCCTATACTTTAAGCGGAATTACAATTGTCTTACTATTCTTAGCCTATGGATTGGTTTCTTGAGAGTTTCTGAATTACTCAATCATCATAATCCCCTAAACCAACCAGTCAAAGGAAAATACTTCGCGACCCATGAATGTAATGATGGAGAATTAGGTGCCCTTTTTTCCTATCTTTCCTTTCCTTTTTTTTTTCTCAAATGAGTTTTAAATATTGTTCTGGTTGTGTTCTTTTCCGTCACGACCCGTTGTTTCTTAATGATAGGTGAATATATGCTGACTGTTGTTTTTAGTTTGAATGATAGGTGTTGCTATAGTTTTTACTTTGGATAGAAATTTATGTAGAATGACTATTTTTGTTTAGAGTTTTAGTCAACTGTCCTCTATAGTTTTGAATTTTTCTATGTTTATTTGGATTGTTTAAACCGATCAACCCAAACCAAAGTAAAACTGTTGATGAATGGTCTGTTGGTTTGGTTTCAATTTTTTTTTTTTTTCATTTTCATTAAAAATATCAAAAATTCAATTTTATGTTTTTTTTTTGTTTCAACAATCAGGCTTCTCAACTACTTCAGGGAACCTAGTGACTTTACAGAGTCAAGAGAGTGCTGAAATGAGGTAATTCATGTGCCTTAAAAGGTCTGATCAATAACACTGTTGCTTTTCTTGATGTCAATTGCTTATGTTCATGTTTTCTTTTTTTTCTTCTTTTCTTCCCTCCCCCCTCCCCCCTCCCCCCTCCCGACCAAAAAAAAAACTGTTTTTTGAAGACTAATAGGATTCTATAAACTACTGTTGATGGGGTTATGCTGTTTCCTAGTCACTAATTATTCAACCATAGCACCAAGTACAATAACGCTAACCATTTTCTCAGTTTTCTGTTTTGAGGGCCAAAACTTGTGCGTCCATCCTTTATAATGTTGAGTACTAGTTAGGAATCGTCGTTTCCTAGTTCCCATTTTTGTGCTTCCTGGTGCAATACGGACTTCTATTTTGTGATATAAACAGTTGAAAATACTATTATAAGAGCAAGCATTACATTCCTTATTGCATGCCTCATTTGTAAATGCTGCTATTTAAGTCGGCAGTTATATTATTTATATATCTCTTTTCTGAAGTGTTAATCTTGTCAGATGACATAATTCTCTAATACTGTATTTTATGATTATGAATCTCATGCTACAAGCCTAAGATTTTTGCACGACAGTAAGAAACTAGTCTAATGTGATAACTTTGTTGGTGCAGCAGGGGCAGGGTAAGATGGGATGAAGCAAATCTGGGTGAAATTGAAGCAAATAAACCTGTGAGGCAGAAAATAACAGAGCCAAAGACTCCATATCACCCCATGATTGATGATGAAGGTATGTTGGTCTAATATCTTTCCTCTTCACATCTGTCCTCAATAAATAATACTATGTTGTTTTTAAAGACAAGTCTCTGATAGAAGGTTAAAGGTGTTCTGCCATCCCACTTCATTTTTATAGAACTAGAACTAGTGGAAGTATTGTCATATATATGTTATTGCAATAACTTCTAGATTTAAAATTCTTCTCAAAATTACTTTGCTATCCAAACTAGAAATTTGCAACCTATATAGCAGAAAATACAAGTATTTTAAATATACACTTATAAGTGTATGACAATTATATAAATAATAATAATTTTTTTTTATAATTATATAATATAAAACTATAATTATAAAAAAAACACTTAAAAATATATAGGCATTAGAAATATTTATAATATAATCATTAAAATATAAGTATTTTGAATTATATATATATATATTATTAAGGGAAACCAAAAGGAGTGGTTATTTTTTTGAACTCTTGTTCTCTCAAATTTTTTAATTTTTTTTACCTTAATGGTTGTAGCCCTATTTTTTCCCTCCACTCCCATTATTCACCACCTTCTAATTTCTCTCACCCACTAATTCTATATGTCTACTTTTTTAAATTTGCGCACACAATTAATTGTTAAAATAATTATAACATTTATATATCGGGTGGCTGTGGGATGCATAACCTGCCCCAAGTTTTTTGACTTGGGGTTTCCCCGATCCGAAACCCAAACCCCGATTAACGGTCAAAAAACTCGTATGTTAGGATCGGAGTTGGGTGGGAAGAAAATTGCCATCCCTTGACACCCCCGGGTCCCGATATACTTTTGGAAATCGCATTACCCATACCATATATTGATTTGTTGAAAACAGCTCTCATAAATTCAATGAGATCAGGTACCGCCATTACTTGAAGGCAAAGTAAATATTGGAATTCTACTTTTGCTGTTGTACAGCAAATCTATGCACTAATTTCTAAATGATACTTCACAATTAAAAGAATTAAAATATATATATTTACTTTGCAACATCTACCCTTGCAAATTGTTTTACTGAAATTGCAAAAACAAGAAGGTATTTCATGGGGGTAAAACTGAAGGGAACTGCAAGTCTATTATGGTTTCTCAGTTGGTTGGGAACTAGGTTATGTTGTTCGTTGAGCTCTTGTTAGCTATTATGTTTGTCAAGTTTGTATGTTGCAACCAGTACGAATTGAAACTTTCTGATTATTGCAGGATTGTTATCTCCCACGCGCGGTAGTTTTGAAGAAGGTGCTGGTGATACTGTGCGCACAGAAGCAATATTTTCTGCGTTGAATGATGTGACGTCTTCTAGTAGAAATAATTCTCGGGGCTCTGGCTGGACATCATCGGAAGATGAGGCAGATGCCATGGATGAAGATGGTGAAGGTTCATTACTTATCTATCTCTTCAGTTGTACTCATAGAAACCAACATTTATAATTGTATTGAACTTTTCTGCACGTCCTGTCTCTATTTTATTTTATTTTTGTTCCTTTTGTCCATTGTTGGAAAAGTTACCAGGTTCAATAGAACTATAGAAGTTACTAATTTTTTGTCTTGTCTTTTTTTTTGAGATAGACACTAGATGGTTCTAATAAAATGTGGCTCTTAATACCGGCTTAATGTTTGTTGAACTACTTACCCACATATTCAACATTGTAGGTTTTCTCTAATCTATAATTCATTGTAGTCAAAATTTAATCAAAATGAAACTTAAAGACAACCAAAGGAAGGAAGGAAGGAAGCTCTCTCACTATTTTGAATTATTTTTTTTATGTAACTTCTGACACCTGGTTTGTTGAAATTTTTAGATTCTGATTCAGAGAAGAGAGAGAACTTCAGGGTGCAGAGGCAAGCCCACTATGATGAGTTTCGGAAAGTGAAAGAACTCAGGCGAAAGGGCTCCTTGCTAGTTGAAAATGCATCATCTGACGAGGACGAGGACGAGAATGGAACAGCTGGGTAAAAGACGCAGACAATGAGGAAGGTAGCCAAGAATGATATTCAACAAACTTCACGGTTAGCTAATGGAAATTAAGAGCTATCAAAGCAAACACTTCATAATAATGAATTGAATTGATGAGATTACCGTGTCATCTCCAAGTTTAAATCAACTTTTTTTTTTCTGAAACAGTCCAAGAATGGACTGGAATTATTTTCCACCTTGAATGACCGTTTATCTTGTAAATATTGATAGTCTCCCTATATATATATATATAGGGAAATGATCTATAGCAAGTATTTGTTATGGATGAAAATTGGACAAATAGCATCATAACCGTTCATTCCAATAATCAAGGGTTGAGATTAAAAATGGTACAGCGCCCGTCCGCCAGACGAAGTAGCGGACGGTAAAAAATACGCCATCCCCAAATTGCCTGTTGGCTTATATTGGCATGAATGTTGGCTGGCTTATATTGGCATGAATGTTGACTGGCGGCTTATACATCAGCTTGTGGGTTAGTTTGGGGGCTTATACTGTTGGCTTATATTGGCATGAATGTTGACTGGCTTATAAATTAGCTTGTGGGTTAGTTTGGGGATTGAAATTTGTTTTATACAATCCGCTTGTTCGTCTAGCGTATGACTTTTTTATTTTTTACCGTCCGCTATTTCGTCTGGCGAACGGGCGCTGTACCATTTTTAATCTCAGCCCTTGATTATTGGAATGGACGATTATGATGTTATTTGTCCAATTTTCATTCATAGCAAATACTTGCTATGGATCATTTTTCATATATAATATATATATATATATATATAATATATATATTTTGGGGTGGCGAGGATAAGGTCTATATTAATATAGTTACATTATGCACACGTGTATGATATGCATACGTATGTATTTTAAAAAAATAAAAATTAATTAAAGAAAAAGAAGAAGAGTCGAGTATGATATGCATACGTTGTGTGTTTTTAAAAAAAATAAAATTTTATTAAAGAAGAAGAGTTTATTTGTATAGTAATGGTAGTATGATAATATTATGATAGCAAAATCATATTGAAAAATTAGAAAAACTAGCATATTATGTAAGAAAAAAAATATTGATACTTGTTTATCAATTGAAAATCAAACGCATATGCTCGACGTTTTTTCATTTTTAAATACTATAATTTCATGAACGACACACAAATTCATACTTGCACGATAGTCCTCTCCATCAACTCTCTAACTTGTCTTTGTAACTACGTCGTCTTTTCGAAAATGTTGTAGGCTGATGATAGGTACAGAATGATAGCATTGAGCACATAATTAATCACCTGTATAGGAGACAAAACAGACTTAGACAAAATATAGTTAATCTGGTTAGTATTCAATACTAGTTCTCACTCGCACTCTTTTGCAAGTCACTTATTTTCTTATATTTTTTTGTTCAATTTTTCTCTCAACTGTTTTATTCTCTTCTTTATTTTCAGTCTCATCTTTCTCAATCTCTCTATTCTTTTCAGTTTCACTTTTTTCAATCCCTCTTTTGTTTTCATTGTAACTCTTTTCAATCTCACTTTTATCTATTTTCTTTTTTTTTCACTTGCAATCTTTTGTTCATTCTCTTTCTTTTGTTCACTCTCTTGCTTTTGATCACAATCTTTTTGTAAGTGCATTAAATCTTCATGGACTTACTCGGGTGTCATAAGACAAAGAGTGACTCTTCTTTGATTGTGCACGAATGAATACTGATTGATAATGCTGTCATTATTCATATATCTGTCGTTTTGTCATGGTCTTCTAAGTAACAAATGACAAGTATGCGTTAGAACTACATCGCATAGTATTTCATCTTTATATCTGTCAATGCTAAAAGAAACTGACAGTTGTCTATTCACCTCAACCCTTCACAATTGTTAATTCCTTGCAACTTGTTAGGTTGAGGATGTGCAACTGTAGATCAGACCCCAGCTTCTCCACCATTGTAGTGCTAGCAATGTTACTACGAATATCACAATCAATTTTTACATTACATATCTTGTTTTGGACAAGAAACTTAGTATAAAAGATGTCAGTTTGCTACATTGTATCTTCCTTTTTAACTTGCACACTTATAGCTTTTCTTGTCACTAATAACTCTTCACGGGTAGTATGATCTTCTTCAACTTCTACCTCCCTCGGCCGAACTCGCTCCGTATGCTTCTTAAAATTGTTTCGTGTTCCATTTAACATGTCTCTAACTCCTTATGAACTGATTCCATGATGTCCTCCTTTGCCTGCCTATGCAGTACTTGCTCGGCCCTCATACGCTCCATGGGTTTTTGAGACTGCTCCCTATGTCCATGATAAAATCTATTATGATGCCTCTCATACTCCTCTTCCCATATTCTTTTATATTCATTCATGAAAGAATCCATACGAACTTTTGATTTAGTTTTTAGTTACTCCTCATAGCTAAACATAATTGCTCTAAAACAATGGTTAGAAAATAATAATTCCTCGCACACTCTCTTACGTGTTTCGCTCAAACAATGAATCATTCAATTACGCTCGTGTATTACCTTCTAATGATCTCACCACTCTTGCCTTTTTGGATAAAATATTTTCTCTTATAGGTTCTTTTTAAATTCACCAAACAAGAATCACAGTTTCCTATTCAGTTCGACATGAACTTATCAGTAACAAAATAGCAAGATATGAGTCTCAAATTAATTACCAACAATTTTGAACTCCTTGTAAGCGTTTGATTTGACAATTGTAGTCCAGCTTCGGAATTGAATAGTCCTCACGGATTTGATGCTTGAATCATCTCGGATTGGTATTACACCCCTCGGGTTTGGACTAAACAACTCACGGATTGACTTACTTATATGCTTTTAAATTTTCGTGAAAGCTAGTTAGGCTTGTGAAATTTTATGGCTTTGCTTGTTCGGAATTGATGAAGATATATTCAGATGATTTGGTGATTGAGTGGTCGAATATTGCAGAACTTAATACTGTTGAACTTGGGTTAGTAAACAATTGAAACAATTAGGATTTTTTTTTATATAGATATTAAAAACAAGAAATTAAAGGATAGATAAGCCGCTAGATATTTAGCTCTAATACCAATTAATAGACTACACAACATGCTTACGTAAAGTAATCGTCGCTCAGATCGTTTTTAACGAAGTTATATTAGTGGAACACCACGATACCTCAACCCGCTTATATTGAAGCGAGAAACTTGGTACAATTAATAGTGCAAGGAAATTTGCGTTGAATGAAACACAAAAGACACCTCGACACGTTGTTTATAGGTAAGCAAGAACCTTGGTACAATCGACAATTGATGAAGTAAAAGACTGCATGAAACAATCCGGGTCAAATTTCGAGTCCGGAACAAATTTCGGGTCAAATCTTAAGTTCGAATCAAATCAAATCCATCAAAATAAGGCCTTAAACCACTGGCCCAATAGTATCTTATTGAGTTATCTTAACCCACCATAGGCTCGCCAAAAAGATCATGACTAAAGGTACTATTGGTAATAACTTAATTCCTTAAGTACAAATAATTTTTTTCCATATCTTTCGATGTGGGACTGAGATGTTACAAACTCCCCTACTTAAATTTTTGATGTCCCCGTCAGAACCGATCACACACATTATCCACAAATCTTTGTCTCTTTAACCATTGTGGGATAATACCGGCTAGCTTTGTATCCCCATCTTTTGGGTCTCCAGAACCGATCACACACACGGTCCATAAATTTTTGCTTCTCTAGCCATTATGGGATAATATCGGCTAACTTTGTGTCTCCACCTTTCGGGTCTCCATCTCTCTATTGTGGGATAATACCACCGGGCTTCGAGTCCCCACCTTCGACAACCCGATCGGATGACCTAACTTAAGCTTTCGAGAGTCGGTTCTTGTACCATATGACTCGGGTCAAATACCGAGTCCGAAACAAATCTCGAGTCAAATCCCAAGTCCGAATCAAATCAAATTCATCAAAATAAAGCCTTAAATAATTGACCTAATAATATTTTCTTGGTCATCTTAGCCCATCACAAGCTCACATAAAAGGTCATGACTAAAGGTACTATTGATAGTAACTATGTATTGTTGAATGATAAGTTTAAATTGAATTTCAAAGAAAATCAAGAATAACTTAAGAATTCTTTAAAAAAAATACATAAGAAAAGAGAATATACTAAGAAAAATTTATTGATGAAATCTGAATTGTTTACATCAGCCATATTTATACTACTCTAAGTAGCCCTAATCCTATAAAGAATGAATTGAAAACTTAGGTAACAAGTTTTCTAATTACATTAGAATTAAAATTAATTTCCTAAAATCTAACAATCAGATTTTAAAATTGAAATTGAATCATGTGTAATGTTGTTGCATAAAACAACCCTCATTCTCTCGGAATTAAAGAATTCGTTAATTGTTACGATGATCAGCTAGAAAGTCAATTACATGTGAAGGCTACACAAATCAGAACACGGATGCCGAGTTAGGAATTAATGTGAATCAGGACATCAATCTATCTAACAAAATATAAATGATTTTGAATTTCCTGCTCACTCAATAAATCATCTGGGCCGTCCAAAATTTGGGATAAATTCTACCGTCTATGTAGTGTCGGAGGCACGTGACACAACTAGTTGATAAATATGTTGAGTAGAAATCAATTGCGAAACCGAGAAGGATTGCTGAATATATACTTAATCTTGAAGGCCCATATGCTTGCTTGATTTGGCCCACACGATAAAGCCTTCATTTACTGAATATGTTATCTAAATATGCTATGTCTAAGGCCCCATACGATATGGACTTTTAATTGTTACATGTAATCGTCGAATTGGAACATGATATACATGGCTACTAAATCCGTGTGTTTGGCTAAGGAATTAAAATTAGTTGCTAGCATAAGCTGATTAGAATTGGGTAAGCCTAATAATGCTTGAATTGGGATCCTTTGATCCAATAATGATTGGGTTATGCTAATTAATTGAGGAACAATTTTTTATTGAATAATTCTCCGTCCAAACTTATTGAATTGATTCATTAAGTCTCTCCTTGAATCTTTCAGCTTTTATCCTTGTAATTGGACCAAGAAGAACTTGAATTGGATCGGTCCAAGTTTTATGTGCATCTATGCCTAAGCTAAGCATGTCCGCATCATTCTTCTCTTCTTGAAAAAAATTTGTCTCATCGTTTGATGTAACCCTTGTCAGAATCTTGTCATTCCCCTCATCTTAAAAATAATTTATCCTTAAATTTGGCCCGACATTAAAACGAATTAAGTCAGCAACTTTAGTAACAATGCAATCACAATTCTTACTTGACAAAATTAACTTGTATGCATTATCAGCAGTGTAAACAAAAATTTAAAAAGTTCCACTTTCTCTCTGCATCAAATATCAATTTTTGAAACTTATATGCAAACGTACATGAATTCATGGATTTAACACAAAAACAAAACCAACCAACACGTATCTTTTGTATCGTCACTAAGAACTCAAGAGACTTAAATTAATATGCATAGTCTATTAGATCGATCAAAAATCAAAACACTTTTCTTTAGATGTTCTACGTATCGTTCTAATTGGTTCGCATACTGCTCTTCGTCACTCTTAACGTTGAATCTATTTCTCTCTTGTATATGCATATCAATCACATTAATCATTTCTTTTCCATTTACATTAGCATACTCAAAATCATGCAACGATGATAACTCTAATGAAAAGACATGATCGCAACTAATGTTAAATAAATGATAATATATGTACAAATTGAACAGTATAAAAACAAAAATACCAATAAAAAAAACTAAAATAAATATTATAAAAAACTAGTAAAATCATATGTTTATTATGAATATTGACAAGAAAAATTAGAATGAAGAGTTTATTTATATAATAATAGTAGTATGATATACACACGTTATATGTTTTAAAAAAAAGTGTTTATAAAAGAGTAAGAAAATAAAAATAGGGAAAAAGATTAAAACATAAAGATGTGAGGATAAGATCTATTTTTTATATATATAGTAGTACTAGTAGCATAGCGTGTTTAAAAAAATAAAAACAAAGTGAAGCGGTTAAAATTCTTTCATCACCGTTATGATAAGAAAAGATAAAAAGAGATGTGGAAACTGTACACACAATCTCACTCGTTCATATGAGAGAGGGATAGAGAGAGACTTAATGTCTGTGATTAGTTTAGTTAAAAAATTATCAACGGGCGAAGCGGACAGTCCAATGTGCAGTTATGCTTTTGAGATATGCAACCAGATAAGCTCCGTCTTCGCCAAACCCAGTGGGTCAAAGCCACCGGCACTGGACGTCATGGTCAAAGAAATCACGGAGGCAGCTGGGCGGCGGGGCAAGATATTCGTGTTCGGAGTTGGCCGAGAGGGTCTAATGATGAAAGGGCTGTGCATGAGGTTAGCCCACCTGGGACTATCGGCCCACTGCGTATTCGACATGACCGCACCACCAATTTCCTCTTCGGACCTCCTGATCGTCTCAGCTGGGCCGGGTGGCTTTCCCACCGTGAACGCCGTATGCGGGATTGCCAGATCAAACAAAGCGCGCATAGTGTTTGTGACGGCTCAGCCGGAGTCCGTGTCAGCTCAGGAGTATGCGAGTGTGGTTGCTTATATTCCGGCCCAGACAATGGCGGATGGTGGTAAGTTGTCGAGTCGGGAGTTACTTCCGATGGGAAGTGTGTTTGAAGGAGCCATGTTTGTGCTGTTTGAGATGGTTGTTTACAGGCTGGGCGAGAGTTTGGGCCAGACCCCAGAGGCCATCCGCTCTCGCCATACCAATTTAGAGTGAATTAATTAACTAGTCAACAACATCATCATCCAGATATATATCTCTTAGTTACTAAGTTCAAACTTGCTTGCTGTACGTTGAAATCATCCATATATATATATATATATAAGGTTAATTGCTATCAAAATAAGACGTCTTTTGTTCTGTAGTTGTTGTTATTGCTGTTCTTGATCAGTTTCAGTTAATTCTGCAGTCTGTCCACTGATCATTAGACGCTCAATCGTTATCTATATATTACTAGTAATACAGTAGATAAATTAAAAGTTTGTTCTTCTGGATCCCATTTCCAAATTACATTAGTTTTTATTATTATTATTAACATTTGTGACAAACACTTTTGCAACGTTTGAAATCAAAAATACACAATATTAATTTTATTGTGTTTTTCTTTTGTGTCTTTAAAATAAGTTAAATAATTTATATTTAAAATGTAATAAATTACGTTTAATATAAAAATATTCATGTAACTAAAGATAAGGTTTGCGGACAGACGCCACCAATAATTTTATCGGCAGAAAAAATCTATAACCGCATAATGAAGACAAATACTCTAAAATTCTAAATTATAAAGACTTGGTCGGTTGTCCTTATCAATTTATTCTAAGAGACAAATAAATAATATATACATATATGATGGTGACAATTAATTAATAGCAGAGTCGTGCGTGGTCTTGATCAAAAAATTTAATGCTGCATTTTGAATCGAACGAATGGAATATTTTAAGTGTATATATTTGGTTGATGATAGTATGTATTGTCATTTATCACATATATTTATTTTATTAAAATAAATTTTATTCTACCTTTTACACATAAAATAAAAAAAATAAATTAAATTTTCATTCTATTAAAATAATTTAATTTTTAAAATAATCATCATTTTTATTTTATTCCTTTCTTGAATGAAGTAACATAAATGGTTGAAAATATCTACAACTAACATACGTCCCATATATAGGAATATATAGTCTAATGGAACGCGAATCTCTTCTCAAACTACTTTTAATCACGCGAGTAATGCTACAATGTACAGACACAAATTATTTTATAAACATTTATAAATTGTTCATGTGACATATTCCACTTAGCATATTGATCAACAAATTATTTCAATATGATTTTCGGCCCCATACAATATGCTGAGGTGGAGTATGCCACATCAGCAGTTTGTAAAATGTTTATAGAATAGTTTGTGTCTCTAGCATTATTCTTAATCACGCTACTGCGGTAGCCAATTAATTCCATCGATCCGGCGGGTGGGATATTCATAAATTTTTATATATATATACACACATCTATATAATACAGAAATTAAATAATAATAATAATATAGCGAATATAAATAATATACTTTTTCGGATATAAATACGGATCAAATATGTCCGTGTACAGCACTATTTTTTCCTTAATTTTCATCTCATTAATACTCTAATAATGATATATCTAATGTCTCTCGTATCCAATCACATTTAAATCAAACCACAAACCTAAAAATAAATTAAAAATAAGACAATGGATAAGGATAGTCGAGGAGGCTACGACTACTGGAAGAATAATTATTGTAACGATCGATCAGGAGAGTGGTGTAACCGCATGATCAGTTTCATCATCATCATCAACGGCTCTTCTGTTTTCAAACTGTGGAACCACCTGCATTTACGGGACCACATTACATACCTATATTCATCACTCTCTATTTACACAAAAGCTGATCTCATTAATTCCATTCCATTTAATTGCTGATTTTTTGTTTTGTTAATCAAACTTTTAGTCTAGGAATGCCAACAACTGAAAATTAACAATATACATATTTGTAAAATGGAATTATTTATGAATTAGCTGGTGTTATATTAGTAGTTTATTAATTAAAATAGGTCTCCATCCACAGAATATTGATCGATCGTGATGATGAGGCCATGCCCATGCATGTACGTCCATTAAATTCTTTGACATTTTTATTAATTTTTAAGATTTTATATTAGACGCATTAAATCATAATTTTTAAATTTATTTTTTTTAATATTAGAAGTTGAAATAAAAATTATTTTATAGTCTTAAAATAAAAATATATCTTTAATTTTTAAAAAAAATATATAGACAGAGAGTACATATGTAAGTACGTGCCTGATCTTGAGGTGAAATATTGCAAGGCTGGAATAATAATAATCTTCTGATTCTCTCATCTGTTCTTGAGCCCAAAATATCTGCAACAGTAATTAATGATAGAAATCCTTGAGTATTAATATGATTATAAATAAATAAATATCTTTAATAAGCATATTCCACATTAGATGTTGTTTGTCCGGTGGTTCATACGCATGCTAATCATCTACATACATTTATAGTCAACAAGTACATGCACCTGCTCAACTCTACAAATGGAGGTCGCAATTATCAATTTATTTATTTTTAACTCACACCTTTTAAGGAGTTGATATTAAATGCTAATCCAATATAAATATTACCGTCATGTGTATTAATTCCATATTTTTACATTGCTTTGAGAATCCTCGGGACTGAAAAAAAATATTATTCAGGAGATAAAAACAATTATTTCATTTAATGAAAATTAATTCATAAACTAGTAGTTGATTATTAATTTTAAATCTTGAATATATACAAGAAAAAATAGATATAAAATAATGTGCCAAATACTCTTTATGTTTTATGATTATTACATTGATGACTTGATTGATATTTATGTTTACTACCCGTGTATTTAATACTCCCTCTGTTCTTAATAGATTGTCATTTTAGGAAGTAATTTTTATTCTAAAAAGATTGTCGTTTTGAGTTTATCAATACATATTGGAGTATTTTTTTTTTTACCCTTATTTAAAGTTTTATCCTATTTAAAATTTTTTTCCATTCTCAATGATTCTTATTCAATTTAATGTTATAATCCAAATATTAATTGGTTGAATAAGAAGTAATTGGTTGAATTGAATAAGAAATATTGAGAATTGAATAATTGGTTGAGACAATTAATAAAGGTAGTATAATATTTTTCTAGGTATTAATCATATTTTTTAATTTGTGTGTATTAACATTAAACGATAATATTTTAAGAACAGAGAGAATATCTATTTTTTGTACAGTTATTGTGCACTTAAACTTATGGTACGATGGTAGAGAATTTGTTGACAGTAGACATAGTCATAGATATGCTTAACTAGAAGAAAATAATAATAATAATAATAATAATCTTATATATATGTAAGTAATTATAAAATATTTTACTCAAAAATTGATATTAAAAAAAATATGTTCCAACTGTCCCATGATCCACATTAACCTATGACCATTGAAAAGGAGTCGAACACAGTCTCTGACTCAATCAGATTAAAAAGCATGTAATCAAACACAACATAACTACACTGCATACTACGTACAAAAGTGGTAGTATAGTAATGATAGAGATCTTTCTGTTTACCGGATAAGTCAGTATTATATAAGTCAAAATTAAGTAAGACGCGATATGAAAATGGTAAAATTAATTTCCTCAAAACTCGATCCCCCCAAATCCCAATTAAGTCCCCTCCCGGCCTGGCCTGGCCTGGCCCATATATAGGATGAAACAACTGGTAATTTAAAAAAATGACTGATCAGCTAAAATTCATTTGAAATTAATATCAATTGGGGTTTGTTTCCACTAGATGAATTACATATATGAATGCATGTTGAGGGAGGGGGTTATTACCTGAGGTAGAATGTCTTGTAGCCGGTTTTGTTGGTTGGGTATCCAAGTCAAGGGTTGAGTCGGAGGCATCGGGTAAGTAACGGTCGAGAGGAGGAGGAGGAGGAGGAGGGGGGAGGGTATTATTAAGCATTGTTCGAACGAAGGAGGCCTCCATGGAGTTCAAGAATTCCACGTGCCTCTTGTTTGTCCATGTCCAACCACTACTAGTATATATATGGCTTCTTCTTCTTCTTCTTCTTGATGATCGCCACCTGTATTCCGATTTATTCTCCATTATTTCTGTCGCCGGAACTGATCGAGGTGTAGTAGAAGAAGTACGTAGTACAAATTTCTATTGTGACGGACACTTAATAATTTTGACAAGTTCCAACTTCTACTGCACTTTTTATAGAGACCACCAAAAGCTAGTGCTTCATTTATTTTAACGTGATACCCCAAGAGAGTATCGGCTGCGAACGTACTCGCTGCTGTTGAAGGAAACTCCCACCATATTTGTTACTCGAGGAGGACTTTTATACTACATTATACATAATTAATATATATAAATATCATCCTCATTTAGTAGACAACATTCTTTATTGTGAGTTTTTTTTTTAATGTGGAAACTGTATTATGATGGGATTTGTTGTCATTTGTTATATTTACAACATAACTGTTCTTTAATCTAGAAAAAACTATCATTTTATACATGTTATTTTATATATATACACACCTACACCTTGAAATGTTTGCCGTGGTAAGAAAAATGAGCCAAATCTGACAAATAATACCATCACTAGACAAACAAATTATGGGGTAGAAAAATGTGAACAAGTAATTATATTTTTATACTAAAAATAATACTATAAAGGATATTTTAGGAAAATTATTAATTGTTTAATAATTAATTCAACACATAATGTAATTAATTTTTCAAAAAATATTGATATGATTAACTTATTATATATTCATTATTAAATGATAAACTGTATTATAATAAATAAAAAAAACGAACGAGGGCATTACTTTTGTTAAAAGAGAAAAGGTGTAGTGGGCGTGGCATGGGGTAGAGCTGAGGAGTATTGTATTGTGTTGTGTTTTTGGATAGGGTAAACCCAGTATGAAGCATCTATTGTACACATGCGAGTATATATGTGGTGAAAATACCTAGACGTTGCGAGAGAGAGATATTTTAACGGGTCACGGAAGAAGAATAATCTGTCGTCCAATTGAAGAAGACTACTCGTCCTCCTATCCTAAGTTCTATTCACAAAGATATCTACACATATTAACTTTATATTTTAATAATATAATATAATAGGAAAGATGTTGATATTTATCCTGGGTTGGGTTGGGTTTGATTTTTTCTTCTCTCTTTTTTGTTGGCCAAATTGGCCTCCTCATCACCTTCAATTTACATATGAGTTGTCAAAAGTAGTTCTTTATTTTACTTAGTTCTTCATTTTTTTTATCCATGACAAATCTATTATTTGCTATATATCCCAACAAAAAATAAAGTAGTAGTTTACAAGGAGTCAAGAATAATAAAATCAAAGTCTTTTTTTTTTATGTTAATTTGACACACTTTCTTTCGCCACGATCAAGAATTGAACCCCCAACTTTATGGTTTAGATGAGTTAGTCATACTATTCGGGCCTAAGATTTTCAGTAATCATAGAAAAACTTAGCTAGAAGTAATTTGGGTACGTAATAACTAATCAAAATGTGTCATGACACGGATGAGGTAGAGAATGGAATATTTTATTTCTATAGAATGAAAAAAAAAATTATATTTGATTATTTTATTAAAATTCAATCAATTATTCTTATTCCTACCAAATTAATAAAATTTATTCTTTGAGAAGAATATGAAAATGACTCATTCATTCCTTCACTAATTTTATTCCTTCAATTCAAATGTAACATTAAGTAATTTGAAAGAACTTACTTTTCCTTCCAATCCATACATGTCTCCAGTGGTGCACAATAGGCCGACCTGACCTAATCCTGCCTGAGGCATGCAGATCAGGGTAGGTCAGACTGGTATGATCCAATCCAGCTAGCTCCTTTTTTAAAAAAAATAAATATCAGCCTACAAAAATTTATTATAAGCAATGATAAACCCAACAATTTCAACCCAAACTAATAAGTTGCACAACAGATAAACTATATACTATATATATATAATATAAGGATTAAGTACATACTTTTTATTTTACTCACCCGTGCTCACTCCTCTTTAGGCGACGGTTTCGGTCATACAACCGTCGTCTAAACTTTTAGCGACGCTATATGTTGTTCGTCGCTAAAAGTATAGACGACGCTTGTATGACCAAAATTATCGCCTAAAGGGGGGTGAGCACGGGTGAGTAAGATAAGGGGTATACACTTGATCCGGACCGTATATATATATATATATATATATATATATATATATATATATATATATATATATATATATATATATATATACGGGAAGGATCAAGAGCATAATCCTTAAATAGTATAACGCTTTAAATAGCATAATTTTATCAAAACGACGTAATTTTGATAAGACGCGGTGACATTTTTATAAATACGTATTTAGCAATATTTTTGTAAATATTGCTAAATGCCAGGTTTAGGAGTTGGGAAGAGGGGAACAAAGATTGTCCACTATCTGCTTGTCAAGTGCCGAGTCTCATCCTATTTACTTTTTTCCTTTTTTTTCTTTTTACTGCTAGGAAGGGTAGCTACTTAGCTGGCTATTTGGCTGGACTGTTGTATTTAGGTTGGACTAGGAGCTGTTTTTTTTTTTTACCTTGGATTTTGGCTACTAGCAACTGGGATGCACATCTTGTGAGGATAAAAGGAATAGGCCAGACCTGAGACGCGTACTAGACCAGGCCTAGACTGGACTCAGGCCACAGGCCAGTCCAGGCCAAACCTTTAGGCCAGATAAATCCAGATCAGGTTCTTATATTAAAATCACAGTCCGTTAAAAACCTCCAACTCAAGCTTTGACCAGCCCGAACTAAGACCAAGCTGTAAGCCTCGGGATTTTTATGCAGCAGTACCCTTTTCCCAAATTAAAACTCACAAATAGGCCACAAATTAGTATAAGGTGTTAGCTGGTGCATTTTTAAGGCTACCCGCCCAAATTCAATGTTTAGGCTACTTCAGAATGAATTGATTGTATTAAGTCCAATAAACGGGGTCTTGGGCCACTCAATTGGCCCATAAATTTGTTTTGGGATGGAAATACGGAAAGCCCACAATTTCCAATGACCCCCCACCTGGCGGTCCTTCGGACCAAAGCGAAGGTCACGTGTCTAATCACCTTACAGATGCATCAAGTATTCAAGCCAGGAAACACGAGAGAGAATGATCACCCTCTTCATCAACTCTAATAAAAAGAAGCTCATCATATATCTATATATATATATATATATATATATATATATATATATATATATATTAAAAGTGCAAGTAATGTAATATAAAATTGTACTATGCCTATGCGAAATGTTATGTAAATATTGTATATTTTTATCGGAAGGAAAACAAAAACTTACCTTGAAAATATCATCCCTAAATATCTCTAACATACAACTGATATATAATTTCATAATTAAATATATAATTCACTATTAGAATAACAAGAACCAATCAATTTCTGTCCTCAACTACATGATACTTATATGTGACTGTACATCCACTATGACAAATAAATTTGTTTTACTAATTATTAAAATATAAAAGAAATTATTTTAATTTGAATTTAAATTTAAATTTATCAAAAATAATAATAATTGAAATGAGTGTTTTTTGGTTGTGCAATGCGAGAGTCCCAACAGTCATTCACTTTCCCATTCAGCAGCGTAAGGTCATATAGTAGATTTTTTATTCTTTTTACAGATCTATAATATAATCCTACAACTGATGTTCTCAAATAGAGATTCGATCGGGTGAACAGTGCTTCAGAAATCACACTATGGTATCATCTGTAGTTGTGTCCTCAGTGAATTCTTCAATCTCGACCCTCGATATCCGAGTTTCATGAATTTTCAAGCTACAGTTTGATGAAGATGTTACCATCTGTAGTTGTGTCCTCCAGCAATCTGATACTCCACGCTTCTCTGTCTCTCCTCCTCACTTTAATCTTCTCCCTCCTCAACATACCATCTTTATTCCTTTATGGCCTCCACACCTACATCCACCCAGATGATGTCAACCCCAATAGCAACAACAATTCTCAACAGGGTATCAGAGCTGCAATTCGAAGACCAGGCGCATCCGAACCCGAACTCAAACCCCGAAAGAAATCCAAAGAAAAGTTTGAATTCGATGAAAACAAAGCCCAGATCTTTAGACTAAAGCTCAATGATGCTCACCTTCAAACCCGGCTTCATTTCAAACAATTTCGCGGGGCTTTCAATTCAACGATTGTGGCCGCGTCTTGCTTGGTTCTTCACAAATTTTTATCGGTATCAAAAGATTCTGGGGTTTTAGAAAATGCTACTTTAGTTCCTGTTTTATTGGGTTTTGTGGGGGTGTGTAGGGTGTCTTTCGTTATTGCCCGGGTTTCGTTTGAGCGTTCTGCTTCGAAGAGGTTGGATAAGCAATGTAGTGTTCTATTTGGGATTCTAGGGTTTCTGTTGGGCCTTATGATTGTTTTTGGTGTTTTCCCTAATTGGGTTCTTGATTTTGGATTTGAATTTTTGGATGGATTTGGGAAGTCTGCTGTTTCAGCTTTCATGGGATGTTTAGCAGGTTTCTTGTATATGCCTGCTACTAGGAATGCCCGGGCATTTTGGCTTGGAACGGATCAGAGTCGTAGTTATTTGTCCATAATTTCGTGTGGATGGACTGCAAGACTGCTTCTTTATGCCAACTATTTATTGACTATATTCACTGCATTGCTTTGGCTTAATCCATTTGCTGAATTACTAGTTAACAAGAACATGAATGGTAGGAAGGGATCAATCTTGGTTGGTAACATTGGAGATGCTGATGAGTTGGTTGGAAATGTGGGTTTGTCAAGATTGGACTTTGACAAGTTTAGGCTATGGTGTTTGTTGGTTTCGGGTGTTTTGCAAATGGTGACTTTGCGTTCGAATTTGCAGATATTTTTGAATGAAGCAGTGTTATCTTGGTACCAGAGATTGCATGCTAGCAAGGTTCCAGACTTGGATTTCAGCAGGGCAAAGGTTTTCCTGCACAACCACTACTTGTGCCTTGTAGCTTTGCAGTTTTTTGCTCCGTCAGCATTGTTAGTTCTCTTTCTAGGCTTATCTCAAATTGATGATAACTTGCTTGAAAATTTCCAAATGGTATGTGGTTTATTGCCTTGCTCACCTTTAGTCAAAGAAGTGGCTTTGTTTATGGCTTGGTGGATTGTCTTTATTTGGTCTATATTTACTGCAGGAAGTCTTGCTCTATATAGGCATGGCATTTTGTATGTATCATGATGAGTTTGCCTATTAAGTTGTTCACTTCTAAATTTAGCCTTCAAGTTGGATTCTTGTCTTGTTTTGGATGCCGAGTGTTGTTCTTGTAACAAAAGTTCATCCTTCATCTTCATTGGTGAGTTCAATTGTAAGAGCTGACATACACATTTTTCCAGGGTTTTACTCGATATCTCCTGTGTTTTGTGTTTTTTCCCCTTTCATATACTAAGGATTTAAAGCTTTAACTTGCTCATGCAATATATTTGAGCATATACATCATATCTAAAACATAATAAAGAATTCAAGTTGATGTGTCTAAATGTCATGCGTGTTTATTAGTAATGCTAGATCTGTAAGCTGTTTTTATTTTTTTTAGCAATAGTTTTTGTATGGATCTTATATACTCTTCAGTAAAATATTGTTCATTAAAGAAGATATTTTACTCTTTTTGGAACCAGGGTTTGGCCACTTTTATTTGGGTATGTATGTATACAATTTTAGCTACAAAATATAGGTTTGAGATAACAGAACTGATAGTAGTACAATGGTGGGTTTCATATTTGAAATCCTTGTTAATAAAAAACATCAATTAAACCTATCTACAACTAAAAAAAAAACGATTAAAGACAACACCCTGATTAGTCTAGACTCAACTCAAAATGGACAATTTTGCATTCTCAAAATCCCTTTATTTCTTTCCTTCCATACATCACAATAGACGTAAATGGCTGCCTCCCAAATGATGTTCTTTCTTGACCTATATCCTCAGTACTTATGTGACCAAGTAATTCTCTCTGTGTAGGCTAACATAATTCTACCCAATAGTTATTGGACTTCAGAAGCACGGATCATATTAATACTGTCACACTAAAGTCTCTAATGTTGATCGAGAAGAGACCCATCCTTCCTACCTATTTTATTTCTACAACTTTTTATACAGAGTACTGCTTGATTTCTTGATCGAGATCTATGCTACATGGGCTCTTCTAAATGAGTTGAAGTATATGTGTTGGACGCTCACTCGGATAAGCATATATGATATGTGTCCATGCATTTCTAAAAACTATACCTAGATGTAATGGAGCAAGTTAAAGTGAATTTCATATTAAGCTATGTAGAATAATATTTGCTCCTTGAATGAAGAAAGAGGTAGAAAACACTCTTCCTTGGTCCTCACTAAATCCCGTATAATATAAAGCTTACTAATGTATATACTTGAACATTAGTAATACCGAATTATACTTCAAAATATGTTAAATCAATTAAAGATTTGTCCGCAGATCGGTATTCATATTATATATTCTTTCTTGATGAGTAAATTTTATTCAAAAGAGTCGAAAGTGGGAGAAGGTGAACCCATCCATATGCACACAAAGTCAGAGCATGGAGAGAACAAAACACCTATTCAGATAACTTGGATCAATCCCTAACAGCTCAAATAACCAAAAGAATACAGTAAATGCAAATTTATCCAAAACTTCAACCACAGAAGACACCGCTACAGCCCTGGAACTTCAAAAATAAGAGAGTCAAAAGTAAATAACTCTGCTGTAAAATTGATCTCTTTGTTTTCAAAGTACAGTCCACCAGCTAATGAGGGTAAAGTCCCACTTGTTTCTAACTTGTTCATGGACTGAAGACCCTCTTCGCGCCCTAAGAAACTCAACCACAGACCTTGGCATAGTCCATGCTATCCCAAAGATTGAGAAGAATGCATGCCACAAATATTTGGATGGTTGGATCATTTTGAAGCTTGTAAATTTTTGGGTTTTAGGAAAGCCTAACACTTCTCCCACACTCAACACCTGGACCACATAACTTGAGTAAAGTAGGGAGAGAAAATAAGTAGACAAGAAAAGAAAAAGGACTACAACCTTCAGAACTAGCAGGGATTAAATGGTCCTCCCCTGGTCTTGTTTGTTTTACTGACCCCAATATGCTGAAAGGTTGTACTTATCAAATCCTTTCTCTCTTGGAACTAATAATCTGTGTGCGCACAAGAAATATATATATATATATATATATATATATATATATATATATATATATATCATAATCACCTTATCTGCACTTAATTAGAGCTTTTCTATTGCTTGGTTGATTGTAATTTTTTCAAGCTATTGTACTTTTTCTTTTTTAGGTCTTCAAACATTAAAATTCACTAACATCAGTTGAACATAGCTACTCTTTAACTGCTACATACAATGTGATTGGCATTAATGTCATGTTCAATAATGGTACATGGGGTAAAATATATGAGGATCAGAGTATTAGAAGTGGATAACATAGACGAGTCCTTTTCAATATTGTAGAACTGATAAGTAGTTTGTGTTGATATAACCATTTAGTCGTATTTTTATTTAATTCTGTTTCGAATAAAGCAGGGCACTGATCTGTGTAATTGGGTCTATGCTCTTCATATTGTTCCTTAAAATAAAAACCAACGGCTGGAAGAATGTGTTCAATCAAAGTGAAGTTTTGCTCTGAACATGTTGTATGATGTTTACTTCTCACAACTTATAGCATAATTTTCTGCATCATTATGGGTCTTGCTTGTGTACAGTGCAACTTTGAATCTTCTATGTAAAGAAGATTAATGCTTGGAAGATGTTACATATTTCTTTAGGATCTTAACATCTTCTGCAGTTTAAGGAAGGTAGGTTGGTAAGTAGGTTTGGAGTATTATTAGCCAGGGAGTAGGAGCTAATAAGAAAAGATGGTATAGAGTATAGTCTATAGAATATGGTAAATGAATACTAGTCCAACAATGACCGATGATACCATGACAGTAGATCTGGTTATGTTAACTTTATAAGTTGGTCAATTGATCTGACACGTAGAGTGATTATCTCTCGGCCTGCGTGTCGATATTGTATTGGTTAATTGACCAAAATTAACTTTATGTTGACCATTCCTCGTAAGTAATGGTGGTTTGGTGGGGAGCTTTTGATAAATCTAGTTAAGTTTTTATGCAATTTTGAATTTCATGACTGGATTTTTGAAGGCATGGCAGTGATAATATTTCATAACAGTATTTTTTGTTGAAAATATATTATTGTATTATAATGTGTTATCCCTCTCTTTCGAAAGGGTGTTGTACTGTTTGAAAAAATTATTGAATTGAAACATCTTCGTTTATACGTACTAAGCCAAGTCGCCCGTTCTTATTTTTAATTCTTTATTTATTCTATATCTATAATGATTATAAAATATTTTTCTAAATTTTATTTTAATTTATTATAGAATGACTATAAATTTTTCTCAAACAAATAATTATTAAAAATCTGCAATTGAATGTTAGTGATATGTTTATTTTTTTTCAATTTAATATTCAACTTATGTAGTTTTTATTTTCAATGTTTCGAATTTATACATAGTTATTTAGAGTTCAAAAATTAAATGAGTAAATTTAAAAGCTTAAACTTGGTGTTTAAGGAATTTTATATGACATAAAATTGTTGTAAATATAAGTTATTCTCATGGTTTTTTATTTTTAATGGTAACTTAAATTTTAATAATTATATATAAGTGGGATTTGTTTCTAACATTGATTAAGTAAAAATTATTAAACTTTAAGCATTAATATATTTTGTAATATATATTACACTTTTTAATATTAATTATTATTTTCTCATTATATTATTTTATATTTTTAATATATAATTATTTATTAATAAAATTGTTGTAGAATAAGAAGTTACTGTTATAACTTTTAGTTTTAAAAATTAACTAAAGTTTAATCACAATATATAAGTCATAATTATTTTTAACATTAATTAACTAAATGTCTCCTATATTAATTATTATGTAATCATTATATTTTTCCTATATTTTTAGTATTTAGTTATTTAGAGTCTAAAGTTGAGTAAAGTAAAATTCTAAACATGTTTTGTAAGTTAAAATTAATTGTATGATTAAATAATTAAAGAATTATAAAATAATAAGTTTGTTAGAGTTTGCATATCTAAATTTAATGATGAATGAGTTTAATGTATATTTGTAGCAGCATGATTTGTACTGTTCTTATAAAGAATTGATCAAATGTACTAAAACTTTGATTAGAAAGATAAAATATTTAAAGGCTTAAATATATTTTACTACCTTAAACTATTAGTCATATTCCACTTCAGTGATTTAGCTTTCAATTTTATCAATTAGATGATTGAACTATTAATTTTTTTCACTATTGTCCAAATTCACTTGACACGTCATAAATTGATGACGTATTTTCCTGAGTGGGGACATAGAAAGCTGATGTGTATTTAAATAATATTATTTATATCATTTTATTAATTTAAATTATTTGGGTAAGGGCAAATTTGACAGACCCTAATTAAAGATAATCTAAACAAATCAAAACAAAACACATCTCAGATCCATTAAAACAAAAGAAGCGTGAGGAACATGAAAACAAAACTATCTCAGACAAATCTCACAGTTCCTCCACCTCCATGAAAACCAAGCCCCTCCATCGATGCCCCGTCGCCGAATCCTCTGGCGACCACGACGTTGATTCTACCCGCAAGCACCGCAACTATTCCGTCGACGCTGTAAGGAATAGGTAAGGATATGAAAATAAATATAAGAATTAGTGGGGGCATAATTGTAATAGTGGTATTCTAATGTAGGTATATAGGTGAGTTGTAATTCTATTTGGAGATCATTGAATGATAATCTGATATTTCCTTTCTCTCTCTACGGTTCTATCTCTTTATTCTCTTCTGTCTTCTTCTTCACTCTAACTACTCTCTCTCAACTCAATTTTCTGTTTCTCCTACCTAAATTCCTTTGATAATTCCAGTTTTACTTCTCCAATTCCTTACAATTGGTATTAGAGCCATTCCGATCCCAGCCATAATGACAGCGGAAAATCAAAATTGTGCAACCTTAGAAAACAATTTTGAGAAAATTCGAGAATTAATGAAAGGACTGCAGAGTTCTATGGATGAAGAGTTCAAGCAAGTTATGAAGAAATTTAATGACTTAAGAGCTTCCATTCCAAAGCATGATCGAAAAGTGCTTATTTGTGGCTATACGGAAGAGGAAGATTGCTTATGTGAAGCAACAAATTCCTTAAATTCAGTATATCAAGACATTAATGATGAAGGTGATGTGGATCTTGATTTTCAGGAGGAAGAAAGCAATCAAACACAATTGCAGATTCAACAAAATGTTGATTCGATTGTTCCTGAGATTGGAGGTCATGAGAATTTTCTGGCAAAAATTGAAGACCCAATCTCACTCGTCAACCTAGTTTGCGCTGAATCAATTCATGATAAGGTGATTTCTGTTTCTCACAGTGACTTTTCATCTTCTAGCTTGTCCACCAACACTGAAGTAGGAATGTTTTTTGCAAATAAAAAAAATTTGGTGTTGCGTGCAAGGTATTTGATGGAATGCCTAGGAGTGTTCTAAATTTTGGTTATACCGAGAAGGATGGTTATTCGTATGTTATAACTAATCAATATTTGCCAAAGTACAATGATAGTGGAGGTGGGACTGAAATTCCAATGAGTGTTATTTGTGGGTTAACTAAGAAACCAAAGGAGCATATTGTTGATTTCGTAGATGTTACTGAAAAATTGATAGTTGTTGAATATGTGGAGGATATGTACAAGTTCTATAAGCTAGCTCAGGAGAGTCAAATTTTTGACTACATAGACTCACAACTTGAGTTAAATAAGAGAATGGTTCAAATCTTTTGTCTAAATAACTTTGTTTTTGTCCAATCTGATATGGGTAACAACTGGGCAAAGAGGCATTACATTGAAGGAACTGAGTTCATTGGTTCTATGCTAGATGTTGTGAATAGAGAAGTGAAGAATTGTGATTGTCTACAAGGATTTCTGGTATTTAATAATGTGGTTGAGCCTTACAATGCAACTTTGCTGGTTCATCAATTGGTTGAAAAAGGAGATGAGTGCATGGTTTTAGACTATGAAGCTTCATATGACATCTGTTTACATACCTTAAAGCTTATCACACCTAGATGTGGTGATCTCAACCATTTAACTTTTACCACAATGCCTGGTGTTAATTGTTGTTTACGACTCCTTGGTGAGCTAAACTCGGACCACCGAAAGCCGGTTGAAAATTGCACCCCTTTTCTTGGGCTCCATTTCATTAAGGTTGGTAGTAAAGTCGATAATAGTTGCACCCACCTAAATCAATATCAAAGTGTGGAAGTGAAAGCAATCAGAAATGAAGTATATCTTCGAGAATTGGTACTCAAAATTGCTGCCAAATATTGGGTACGAGAACTGAGAGGTGTTTTCCATAATGGATTGATCATGGGTTGTTTCGGGACAAGTGTGATAGGTGATGAAAATAAATATTATATAGCAGGGATAAGGTATAATCAAGATAATGGAGGAAAAACAAAAGTGAAATTTTATGACTGCAGTAAAGTTAATCATTTGTTTCAATTGAAACAATTGATTTCCTGCATGGTGATAGGAAAATATTTGATAGAGGTCTTCATTGTGGTTTCCTTTTCAAAGCAATGTTCTAGTTGGGATACATCATACAATGACATTTATGACAGTTTCGATGCTATTGGATTGCAAGAAAATCTTCTTCAAGACATCTATGCTTATGGTTTTGCGAAGGCCTTTGAAATTCAGAAACAAGAGCTTTTTCCATTTTGCAAGGGACTTGATGTTATTCAACAGGCACAATCTGGTACCGGGAAAACAATAATTTTTTGTTGTGGAATCTTGTATCAATTTTGTTATGGTGTATTTGAATGTCAGGCATTGGTCCTTGAACCAACTCATAAACTTGCACAACAGATCGAGAAGGTTTTAAGAGCACTGGGTGATTATCTTAGTATGAAGGTCCATGGTTGTGTAGGAGGAACTGGCTTCCACAAGGATCAACGTATTCTCTCAAGTGATGTTCATGTAGTTGTTGGTACATTAGACCATTTATTTGACATGTTGCGAAGGCAAACACTTTGTTCGGATTACATCAAATTGTTTGTGCTGGACAAAGCTGATGAAATGCTTTTGGGAGGGGTCCAGGACCAGATATGTTGTGCTATTTTTCAGTTGCTACCAACCAAAATTCAGGTGGGGGTTTTCTCTGCCTCCATGCCTCCTGAAGCTTTTGAAATTACAAGGAAATTCATGAATAAGCTTGTGAGGATTCTTGTGAAACGTGATGAGCTTGCTCTTGCGAGTATCAGACAATTTTACGTTAATGTTGGCAAGCGTCAATGGAATCATATTGCATGGAAGGCAGTAAAAATAGGTTATTGTGGGACGTCAAGCGGCATTGTTTTCGACCCGGGCGGTGCGGAACTTCATGATATTTGGTTGAAAGCACCAAATGTATTGTCATTTTGCCCTTTGTGTTGCTCCTTTTGCTATACAGTTTATGCTCAATGTGGGAAAGTAAGGAAAGACGTGGTGGTGGAGTTTTGACAAATTGCCTCGATGGGAATTTTTTAGGATTGGTTTATGGTGCCAGAAAACTCTAAAGAAAGCTTTGCAACTTCAGGTTATTAATTTGGAATTGCATATAGACAATTTGGGTTGCCCACTTGTTTGGAAATTTTTCCTCAACAATGATGTGAGCCACTTCACTGTGGTCAAATTTTGTGCTGAAACCAACAACAATTGTCATACTGATTTTATCAACAAGACAAAATTAGACAACGAGTTCAAGACGATGGAATTTTTAATATTTTTTCTCTGTTGGCCTGTTTAGCTGGTAATTGTTTGCATCTTTTTAGTTCCTTGTTGATCACCCTTGAGGGCAAGGGTGTTTTTGAGGAGCAGGAAATGTAAGGAATAGGTAAGGATATGAAAATAAATATAAGAATTAATGGGGGCATAATTGTAATAGTGGTATTCTAATGTAGGTATATAGGTGAGTTGTAATTCTATTTGGAGATCATTGAATGATAATCTGATATTTCCTTTCTCTCTCTACGGTTCTCTCTCTTTATTCTCTTCTGTCTTCTTCTTCACTCTAACTACTCTCTCTCAACTCAATTTTCTGTTTCTCCTACCTAAATTCCTTTGATAATTCCAGTTTTACTTCTCCAATTCCTTACAATTGGTATCAGAGCCATTCCGATGCCAGCCATAATGACAGCGGAAAATCAAAATTGTGCAACCTTAGAAAACAATTTTGAGAAAATTCGAGAATTAATGAAAGGACTGCAGAGTTCTATGGATGAAGAGTTCAAGCAAGTTATGAAGAAATTTAATGACTTAAGAGCTTCCATTCCAAAGCATGATCGAAAAGTGCTTATTTGTGGCTATACGGAAGAGGAAGATTGCTTATGTGAAGCAACAAATTCCTTAAATTCAGTATATCAAGACATTAATGATGACGGTGATGTGGATCTTGATTTTCAGGAGGAAGAAAGCAATCAAACACAATTGCAGATTCAACAAAATGTTGATTCGATTGTTCCTGAGATTGGAGGTCATGAGAATTTTCTGGCAAAAATTGAAGACCCAATCTCACTCGTCAACCTAGTTTGCGCTGAATCAATTCATGATAAGGTGATTTCTGTTTCTCACAGTGACTTTTCATCTTCTAGCTTGTCCACCAACACTGAAGTAGGAATGTTTTTTGCAAATAAAAAAAATTTGGTGTTGCGTGCAAGGTATTTGATGGAATGCCTAGGAGTGTTCTAAATTTTGGTTATACCGAGAAGGATGGTTATTCGTATGTTATAACTAATCAATATTTGCCAAAGTACATGGATAATATGTTATATGTTAATTAACCCTTGTTTTGTTGCAGTATTTGGAAATGGCATCCGAAATGTTGAGATAAACAATGAAGCACATGAGACCATTGAATCACCAACGATCAATGCTCAGGGTAATGTGCAACCAGAGAACAATAATCCTCATGAAAACAATAACACCGATGAAATGGTGAATGATGAGATGGTCAGAAGCTTTATGCAATTCATGCAACAACAAAATAACTCTCGGTTGGTCACCGCTAAGCAATTCAAGGAGCTGGGACCACCGGAGTTTTTGGGAAAGCCAGAACCACTTAAGGCGGAGACGTGGTTAAAGCAGATCACCAAGATATTTGATGTCTTGGGATGCTCCGAGGAGCAAAAGATTCCCTTTGCCACCTTTATGTTACGTGAAGAGGCAGATTACTGGTGGGAATCTGTAAAACGTACCCAGCCTGACGCACTCAAGATGTCTTGGGAGAAGTTCCAAGAGATGTTCAATGACAAGTACTTTTTCGAAAGCATTCGTCACATGAAGGAGGTAGAGTTCATCAAGTTGGAGCAAAACAACATGACCGTGTCGCAGTACGAAGCCAAGTTTGCCGAGTTATCCCGATTTGCGTCCCACTTGGTGGATAATGAAGAGCGAATGACGCGAATGTTTTTGCGAGGTTTGAAACCTGAGATACGTCAACATCTTATTTCTCATAAACTGTGTTTGTATTCATATGTTGTGAATAGGGCTCAGTTAGTGGAGCGCAATAACGAGTCAACGCAACCAAAATAGAGCAGTCGACAAAATGATAATACCAGTGAGAGCAGTCATCGATGCGGTGACAACAAGCGTGGAGAGAATCAACAGGCCAGAAATGGTAACCACTTCGGTGGTAATCAGGGCCAAAACAATAAGAATGGTCATTTCAAGAAGAGGAGATTCAACAATGATGGAAAGACGTCAGCACCAGCACCCGTTGTTAAGGAAGGAGAACGACCACCTATCATATGCTTCAAATGCGGAAGGGAGGGACACATCAGTCCAAACTGCGCGATGTCATCCAAAGCATGCTATAATTGTGGAAGAGAGAGAAGGTCACTTAGCCCGATTTTGTCGTTCACCGAAGACAAGTTCAGATAGGATGGAGGCACCAAAGACCGTCCCAGAAAAGCCAAAGCCAGTAGTTTAAGAGAGAGCGTTTTTTTTTGTGACGAGGAACCTGAATAAAATTATCACGGGTATGTTAGTCATAAACTCTTGCGAAGTCTATACCGTGTTAGATATCGGTTCTACTCACTCTTTTATTTCACCTAGTTGTGTTCAATATTTAAACTTAACTCCGGAGAAGTTAGACTTTGATTTCTCTGTTGAAATTCCGTTGGGAGAAACCTTTGTTACTTCCACTATTTATAAATCTTGTTCAAATCAACACTTTCACGTTACCTATTGATCTTATCTCTTTGAAAATACTTGCATTGATGTGATTTTTGGAAACGATTGGTTAACTGCTCATCATGCTTTTCGTAAGGTTGCTAGTTTTCATATTCCTAACCAACCTGTTATGCGAATTCAAGTAACCAAACCACTAAAGTCAATCATTGTCATATCAAGCCATAAGTAAAAATCCCCGTTCCTTTCGTTGTTGACTTCCTGGTGTGGAATGCACCGAAGCTAGACTTTCCGTAGGAGACGTTGTAAATGACGATGGCAAGTTGATAGGTATCAATTGACGTGTTATCAAAGTCTTGGATGAGGGTTACAGTTTTGAACGATATTTCTATTGTTAATAAATTTCTTGACGTATTCTTGAAGACTTCTTAGCCTACCCCAGAGCGTAAAATTGAATTTTGTATTGACCCCAGTACAAAACCCATTTCTTAAACCCTCAAATATTTCTTCAACTAAAACGAACGTAACATGCGCCAAAGACGTTGGCTCGAGCTGTTGAAGATTACGACCGTACCATTCAATATCATTGTGGAAGAACGAACGTGGTAACTGACGTGTTGAGTAGAAGATCGTATGTGTTTACGAGTGCGATGTTGTTAAAACAAAGACTCATTTCGTATAACTTACAAATGACGAAGATAGAGTTAAACACTCGAGGGACCCATATAAAGATAACGAATATACGAGTAAAATCGACTTTAATCGATAACGTTAAAGCCGTTCAAGCTACACACCCGGAGCAGATGAATGTGAAGAAGAATGTTCAAGAGGGCGTTATTCTAGAAGCACGAATTGACAAAGGGAGGAAATCTCAACTCTCGATTTAATTGGCCTATTTGAAATCCTCGATGAAGTAGGAACTGTGGCCTATAGACTCGTTTTACCGCCAAGTATGTTGCGTGTTCAGAACATTTTTTTTACGTATCGATGTTACGTAAATATGTGGACGACCCGAACCACATTATTAATTTAGAACCGGACGAGATAGCGAAAGATTTAACGTATGAGGAGATACGTGTTAACATCTTGGATAAGAAGGATCATATTCGATGCTCAAAGGTTATACCTCAAGAGTTAGAATTTGAAGTGAAGTCAAGGTATCCTCACATGTTCGGCATACCAAGTACGTACGTAAATTTCGAGGGCGAAATTCTATAAGGAGGGGAGATTGTGAAACCCCAGATTTTATAAATAAATATTTAATTTTTCTCGAAATAATTTTTTTTATATTATGGTGTGGATTTGATATAATAGTTATGGGTAGTATTTATAAATTTTGTAAAGTATCCAAGTTGTCATATAATATTCGATTGGTCGGGAAATATTCGTTTTAACAGGGAATATTCGTACAACGACACAATCATTGGTGGACCCCACAACGGAATTATTGTCGGATTGAGAAAACGACAAAATTATTATATTAAAAATAACGGCGGAAGTTTTACCATTGTTACTGTTGAACTACTCGGTAGTAAAAGTACAGTAATACGTGTGGTTGCATAGTAGCACACGGTATTGATTATTAATGCTTATGTGAGAAGTCACTCAGTTTGATTCCATTATTGTCAGTTAATAATATGAATTATTTAGCGATAATGACGTTTTGTTTTATTCGTATTATTAACGTAATAAAACAGAAACATCTTTTTATATAAAACAAAATACTTTATTAAAGTTATTATATAAATAGAATATATTATATTTTATTTAAAAGATTTTTCTTTAAATATGGACCGTCAGATTAAAGTAATCAATCTGGACCGTTCATGGATTAGTTACTATGCATTCTATTTTTCTATAAATAGCAGCTCATTCCTTCATTATTTCTTACGAATTCACTGAACTCTAGAGAGAGAAACTATAGAGAGAAACTATAGAGAGAGAGAAGAAGAGTATTCTGCTACTTAACTACTTCCTTATTTCAGCTCTTCTTTAAAACGGTAAGGGGTGTTATTCTTTCTTATTCATGAAGAGAACTGTTGTTATTCCATTTCTTATTATTCTGTTGGAATAACCTGTATATGCGGTCTACCCTATACTTGGTGACATTCTTCTATTATTCTGTTGGAACATCCTGTCTGTGTGTTTTACACCGGACCTGGTTCCGTTTTTATTATTATTCTGTTGGAATATCTTGTCTGTGTGTTTTACACCGGACCTGGTTCCGTCTTGTTATTATTCTGTTGGAACATCCTGTCTGTGTGTTTTACACCGGACCTGGTTCCATTATTTATTATTCTGTCGGAATATCCTGTCTGTGCGTTTACGCCGGACCTGGTTCCATTATTTATTATTCTGTCGGAATATCCTGTCTGTGCGTTTACGCCGGACCTGGTTCCATCATTTATTATTCTGTTGGAATAACCTGTTTGTGCGGTCTATCGCATGCATGGTGATTTCTTTTGTTATTCCATTCTTTATTATACTCAGTTGGTTAAGTTTTGACTTCTATACTCCATGAAATTTGTGGAATATCCTTGACATTTGCGCTTCATCTAGTATCTATTCATGAAAATATTCTCCTGATCATTCTTGAATTTTACTCCACAAAGTAGTATCATGTTGACAATTTGGACGTTGTTAATTCTTGGATAAATTAATTCTTGAACTTGTTTTATTAAATTCTTATATCATTGTCATCATCCTCATGTTTATATTATGTTGAAAGTCATCTGTGGCCTGTAGTGCATAGATGGACTTGGTATGATTATGACCAGGAATTATTCGGTGTAATCATGACCGTAATGTTACAAATGATGTGGTAAAAGTCCTCATTGGCCCGTAGTGCATTGATGGACAGTTGTTGGCATGATCATGACCATTAATGAATATACGAATATCCTTGGCCGTAGTGCAGGGGTGATTCGATGATGTGGATTATTTTATTAAGCTGAGTCCCAGCGATTACAGTGTTGAAAAACCTTTTAAATCATAAAAGATAGTAGAGTTTATTTTCTACTTGACTCTTTTAATGGATTGCTTGTTCCGCTGTAGTTAAACTTGATGTCTATTATATTTTATAAGTTTAACATTGTTGAAGGCTAATGATAATTTATTCTGTATTATCTTAGTCATAATATTTCTTACTGGGCTAGTTGAGCTCACCCTTTCTTTCACTGTTCTCTTCAGGAAATGAGAACGTAGCTGGGACAAGTCGGGGAACGGAGTGATGGTCCGAATGATAGTATTAGTTAGTAGTCCTCACTATTCTATGTAATAGTGTGTTAATAAATGTAATGAGGACTCCTTTTGAGTATGAATACTCTCTAGAAGATAATATTTGTATTCAAACTCACAGTTTATGTTTTGTTGTATTGTACACGACAGTTGTATTAGTAAGTTGTATTTGTATTTTGTACTATATATCTGACGACTCAAGATGGGTGATGTATACCTAATTTTGGGGGCGTCACACGAAAAATTTAAGTTTTATTTCCAATTCTTATGTTTATGAGTTTTTTAATAAACAGAAAAGAAAAAAAATTGATAAAAAACTTGGTTATTTTTTCTGTCAAAGTTTTCCGTCTAAAATTGGCCTGATTTGGACAGAAAAGAAATTGGTATAAATAGTATTTTTATAATTTTTATATTATAATTTTTATAATTTTCATATTATCTTCAACTTTTAATATAATAAATTTTAAATTATAATTCATGTCCTCAATTTTAAATTTTATATTCTTTTCTTTTAAAAACTTGGAAACAACAAAAAGGAAAATTTCAAGTTTTCTATTCTTTTCTATTCTAATTTAAGTTTTTTGTTCTTTTTTTTTTCTGTTCAAAACTCAGAAACAGAGTGTTAGTTTGATTCAGATTGGATTTTTTTTCTTTTGATTAATTAATTGTAAAATATTTGTTATTTTACCTTTTTGTCCTTTGATCTCATTAAAAATATATATTCTTTTTACACATAAGCACTCATTTAGCTTATTAGGATGTCACGTCAGTAATTTCTGACGTGACAGACTCAATTGAATGAAATCGAAAAAAAATAATAGTTTAATCATCTAATTGATAAAATTGAAAGGTAGATCACCGAAGTGAAATATGACCTATAGTTTAGGATAGTAAATCATATTTAAGTCATATTTAAATAATAGTTAATAAAATAAAATCAGATAATTTTAAAAAATATTTAAATAGTAGTTAAATTTTAATTTCATAGGAAAGACTAAAGAAAAAAATAATAATTTTATCATATATATTATATATGTATATGTATATAGATATAGATTTGTTTGTGAATGGCCGTAGAGAAAGATAGACATGTGGATACTTTGGGGACCTGACCAACAAGGTGGTGGATATTTGGATAAGAATGATTGTGTGCTTCTGGGAGAATGCATGGATATTGCTTATCCTCGTGTAGTGTCTTGTTCATTAATTTGTAAAAATGCTGTTACAAAATTTAAATTTGTTAAACTACTAAACATATATATATATATATATATATATATATATATATATATATATATATATATATATATATATATGTTCTACATGCATCCTATTTAATTTATTCTACCTTTTATTTAGACATCACAAAAAGTCAAGTATTACACAGTTTATTAGTATCTCTTTACAAATCAAAGAGACTGCTATTGCTGTTGCACCTGTATTAAGAATATTTATGGAATAAGTTTATTTTTAAGAAATTGATATATGCTAATTTCATAAGCTTTTTTTCACATGAATATTAAGTGGGATTCACCTTTTTGTGAGCGAACTGCAACTAACACTTTCACTTTAAGTTCGACATTTTCAAATTATTTTGTATATTTTTAAAATTGAAAATAAATATGGTTTATTTAAGCTTAATGATAAGCATAGTATTGTTATTTTATAGTAGTAAGTATTTATGTCTGAATTGATTAACATCAAATGAATTACTTTAATTGTGACCGTCCGTCTAATTTTGGTTCTGGAACGATTTTAAAGGTTATTTTAAAGAACTCATTTTTTTCAACTTTTAAAAGAACCTTAAATTAAGTTTAACTAAGGAAAATTATATATATTACGAATATTTACGTTAACTTTTAATTGTCAGTTGATTGGATAAATATTATTTATAAATTTTTTTAAATAAATATGTAATAAATGGGATTAAAAATAGATAATAAATTATATAAGGATAACTCGTAAAACTAGTGTTTTATATCATCTAATAATATTGTCACATACAGAATAATATTTGTCCGGTTCCCAATTTTGTTTTGGTTCTAGTTCAAACTGATTTCCGTTTCTGTTCTGTTCGGCTCGGCTCGGCTCAGAAGTTGCAAAGCAGGAGAATCAGACCGGATTTTCCTATATCCGGTTTTGAACTGATTTGGGTTCACATGTAGATCCGGTTTCATTGGCAGATTTCCTTATTCACACAATTTAATTAACAGTATTTATTTAAACAAAGTCGTCCTATTTTATTGCGGCAGACACGTAAGAATAAGAATGAGATGTAATCCTCTTATCCTTTGACAAGTATCAAAGATAAAGGAAGTAGGAAGAAAGTTCTCGAAAAAGCGTAACGTAGTACTAGTACCTTCTCGTTCTTTCCTTATTTTTTTTTTACGCTTTCCATCTTAACTTTTTTGCTTTTTCCGCTTCTTCAATATCCTTTTTTTTTTCGCCTCCCTCCCTGTATTTCTCACACAGAACCTTCTAGAATTACCAAAATTTATGCACCGAGCCTGGACGGAAACAGACGCTCTCTCCGTTACTTTTCATTTTCAATTTCAATCAGATCAGATCTGCTTTGATACCTTGCCTTGAATTGAAATCGTTTCAGGTATGTTATGTTTTTCATGTCCACTCCTTTTTATTTTTTTTAAAGTTTTCTTTTCCTAATAACTCTTATGATTATGGTTCGATTTAGAAAAGAGGTGATGGTTCCGCCGCCTGTCGGCGAATCAACGGGCAGTGATTCTACGAGATCTCTTCCCACGCCCTTTTTGACCAAAACGTACCAGCTCGTCGATGACAGCACAATCGACGACGTGATCTCATGGAACGAAGATGGATCTACGTTCATAGTATGGAATCCAACCGAATTTGCAAGAGATTTGCTCCCAAAGTTTTTTAAGCATAATAATTTTTCCAGTTTTGTTCGACAGCTTAACACCTACGTAAGTATGTTTTAGCATAATTTTTTTTTTCACCGTATGAAATCCAACCGAATGTTTTTTCTCGAATAAATAGGGATTTCGTAAGGTTGTTCCGGACCGATGGGAGTTCTCCAACGAATGCTTTCGTAAAGGAGAAATACGTCTTTTGTGCGATATACAGCGTCGAAAAATTGCAAATCCTATCGCTGCTGCAACTACGCCGCCGGCTGCGGCGGTTACTGTTGCGGTACGGACTATATCTCCGACCGATTCAGGAGAGGAACAAGTGATTTCTTCAAATTCATCTCCTTTATGTCGGGATTCCACCTCCGATAATAACTCCGAGCTTATGGGTGAGAACGAGCGGTTGAGGAAAGAGAATGCGCAGCTGAATAAGGAATTAAGCCAAATGAAGGGTTTATGCAATAACATATACGTTATGATGTCAAATTACGCTACTAATCAGCCAGAAAGTAGTTCTCAGTCGACCGCCGTGAAACCGCTCGATCTGTTACCACTAAAGCGTTTTTACGATGATTTGGCTATGGGTAATAACAGGGAGGAGTCGGAGGAGGAACCGAGTGCCAGATTATTTGGTGTTTCGATTGGGATGAAGCGTGCGAGGGAAGGTGAAGATGAGGATGAGGGGAAGGAGCAGCGTCAAAGAGCTACATCTTCAACAGCCCGGGACGGAGGTGGAGGTGGAATCAAAGCCCTTGGATCATGAGATCAAGACAACTGGTGGCCACCTTGTCAACAGATATGACTAATTGTAATTGATTTATATTTAAGTTCAGACTAAAGTGTAGAAGCATGTGCCGGATGGGTGTCGGGCGTTTGTTTGTCAAATTTAATGTCAATCTTTCTAAACCTTTTTTTTTATTTAGAATTATTATTATACTAATAATCTAGTGTTGCCAAAAAACAAACAAAAGAAAAGTAGAAGGAATCGTTACACTACTATTTTACACTTAAATGGATGGAGTTGCCTAAACACATTAAGAAGGGTTTCATGGTAGCATAATTTCTTCCACTTTATATGCCTATAATTAGGTTTGCTGAATTTAGTAATGGTGGTGTACCCTATATTCTGAACCAAGCTCTCAGCTCATTATTTTGTGTCCAACAGTCAGTCAAGTGCACCATCTCTTTCCCACTTTTGCACTTCATTTTATCATCTTCTCTCTCTAACCTCCACCACTAACCCAGATCTACCCTCCTAACCACCCTATTTCGATTTTATTTGAAAAAAAGTAGTAATAATCTTTGTTCCCAAGAGAGAAAGACCACTATTGTGGGCTGACGATTCTGTGCACCAAAAATCTTACGCGAGTTTATTATTAACGTGAGCTGAAAGTGAACAAGTTGAGGCAGAGAGGAATTTGAGAACAACGAGTTGTATTTACTATTTTTTAAATTTTTAATAAAGTAGTTTTAATTTTTATTAGTAAACATAAAATGAAATAATGTTTTAACTTTGTTATCTTAATTTAATTATTATACAATCATTTATATTAATAGATTAGACTCTCTTTTTTTTTTAATTATATATATTTATATATTAATATAACCCGAGAGCTTATTTTATTTTACAAAAAAAAAACCTTTTAACTCTAATGGTTAAAGTGGCATGGCACGTGTCCATCTGTCAAGACAGTTGACGTGCGCCACTAAAAATAAATTTCTAGCAAATTATAAATGTAAAATATAAATAGCTGCTGCTGCTCTGGGCAAAAATTATAATAACCATTTTAAATCAATCAAAATAATCAAAGCTCCTTCTCCCCAGTTCTCTCTCCATAAAATCCTTCACCGCCGGTGACAAATCCTCCGATCAAAACTTGCCTGTCTCAAATCACCATCTCCAAAATCTCCGATTCACCTCACCAATCTGAAGACTCCCTCCTCCAAAACTCATCATCACCCTCCACTATGAAGTATTTTCTGAGAGTAGCATAAATTACACTCAACTTTCTAGATTACATCCAAAATGTTCAAGCTTTCTAAATATGAGCCAAACGCCAATTCAATATTTCAATTGGCGTCAGAAATTGAAATATCAAATCCATAACCAGTGGAGTGTTAAAGCTAACAAATTAACTTAACTAAATTATTAGATTAACTTAAACTAATTCATTTTTTAAATAAACGATTTTTAAAAAAATGATCCTAATTTTTTTAAAAATAAGTGATCCAATTTTTTTTTAAACAAATTTATTCTTTAAAAGAAAAAAAAAATTGATCCAACGCCAAATGAAATGGCGTTGAAAGTTTTTTTAATAATTTATTTATTAAGCAAACTTGAAAAAAAAAAAAGAACACTAAAAATGTCAGATGGGGATATTTGAACGCCAATTAAAGTAGCGTTTGTACCTTCTTCTTTTTTTTAAATAAATATGGAAAAAAATGTCAGATATTTTTTTGAAACTATTTTTTGAACGCCACTTGAAGTGGCTTTTGGACCTTTTTATTTTTATATATATAGCAAATTTGGAAAAAAGTTATGAATGACTTTTAGAAACTTTTTTTCTAAAGTTCAATGGAATTTTTTTATAAAAAAAAATCACCAACGCCACTTGAAGTGGCGTTGAGTTTGTATATATTTCTGTCATTAGCATTGGAAATGAAAGAGAATATAAAACTATTGGCGGTGCTAGCTCCTTATACTACAAATAGAAGAAAATGAGCAAGAAGAATCTATATGTTTTTTTGGATGTATCTGTAAGACCCCGAATTTTATGAAATAAAAGTGTTCAATTTTTCTTATAATTATTATTCAGTAAATGGTTAAATTGATAAAAGTTTAAAGTTATGAGTGAAATATGATTTTTTTCAAAATAAGCAAGTGGTTATAAAATAATCATTGTTGTCGGGGAATATTCTTTCTGTCGGGGAATATTCGTACGACGGCGCAGCCATTTGTGGGCCCCATAACAGAATAACTGTCGGGTGAAGAAAACGACAAATTTGAGTTTTTACAAATAACGGCGTAGTTGTTACCGTTAACACTGTTGGAATACCCGGTGGTTAAAATACAGTAATACGCGTTATTGCACAGTATCACACGGTATTGCATAGTATTTTTGAAATTATTGATTCTTACGTAAGAAGGCAATACTCAATAATTGTTACAGTAATTACTGTTCAATATTTTATTTTATTGATTCAATAATTGCTACGTTAAAATTTTGTATTATTGTTGTTCAATAATTGTTGCTGCACAGTATTTCCCATTATCAGATCAATAATTCATATTATTTGAATAGTATTATTAGATAACATTATTGTCAATGTCTAGAAAGTTCTGTCTAAGGAGAGGTTTGGTCATCTAATTGCGCGCCAGTAAGGAGAAATCCTTATTGGAAAGCCCCCTCTTTCCTGTGAACGGCCTGGTTGTCATAAATGTGATTCTGTAATATTATTTGTGAATAATTAATTATTGATTCATATGATAAGAAAATATTTATTTTATGTGGATATAAATGAGGGATATATTTTTGTGGTTAAAAAATGAAGTAGTTAATGTTGAGATTTTTATCCGTATTTTTGTCGGAATGGAGGTATTAAAAATCAGGGTTTTTGAGATATTTTGCGGGGGTTATAATTTTTAATCCGACCGTTGGATCGTGGTAATTTTTGGATATGTTATACATATATAAGTTGAGTATATGCCTACAAATTTTGAACCGTTAAACATGAACGTATGATTTATTATGAATTTTACGAGATGACTGGTTCAGAAATTATTGAATTTTCGGAGTTTATCATTTTGGTGGAAAATTCTAGAATTGGTGGGCCCCACTTGTGGTTGGTGAAGAAATGTGCTGAATTATATTTCAAATGTGGTGGGTGGGAATAGTAGCAGGTAAAGCCATCAGGTTGCAGGTCAAACCTACCAAAATTTTCCTATAAATAGAGGGCTAAGTTAGAATTGAAAATCACACCAGAAACATAAGTTTTCTCTCTTTCTCTCTCTATATTATGAAGCATATTTTGTGAGTTTTTAGATACTTGGTGAGTTTCTATTCATCAGTGCAAGTTTCCTTCAGCATCATATCCGATATCCAGTCAGAAGTACTGCTCTTTTGAGGTAAGGGATAGTAAGGGATAGTAAGGGATTTTAAGGGTTGTTATGATTTTCAGTTTCGTAATTTTTCTGAACTTTAAAAATTCTGAAAAAATTTGAAATGATATTTTGATGAGTTTTATTGATTGTGTCCAAAAATGGTGATTTTTGGATGTATAGATTGAGAGTTATGAATTTTATGAGAAAAGACTATTTTAAAAGTAACCGCTTATAATTCCTTGTGGTTAACTCCAAAATTGATGAAATTTTTATTGGGAGTACATGTATATGATAGAAGTATACTCTGTAAATTTCAGAATTTTTAGACAAAAGTACAATTTTTGATAAATGTCTAAATATTCGGCTATTTTGGCCATATGAAAAATAGTAAATGACTTTTAAAAATTCTGAGAAAAATATATGTTCACTATCGGACTATATTATGCTAAATTCCAGAAAAGAAATATTTTTGGAACTGATTTGGTATTTTTCATAAAAATGGTCTAGTTATGAGTAAATGAATTAAATATGTTTTGTGAAGAAAGAAAATTGGAAAATAGGATTTTATGGCTTGAGAATCCTATATGAGGTATATGCAGATTTTTGATGAGGATTTTGGTTATTGATGATGAAATTGTAAGAGTTGGCATTTTATGATGATTAAATGCATTAATTAGTAAAGTGTAAACAATTAAAATAAATTGTTTATAAATTTAAGTAATGTTATTCTTTCAATATCATTATACCGAAATATTGATATGGATTTTATTGTGGAATTTATATCTTTTGTGTCGGGGTTACTATTCATGAGTTACTATTCACGATTTACTATTCATGAGTTACGAATATTACTCTTGAGATTAAAACTATATGTTGATCATATTATTTTTATCATCATATATAATATTTTTATAACCCTGATGTTGAAATTCTCTTTCACTGGAGTGTAAAGATGGGTAGATTATTGGTATGATCATGACTAGGGTTCTCTTTGGCCTGTAGTGCAAAGTTAAATTGTGACTGGTATGATCATGACCATTGAATTTATAATTGAATATCTTAAGCTTAAGTGCAAAGGTGAATTGATCAACATGGTTATAATTATTGTTTATATAAATTCTGAAATGATTATATATTTCTTTGAGATATGAATATATTTGGCCTGTAGTGCAAATATGAATTGTTGATGAATATCTTTGGCATGTAGTGCAAAGATGGTCTGTTGATGAATATCTTTGGCCTGTAGTGCAAAGATGAACTGTTGTTGAATATCTTTGGCCCGTAGTGCAAAGATGGTTTGTTGATGAATATCTTTGGGTCGTAGTGCAAAGATGGATTTGTTAGTATGATTATAAACAGGAACTGTGATTTGGTATAACCATGATCTTTGATGTTTCAGGTAAAGACATGTGATGAAAATATTCTTCGTCCTGGGTGCGAAGAAAAATTTATAGTCACAATTATGATTATGAGTTATTCATATGATTGTGGAAAGGAACTGTTGAGTGATGTTACATGGATAAAATATTATTGGTGGATTTTTAACATGGAGAAGATAATAGACTTTATAGTCTATTTGACTCTTCTAATGGATTGCTCGTTCCGCTGCAACTATGGTTGAAATTTTTATCATTTACCATATGTTCTAAATCTCTGATTTATTGTTGATGAAGGCTATTGATAATTGAATTATCTTTAGTCATGATATTCTTTACTGAGCTAGTTGTGCTCACCCTTTTGCTTCACAATTCCTTTCAGGTAATAAGAGTGTAGCTGGGTCGAGCGGGGGTAACAAGGGAATAGAACGGTGGTCATCATTTAGTAGTTATATTTGGTGAAGAAAATAGGGTGAGGCGAACCCAACGTTGGAATGGTGTTTTGTCACTATCATACAAGATGTCTAATGACATACAACCTCGTGTCATCATAAGACAGGGTTGTTCTCATCCACTTGCTGAGTATATCTATGGGCACTACCTATATAATCTTGGTGTTTGTTTGAAGTATAATTCTCAATTAGAGACAGTGGAGATAATGATAAGTCAAGAGAAGACTCACCATTGGGAAGAATATGATAGTAATCTTCTCGTTTTTCTTTGGGGTCTATTGGGTCAACCAAGGATAATTCTGTGGCCATATGATATCTATCATAACCTAGACGCGTGGCCTCCCATGTACGAAGGTTTCCTTGAGCACTTCCCAAAGATTCTAATTTCTAAAACAGTTTTTGACTATACCTTTATGTAAGGTGTTATTGTGAGGTGATGTCCACGGTTGGAACATGAGTCACATTTGGTATATATTTGTATCCAAACTCACAGCATATCTGTTGTTGTATTTTGCACGACAATTGTGGTAATAAAGTTGTAGTTATTTTCTGTACCATGTATTTGGCGACTCAGAATGAGTTGGATAGAATGGACCTATTTTGGGGGCGTCACAGTATCAATCTATATGTCTTATATTCTCTTTCATTTTCAATGCTAATGACAGAGGAAGGACAAAAAAAATATATTGATATCACTTGACCTTTCTGGGAAAAGAAAACATTGAAATAAAATATGTCAAACATATGAATCTAACGCCAATTTAAATGGCGTTTATTTATTTAGTTATTATTTTTTTGTATCCGTTCAAAATCCTATCTTATAATTAGCTTGGGCATCACTTTTTTCTCCTCTCACTTTTTCTCATCTAATTTTCTTCGTCATGTTCAAAACAATTTTGCATCTGCAAACCCAGGTTCTGAATTAAAATTGCTTTGTTGGAAAGCGGAGAGCACCCATCAAGTACGAAAATTTGAGGCATACATGAAAGATATTTAAAAAATATCGCGTGAAGCTTATGATTGGTTGCGTAATATCCCGCCAGAGATGTGGACACTTTCCCATGACGGTGGTTGTCGATATGGTGAAACGACCTCAAACTTAATGGAATATTTTAACAACAATATAATGTCTGCTCGAAACTTGTCGATCACTGCCATGGTTGAATATATATTTTACCGATCAGAGGAACTGTTTAATCTGAAACGGACGGAATCTTTGAAAGAAATTAATGATGGGCACGAGTTTTGTATTGAGTCTAGAAAAAAGTTTGAAAAAATTATGCAGAAAGCAACGACACACGTAGTAAATTCATACAATGTACTAACTAGTATATTTGATGTCAAAACTGCACGAGTTCGACGCGGTAACAATTGGAAGGGAGACAATATACAAGTTGTGCGATTAAACGATGCGTATGAAGAAGAAAGTGCAAGAAGGTGCTATTCCAGAAGCAAGAATCGATGAAGAAGGAATACTTCGAGTCAACTCCAGACTTTGTGTTCCTAACGATTTTGACTTGAAGCATAGAATAATGATGGAGGCACACAACACACCGTTTGCAATCCATCCTGGGAGTACCAAAATGTATCACGATCTTCGACATACATTTTGGTGGAGCAATATGAAAAGAGAAATCGCGGAGTTTATCTCGTGATGTTTAACTTGTCAACGTGTAAAAGCGGAGCATCAAGTACCAAAGGGTCCATTGCAACCACTTGAGATTCCGAAATGGAAGTGGGAACACATTACTATGGATTTTGTTACGGGTCTTCCCAAGGTTTCTCAAGGCATAGATGCGATTTGGGTTATTGTTGATAGATTAACCAAGTCCGCTCATTTCTTGCCGATACGTGAGACTTATTCCCTTGAACGTCTTGCTAGTATGTACGTGAACGAGATTGTGAGATTGCATGGCATGCCAGTATCCATAGTTTCGGATCGTGACCCAAGATTCACTTCACGATTTTGGGTTAGCTTGCAGAAAGCTATGGGCACGGATTTACGATTCAGTTCAGCATACCATCCTCAAACGGACGGACAATCAGAGAGGACTATTCAAACTCTTGAAGATCTATTAAGACTTTGTGTCTTAGATCTCAAAGGGAGTTGGGATAAGTACCTACCATTGGTGGAATTCTCCTACAACAACAGTTATCAGGCGAGCATAGGTATGGCTCCATTTGAGGCGTTGTATGGAAGAAAATGTCGTTCTCCAGTATGCTGGGACGAGGTGGGTGAAGCAACATTGTTGGGACCAGAGTTGGTACGCATTACTACAGAGAAGATCCAAACGATTCGACAACGTATACAAACGGCACAGGATCGACAAAAGAGTTATGCGGATCTTCATCGGAAGGACGTGGAATTTAATATTGGGGATCATGTATTATTACGTGTTGCACCATGGAAGGGAGTTACAAGATTTGGGAAGAGAGGAAAGCTCAATCCAAGATTTGTTGGTCCATTTGAAATTCTTGAGCGAATAGGAAATGTGGCATATAGACTCGCATTACCTCCAAGCATGTCTCGTGTTCATAATGTTTTTCACATATCTATGCTTCGTAAATATGTTAAAGACCCGAACCACATTATTGAGTTAGAACCAGACGAGATAGCTGAAGATTTAACGTACGAGGAGGTACCTGTTAAGATCTTGGATAGGAAAGAGCATGTCCTACGCACGAAGGTTATACCACAAGTTAAGGTTTTGTGGAGAAACCATGCTATTGAAGAAATGACCTGGGAGTTGGAATCAGAAATGAAAGCGAGGTATCCTCACCTTTTTGAAACATCAGGTACGTACGTCAATTTCGAGGACGAAATTTTATAAGGAGGGGAGGTTGTAAGACCCCAACTTATTAATGAATAAAATCAAATTTTCTCTAAATATTATTGTGAATAATAAGGGGTTAATTTGATATAATACTTTGGTTATGGGTGAAATGTGCAAATTTTGCAAAATAAGCAAGTGGTTATAAAATATTTATTTTTGGTCGGTGAATATTCGGTTGGTCGTGGAATATTCTTGCTGTCGGGGAATATTCGTACGACGACGCAGCCTTGTGTGGGCCCCATAACGGAAAGCGATTGGATGAAGAAAACGACAAGTATAAGTTGTTTATAAATAACGGCGTAGTTGTTACCGTTAATACTGTTGGAATACCCGGTGGTTAAAATACAGTAGCACACGGTATTGCACCAATTATTGATTCTTACGTAAGAAGGCACTACTCAATAATTGTTACAGTAGTTATTATTCAATATTTTATTTTATTGATTCAATAATTGCTGCGTTGATATTTTATATTATTGTTGTTTCAATAATTGTTGCTGCACAGTATTTTCATTTATCAGATCAATAATTCATATTATTTGAATAATATTATTAGATAACATTATTGGCAATGTCTAGAAAGTTCTGTCTAAGGAGAGGTTTGGTCATCTAATTGCGCGCCAGTAAGGAGAAATCCTTATTGGAAAGCCCCCTCTTTCCTGGGAACGGCCTGGTTGTCATAAATGTGATTCTGTAATATTATTTGTGAATAATTAATTATTGATTCATATGATAAGGAAATATTTATTTTATGTGGATATAAATGAGGGATATATTTTTGTGGTTAAAAATGAAGGAGTTAATGTTGAGGTTTTTATCAGTATTTTTGTCGGAATGGAGGTATTAAAAATCAGGGTTTTTGAGATAGTTTGCGGGGGTTATAATTTTTAATCCGACCGTTGGATCGTGGTAATTTTTGGATATGTTATACATATATAAGTTGAGTATATGTCCACAAATTTTGAACCGTTAAAAATGAACGTATGATTTATTATGAATTTTACAAGATGACTGGTTCAGAAATTGTTGAATTTTCGGAGTTTATCATTTTGGTGGAAAATTCTAGAATTGGTGGGCCCCACTTGTGGTTGGTGAAGAAATGTGCTGAATTATATTTCAAATGTGGTGGGTGGGAATAGTAGCAGGTAAAGCCATCAGGTTGCAGGTCAAACCTACCAAAATTTTCCTATAAATAGAGGGCTAAGTTAGAATTGAAAATCACACCAGAAACAAGTTTTCTCTCTTTCTCTCTCTAGATTATTGAGTGTATTTTGTGAGTATTTAGATACTTTGAGAGTTTCTATTCATCAGAGCAAGTTTCTTTCAGCCTTATACCGGTATTCCGACCAGAAGTACTGATATTTTGAGGTAAGGGATATTATTTTCTTCTTAATGATATTATTTTCTTCAATATCATTATGCTGAAATATTGATATGAGTTTTTATCAAATTTGGAACTTTTTGTGTCGGGGGTTACTATTCACGTATACGGCACTATTCACGTATACGGCACTATTCACGAATACGGCACTATTCACCGAAAAATAAAATTTTCCCTTTTTGTCCAAGATGTCTATTATGGTTACTATCTTTGATTGTATCCATGTTTTGATCTTTATTTTTGAATTCTGCTTCACAATTGATTATTATGAAGTATTATTGATCTTGGATAAACTGTTATACGAATCCCTACTATTTGTCCTTCTGTCTCATTGGATTCGTTCTCTTTAAGATATTTTTCATCATCCTCAGTCCTAAATGATGATATTAATGAATATCTTTGGCCTGTAGTGCAAAGATGTATGATTACTTGATGAATATCTTTGGCCTGTAGTGCAAAGATGTATGATTACTTGATGAATATCTTTGGCCTGTAGTGCAAAGATGTATGATTACTTGATGAATATCTTTGGCCTGTAGTGCAAAGATGAACAGGTGTTGAGATGAACATGACTGACAGGTGATACAAATGAATATCTTTGGCCTGTAGTGCAAAGATGAATATTTGGTTAAAGATGATTATTAATTGATGTTACAGGGATAAAATATTGATGATGGACTTTTAAATCTTAGAAGATAGTAGAATTCTTTCTCTACTTGACTCTTCTAATGGTTTGTTGTTTCCGCTGCAGTTGTTGATCTAAAACTTGTTGTCGATTATATTTTATCAGATTTTTCCCTGTTGAAGACTAACGATAATTTGTTGTATATTATCTTAGTCATAATATTCTTTACTGGGCTAGTTGAGCTCACCCTTTTCCTTTTTGTTCCATTTTTCTTCTCAGGAGGTGAGAACATAGCAGGATCTAGTCGGGGTATGGAGTGATGGTTCTAGAAAGATGTATTAGCAGTCCTCACTATTTCTGTAAAATAGTGTTTGAATAATTGTAATGAGGATTTATTTGAGTGTGGATATTGTCTAGAAGACAATATTTGTATTTAAACTCACAGTATGTGTTGTCGTATTTTGCACGACAATTGTATTATTGAAGTTGTAGTTTGCTTTCTGTACCATGTATTTGGCGACTCAGAATGGGTGTTGTATACCTATTTTGGGGGCGTCACAGTGGTATCAGAGCTATAAGTTGCTGGTGATGTTGATGATGCACCGAAGCCAGACTGAGGTATGATATACCACTAGGTGCTGGATGGGACGTCACAGTTGGTATCAGAGCTTAGGGATATGATCCCTGGCTGAGATGTGAGACAAGAACTAGGAGGGGAGAGACGGGGAATTCCTTCACTAGTATGACTTGACTAAGTTTATTTGGTGTTTATTTGGTCGGTCAGAGTATAGGGATAATATATGACATGACTATTAACCCTTGTTTTATGGCAGTATTTAAGAATGGCAGCTGAGAACGTTAATAATGGAGTAAATCAGACCGTGGAGACACCTTTGATCACTACCCAGGGGAACGTGCAACAGGAAGGCAATATTCCTCCTGTAAACAACGTTACCGAGCAAACGATGAATGATGGAATGTTTAGGAGCTTTTTGCAGTTCATGCAAAATCAGACGAGGGAGACTCGTGTGCAGAATACGGGTGGAAATGATAACAACGCGCGGTTTGTCACAGCTAAGCAGTTCAAAGAATTGGGACCACCAGAATTTAAGGGAAAGCCGGATCCGATCATGGCGGAAACGTGGGTCAAGCAAATTACCAAGATATTCGATGTCTTGGGATGCACGGAGGAACAGAAGGTTCCATTCGCCACTTTTATGTTCCGCGGTGAGGCAGACTACTGGTGGGAGTCTGTGAAGCGTACCCAGCCTGACGCACTCAACATGTCCTGGGAAACATTTCAAAAACTGTTCAATGACAAGTACTTTCCTGAAAGTATTCGTCATATGAAGGAGGTGGAGTTTATCAGACTGGAACAAAACAACATGACGGTGTCCCAGTACGAGGCGAAGTTTGCAGAGTTATCCAGGTTTGCACCTCATTTGGTCGAAAATGAGGAACGAATGACAAGGATGTTTCTGAGAGGTCTAAAACCCGAGATTCGACAATATCTTATCTCTCATAAATTTTCTTTATATTCAGATGTTGTAAACAGGGCTCAATTATTAGAGCGAGATAATGAGTATGTTCAACCGAGGGACCACAACCAGGGTCATACCGGTGGCGGCAGTCATCGAAGCAATGACAACCAGAGGGAAGGAAAGCATTCGGACAAAAGCGGTAACCACTCGGGTGGTCATCGTGGCCATGATAATAGGAGAGGTGAGTCAAGTGAAAATTTCAAGAAGAGAAGATTTAACAATGACAGGAAGACGTCGATAGCAGCACCAGCACCAGGAACAAATTCTAGGGGAGGAGAACGACCGCCAGTTAGATGTTACAAATGCGGAAAGAGGGACATATCAGTCCAAACTGCCCACAACAATCCAAGGTATGTTATAACTGTGGAAAGGAGGGTCATATAGCTCGAGAGTGTTCTGTAGTAAAACCAAGTTCAGCGGGGATGGTGACTCCAAAAGTTGTCCCGGATAAGTCAAAGTCAGCGGTTCCTGGAAGAGCGTTTTTCGTGACTGGTCAAAATGCGAGGAACCCGAACGAGGTGATCACGGGTAAGTTAATTATAAATTTTTGCGAAGTTTATACTTTACTAGATACCGGTTCTACCCATTCTTTTATCTCTCCTGCTTGTGCTCAACGTTTAAACTTGATTCCGGAGAAATTAAACTTTGACCTATCTGTGGAAACTCCGTTAGGAGAAACTTTCGTTACATCCACATTTATAAATCTTGTTTGATCCAAGTTGGCACTATCACATTACCTGTTGACCTTATCTCTTTAAAGATACTTGCTTTTGATGTGATTTTAGGAATTGATTGGTTAACTACTCATCATGCCAAATTGATTGCTTTTGTAAGGTTGTTAGTTTTCATATTCCTAAGCAACCTGTTATTCAAATTCAAGCAACCAAACCATTGAAGTCAAACTCTTTCATATCAAGCCGTAAAGTCATTCGTTTATTGAAAAACGGATGTCAAGCTTTCTTAGCTATGTTATGAACTTGAACAAAAATACGTTAGATGTGAATGATATTTCTATTGTTAGTAAAATTTTGACGTATTTCCTGAAGAATTTCCTGGCTTAACCCAGAGCGTGATATTGAATTTTTGTATTGATCTTCAACCCGATACAAAACTCATTTCTAAAATCTTATATCGAATGACTCCTATTGAACTTCGGGAGTTAAAAACCTAACTATAGAAGTTGATAACCGAGCCTTTATCTGGTGACTTCCTTTATGGAATGCACTGAATCCAGACTCTCCGTAGGGGACGCCATATTCGTGCGGTAGTAAACTGATAGGTGTCATTGTGACGTGCTATCGAAGGTTGGGATATGAGTCACAGTTGAGAGCAATCTAAGTAGGTAATCGAAGTACGTAGCTTTCTAGGCTTAGCTGGTTATTATCGGAGATTTGTGGAAGGATTTTCTCGAATCGCTACTCCGTTAACTCAGCTGACTCGGAAAGATACAAAATTCGTATGGAGTGAGGAATGCGAGAAGAGTTTCCAAGAACTCAAGAGGAGACTCATTTCGGCACCTGTTCTGACAATACCATCTGGTTCGGATGGATTTGTTATCTACAGCGATGCTTCAGGCAAAGGGTTAGGATGTGTTCTCATGCAACATGGGAAAGTCATAGCCTATGCCTCACGACAACTCAAAGAATATGAGAGGAATTATCCTACTCATGATTTGGAGTTGGCAGCAGTCGTTTTTGCGTTGAAAATCTGGAGACACTACCTGTATGGGGAGAAAGTGGAGATCTATACAGATCATAAAAGCCTCAAATATTTCTTCACCCAAAAGGAACTCAACATGCGGCAACGACGTTGGCTTGAGCTGTTGAAAGATTACGATCATACCATCCAATATCATCCTGGAAAAGCAAACGTAGTAGCTGACGCATTGAGTAGAAGATTATATGCGGGTACGAGTGCAATGTTGTTAACACAAAGGCCCATTTTGTATGACTTGCAAAGGATGGAGATAGAGATGAAGGCTCCAAGTACCCACATGATGATATCAAATATACGAGTAGAACCGACTTTAATCGATAAAGTTAAAGCTGCTCAAGCTACGGATATAGAGCTGATGCGTATGAAGAAGAAAGTGCAAGAAGGTGCTATTCCAGAAGCAAGAATCGATGAAGAAGGAATACTTCGAGTCAACTCCAGACTTTGTGTTCCTAACGATTTTGACTTGAAGCATAGAATAATGATGGAGGCACACAACACACCGTTTGCAATCCATCCTGGGAGTACCAAAATGTATCACGATCTTCGACATACATTTTGGTGGAGCAATATGAAAAGAGAGATCGCGGAGTTTATCTCGAGATGTTTAACTTGTCAACGTGTAAAAGCGGAGCATCAAGTACCAAAGGGTCCATTGCAACCACTTGAGATTCCGAAATGGAAGTGGGAACACATTACTATGGATTTTGTTACGGGTCTTCCCAAGGTTTCTCAAGGCATAGATGCGATTTGGGTTATTGTTGATAGATTAACCAAGTCCGCTCATTTCTTGCCGATACGTGAGACTTATTCCCTTGAACGTCTTGCTAGTATGTACGTGAACGAGATTGTGAGATTGCATGGCATGCCAGTATCCATAGTTTCGGATCGTGACCCAAGATTCACTTCACGATTTTGGGTTAGCTTGCAGAAAGCTATGGGCACGGATTTACGATTCAGTTCAGCATACCATCCTCAAACGGACGGACAATCAGAGAGGACTATTCAAACTCTTGAAGATCTATTAAGACTTTGTGTCTTAGATCTCAAAGGGAGTTGGGATAAGTACCTACCATTGGTGGAATTCTCCTACAACAACAGTTATCAGGCGAGCATAGGTATGGCTCCATTTGAGGCGTTGTATGGAAGAAAATGTCGTTCTCCAGTATGCTGGGACGAGGTGGGTGAAGCAACATTGTTGGGACCAGAGTTGGTACGCATTACTACAGAGAAGATCCAAACGATTCGACAACGTATACAAACGGCACAGGATCGACAAAAGAGTTATGCGGATCTTCATCGGAAGGACGTGGAATTTAATATTGGGGATCATGTATTATTACGTGTTGCACCATGGAAGGGAGTTACAAGATTTGGGAAGAGAGGAAAGCTCAATCCAAGATTTGTTGGTCCATTTGAGATTCTTGAGCGAATAGGAAATGTGGCATATAGACTCGCATTACCTCCAAGCATGTCTCGTGTTCATAATGTTTTTCACATATCTATGCTTCGTAAATATGTTAAAGACCCGAACCACATTATTGAGTTAGAACCAGACGAGATAGCTGAAGATTTAACGTACGAGGAGGTACCTGTTAAGATCTTGGATAGGAAAGAGCATGTCCTACGCACGAAGGTTATACCACAAGTTAAGGTTTTGTGGAGAAACCATGCTATTGAAGAAATGACCTGGGAGTTGGAATCAGAAATGAAAGCGAGGTATCCTCACCTTTTTGAAACATCAGGTACGTACGTCAATTTCGAGGACGAAATTTCATAAGGAGGGGAGGTTGTAAGACCCCAACTTATTAATGAATAAAATCAAATTTTCTCTAAATATTATTGTGAATAATAAGGGGTTAATTTGATATAATACTTTGGTTATGGGTGAAATGTGCAAATTTTGCAAAATAAGCAAGTGGTTATAAAATATTTATTTTTGGTCGGTGAATATTCGGTTGGTCGTGGAATATTCTTGCTGTCGGGGAATATTCGTACGACGACGCAGCCTTGTGTGGGCCCCATAACGGAAAGCGATTGGATGAAGAAAACGACAAGTATAAGTTGTTTATAAATAACGGCGTAGTTGTTACCGTTAATACTGTTGGAATACCCGGTGGTTAAAATACAGTAGCACACGGTATTGCACCAATTATTGATTCTTACGTAAGAAGGCACTACTCAATAATTGTTACAGTAGTTATTATTCAATATTTTATTTTATTGATTCAATAATTGCTGCGTTGATATTTTATATTATTGTTGTTTCAATAATTGTTGCTGCACAGTATTTTCATTTATCAGATCAATAATTCATATTATTTGAATAATATTATTAGATAACATTATTGGCAATGTCTAGAAAGTTCTGTCTAAGGAGAGGTTTGGTCATCTAATTGCGCGCCAGTAAGGAGAAATCCTTATTGGAAAGCCCCCTCTTTCCTGGGAACGGCCTGGTTGTCATAAATGTGATTCTGTAATATTATTTGTGAATAATTAATTATTGATTCATATGATAAGGAAATATTTATTTTATGTGGATATAAATGAGGGATATATTTTTGTGGTTAAAAATGAAGGAGTTAATGTTGAGGTTTTTGTCAGTATTTTTGTCGGAATGGAGGTATTAAAAATCAGGGTTTTTGAGATAGTTTGCGGGGGTTATAATTTTTAATCCGACCGTTGGATCGTGGTAATTTTTGGATATGTTATACATATATAAGTTGAGTATATGTCCACAAATTTTGAACCGTTAAAAATGAACGTATGATTTATTACGAATTTTACAAGATGACTGGTTCAGAAATTGTTGAATTTTCGGAGTTTATCATTTTGGTGGAAAATTCTAGAATTGGTGGGCCCCACTTGTGGTTGGTGAAGAAATGTGCTGAATTATATTTCAAATGTGGTGGGTGGGAATAGTAGCAGGTAAAGCCATCAGGTTGCAGGTCAAACCTACCAAAATTTTCCTATAAATAGAGGGCTAAGTTAGAATTGAAAATCACACCAGAAACAAGTTTTCTCTCTTTCTCTCTCTAGATTATTGAGTGTATTTTGTGAGTATTTAGATACTTTGAGAGTTTCTATTCATCAGAGCAAGTTTCTTTCAGCCTTATACCGGTATTCCGACCAGAAGTACTGATATTTTGAGGTAAGGGATATTATTTTCTTCTTAATGATATTATTTTCTTCAATATCATTATGCTGAAATATTGATATGAGTTTTTATCAAATTTGGAACTTTTTGTGTCGGGGGTTACTATTCACGTATACGGTACTATTCACGTATACGGCACTATTCACGAATACGGCAATATTCACCGAAAAATAAAATTTTCCCTTTTTGTCCAAGATGTCTATTATGGTTACTATCTTTGATTGTATCCATGTTTTGATCTTTATTTTTGAATTCTGTTTCACAATTGATTATTATGAAGTATTATTGATCTTGGATAAACTGTTATACGAATCCCTACTATTTGTCCTTCTGTCTCATTGGATTCGTTCTCTTTAAGATATTTTTCATCATCCTCAGTCCTAAATGATGATATTAATGAATATCTTTGGCCTGTAGTGCAAAGATGTATGATTACTTGATGAATATCTTTGGCCTGTAGTGCAAAGATGTATGATTACTTGATGAATATCTTTGGCCTGTAGTGCAAAGATGTATGATTACTTGATGAATATCTTTGGCCTGTAGTGCAAAGATGAACAGGTGTTGAGATGAACATGACTGACAGGTGATACAAATGAATATCTTTGGCCTGTAGTGCAAAGATGAATTTTTGGTTAAAGATGATTATTAATTGATGTTACAGGGATAAAATATTGATGATGGACTTTTAAATCTTAGAAGATAGTAGAATTCTTTCTCTACTTGACTCTTCTAATGGTTTGTTGTTTCCGCTGCAGTTGTTGATCTAAAACTTGTTGTCGATTATATTTTATCAGATTTTTCCCTGTTGAAGACTAACGATAATTTGTTGTATATTATCTTAGTCATAATATTCTTTACTGGGCTAGTTGAGCTCACCCTTTTCCTTTTTGTTCCATTTTTCTTCTCAGGAGGTGAGAACATAGCAGGATCTAGTCGGGGTATGGAGTAATGGTTCTAGAAAGATGTATTAGCAGTCCTCACTATTTCTGTAAAATAGTGTTTGAATAATTGTAATGAGGATTTATTTGAGTGTGGATATTGTCTAGAAGACAATATTTGTATTTAAACTCACAGTATGTGTTGTCGTATTTTGCACGACATTTGTATTATTGAAGTTATAGTTTGCTTTCTGTACCATGTATTTGGCGACTCAGAATGGGTGTTGTATACCTATTTTGGGGGCGTCACATTAAATGTTATATGTAATAGAATTTTATATGCGAACGTATGTAGTTTTGTACTTATCCAACATTTTTTCATTTTCAACGAATACTTATTCTTCCTGCTTTCGTAATTTAAATCTCTTGCATGTTATTTTTTTTATATAAATAAAAAGTTAAAAAAACTTTTTTTAAAAAAATTACAACGTTAGAAAAAAATTCTTTGAAAAATTAGAAATATGGCGTGGGTGAAATTTTTTTTTATTAAAAAAATTTCATTGAACTTTCAGATTAGCATTAAATAAAAAAAACTGCAAAAAACCTCACATCTTTTTTTTCCAAATTTGCAAAAAGCCCCATCTGACATCTTTACTTTTTTTTAAAAAAAAAAAAAAAACAAACGCCAATCTAATGGGCGTTTACCCTCTCTCTCTCCTCATCCAACTTTTCAAAGTTGGTTATTTAAAAAAAAATTCATACGCCAAACGCCACTTACACTTGCGTTTACGCCTTTAAATATATATTTTTTATTTTTAAAAACGACTATTTAAAATTTTTATTTATAAAAATACGTCTATTTAAAAAAATAATTAATTAAGTTAATGTAATAATTTAATTAAGGTAATTTATTAATTTTGGTCCAACGCCACTTGAATTGGCGTCTGAATTTTGATTTTCAAATCCAAACGCCAATTCAATTGACGTTTGACCTATTTTAAGAAAAGTTCAACTTTTTGACTATTATCTAGAAATCATCCCCTCGTACCTGCCCGTCTCAAAATCATCCCCTCGTACTCATTAAATTGGAAGCACAATCACAAATTGGGAGTGCCAAAAAAATCATACCCACGTATTTATTATTCTAATTTGAAGAGGGAGTACAGGCTATCATCCCCACAAATTGAAGTTCCAGAGGGGAATTGAACACAGCTTCAAGTTTCAAATCAAGTTGGGTCAACCGTTGGTTAGATGGTTTGGGAAGGGTCTAGGGTTGGCATTTGAAGAATTATTTTAGAGAGGATCAAAATTAAGGTTTGAATTGAAATAAATAAAACTGACAAGGATATACGAGCGTTGCAACAATTCTCCCAATTGCCGCTGCGATTATTTGCGAGATAGAATAATTTGCTTTTGATTTGAATGCATATGAATATATTATTAGTGGTTGAGAATTATAAAACATATAGTTCGTAATAATTTAATTTTTTGTTACTAATTAAATATTAATTTCATTTTTTTTAAAAGTATAATTGAATTAAAAAAAAGTAAGTTATTAATTTTATTTTTTTGTTTCTAGTTTTGTTTGGATAATTAAATTTTTTTAGTAGATACTTAAATAATTGATTTAGTTAATATTGAGGAGTCCATTAGAGTTTTGATAACTCTTATTTTATTTTTTATTTATATTTAAAGAGATGAGGTGTAACTTTAATTCTATTCTAATTTGGTTAGTTGAATTTTTGAGAAGAAAAAGTTATTTAATGTAATTTTCATGCCTTAAATTTCTAAAAATCGTATCCTATCTTTATTTTTGCTACTATTTTCAGTCATATTTTTTAAAATTCGTAACCCAATCATATGAATCCCGGATCTAGTGATTCTTTATTGTTACGATTTGTGGAAAGAAAAACAAAAAAATATAAATATTATTTTTTATTATAATTTTAATATATTAATATGCGGATTTTTAAACAAGGGATTATTTTTATCTAAAATAGAGACATAAAATTAGAAGACATGATAATCCAAAAGAGAACGTAAATTATATAAATAAGAATATAATTTGATTGAATATAAATGTTAAAATCTGAAAATTAATTTCTATATTTTATGGCCTATTACGTAGGTTATATCTCTTAATTTAGTCGTTAGATCGTTATACTTCTTGGAAATGTTATACAAATATAAGGTGAAATATATGTTCACCGATTTTGAATCGTTAAATATTAACATATGATTTGTTATAAATTTTTAGTTGTGGTTGTTGTCTGAATTTTTTTAAGAAAATTTTTAACATTGAGTTTTAATTTTTAAATTAAATAACTTAATGATTTTAAATTTGTTCCAACTTTGGAGATTATATTGTCGTAAGTATTTATGTTTGAGGTTTTATTTAATATTTTGTTTAGTTGATTCGGTATTTCAATTGTGCTTCTTTTGTATATCTTTATCTATACTGGACATTTGACTCATGTGGTGTTTTTTTTCGGCAAATTTGCAGAGATGATTCAGAGTTGTGTGAAGAGAAAACCATATAGGTTGATTTGGATTTTAAGTATCGATCAATTTTGATTATTCTGTCAATTTTTTTAAGAATTGTATTTAATTCAACATTTATAAATTACCAACTATTAAATATTTTAAATTTATTAATATTTTGTTTACCTATTTTGAAATTTATTGGGATTTATACGTGACATCTCTTTTTTATTGGGAAAGGGGTGTCAGAATTAGCTCCAGATTGCTTTTGAGCTTTGTACGAATATAAACATGGTTTAGTGTCCTTTATTTATCATTCAAATTTTTAAATTATGTTTTAATTGTTATCAAATATTTAATTATGTTTAAAAGTGTAAATTTAATATTAACAGAAAATAACTATAATTTTTTTTATTATACACTTCTTCCACTATATGTCATGCCAACTCATCATTGGTTAACCACGGTTCATTATAGATTGGTTACAAGGCCAATTTTTGCCCAATTATTAAAGTCGAAAGGTTTTTTGTGAATTTTTTTGGGTCATCAAGTCTAAAGATTAAATGGAAATATTAGGTGAGCTGTGCTAAACAAGTTTGTTAGCAAGCAAATTGGAATCATAAAGTAATAAGGATATGAATTCTAACAAACGTTTGGAAGTTTCTTAAGATTTACCACCCAACATTGTTATATAAGGTGGAAGGAAGGAAGGAAGTATCTTAAATTTATTAGAAAAATTGAATTTCTATTCGTGTTGCCTGGTCCATCCATGTTCATAAAGATTCTTTAACTATGATGTTAGATGTTAAATCACTTGGAAAATAGAAGTTAAAATTACAGTAACAACTCACTTTCGGGCATGTTAACTTAAAAATGAATACAGATTGAGCTTCGGAATGAGTTGATTACACAAGGAACAAGGGGATTTAGGCAGTAACGGTTAGGTTATATGTACCACTCTTAACCATAAGATAAACAAACTAGATTTGCAAGCTTAAAACAAACTAGATACTACGTAGAAAGGATTAAATATTTTTTACTCATCTTTGATTCCTTTCAAGACCTTCAACACATTAAGCATCGTGGGCCGGTGAGCCGGATTATCGGAGAGGCATACACCAGCAATCTGCAGCAACTGAAGCATCATCGGCTTTGAATCTGCATCAAGAATTGTTGAATCAAGTACATCAACAGCCTGACCCTTCTTCATCTTCTGAAACACCCAACCAACCAAATTCCCACCTTCGATGTCTTTAAACTCGGGACCTGTGGGTTCTTTTCCTGTAACCAATTCAAGCAGAATCACACCAAAGCTGTAAACATCACCCTTTGTTGTTGATCTCCAGCTCTGTCCGTACTCAGGTGGTATGTACCCAAATGTGCCAGCAATATCGGTACTCACATGAGTCTCGCAAGCACTAATTAATCTCGCCAATCCAAAGTCTGCAACTTTTGGCTCAAAATCTTCATTCAGTAAAATGTTACTGGCCTTGATATCCCTGTGAATAATGTGTGGAATGAATCCATGATGAAGAAATGCTATACCACGAGCAGCACCCACAGCAATTTTCAGGCGTTTGCTCCAACCCAAGACATCAAGCCCTCCACTTTTATTTCTCAGCCAAAGATCCAAGCTCCCATTCGCCATATATTCATAAACAAGCAGCTTCTCCTCCCCAAAAGAGCAGTAACCAAGCAACGGGACAAGATTCCTATGCTTCACCTTACCAAGAGTTTCCATTTCTGCCAAGAATTCTCGGTTACCCTGTGTTTTGGATTGGTTCAGCTTCTTGACCGCTACCGTTTTACCATCAGGCAATGTGGCTTTGTAGACCGTTCCAAACCCTCCGTCCCCAATTATGTTCGTCTTGCAGAAGTTGTTTGTTGCTTCAAGAACATCTACCAAAGTTAGTTTTAGAAGGGGCTGCTCGAACATTGCCACATTGATGCTTAGAGGCTCTTTTGATCTGCTGCTACTCAAGAAATAGAGATTCTGATCAATAGAACTGTTCAGTTTGCTATCTTCACTTTCCTCCAGATCACTCTGCCTAGTGCTTTTGTTAACCCATATGCGTAGGAAAATAGCTGCTGAAAGACTGAACAATGCAGCCCCAACCACAATTGATGCCAAACCCCAAACATTTATCAACCTTGATCTTTTATGAAAATTCTTCAGTGGGCATCTTAGACCAACTATTCCCCCGCAGAGATCTTTGTTACCAGTGACCGAAATTTTTGTTAGGTTTTGGCAAATTCCAGCCCTGGGAATAGGCCCTTCTAACCTATTTTCTGTCAAATTGAAAGTAAGTATGTTGACAAGGTTGCATAACTTCTTAGGAATCTCCCCTGAGAGCCTGTTCCTAGAAACATCCAAATATTGGAGTTGCATTAGGTTTCCAAGCTCAGAGGGGATCTCACCGCTGAAGCTGTTACCATGGAGATCCAAAGACATCAAATAAGATATATTGCCCAAAGACTCTGGCAAGCTCCCCCCAAAAAAATTATCACTCAAATCCACAATTTCAATCCTCCAAACCATTGAATTAAGAAAGAGCTCATCGATGTGACCCGAAAGCTTATTCTGCTGAACATAAAATCCAACCAAGTTCACCATGCCTGAAAGAGTCGAAGGAAGCTCACCGCTGAGCTCATTATAACTTAAATCAATATGTGTAAGACCATTCAGGTTCCCAAGGGCATATGGGATTGATCCTGAAAGCTTATTGCCAGTCAAATTCAGTTTTACCAAACTACTTAATTGACCTAAGCTTTCTGGTATTGTTCCTGTAAGCTGGTTCTTTCCCAAGTACAAGCCTTGTAGCTTAAGCGAGTTGCCGAGTTCTGCTGGAATACCACCTGTAAATTGATTACCAGATAAATCCAAGGTGGTGAGATTACTTAACCTAGCTAGTGTTTTTGGAATCTCTCCAGAGAGCATATTGTCACTGATTACAAGATCCACAACCACCAAACATCCCCCCAGTTCCTCAGGTATTGAGCCGGACAATTTGTTGTGTGAAAGATCATACACTCCGTGATGCTGAACAAAGCTTGAATCCGGTATACTAATCTGCATGAAATACTTGGACTGCTTTGAAGGAATTGCGCCAGAAAGATTGTTGTAAGAGAGAACTAGGCATTGTAACTGAGCCAAGCCTGTGAGTTCCTCCGGAATGGACCCATTGAGCCAGTTGTCTCCAAGGTCTAATGTGGTGAGCGAAATACAATTCTCAAGCTCAACAGGGATAGTCCCTTCAAGTAAATTGGAATTCAGATCGAGGACAGAGAGGGAAGTGAGATTCCCAATTTCCTTAGGAATTTCCCCACTCAACTGATTGTTACTTAGAACAAGCCTCTCCAGTAAAACAGCATTGCCAATCTCAAATGGTAGAGTACCTTCTAAGTGATTATTTGCAGCTGAAAACTCCATCAAATTCGTAGAATTCCATAAACTCGCGGGAATAGAACCTGTGAAATTGTTTGAATCAAGATCAAGCACCATCAGAGGAAGCTTTGAAAAGTATTCCGGAATCGAACCAACAATATGGTTATCCACCAAAACCAACTGAGTAAGATTGCCACAGTTGATGAAAGTGACCTCAATCGTCCCCGTAAGGAAGTTACTATCAAGATCAATCTCTGTAAGCGCAACAGCATTACATAATTCTTTAGGTATAGTCCCAGTCAACAAGTTGTTGCTTAGACTAATGTGATCAAGCAGTGAGCAATTCCCAATTTCCGGAGGAATTTCCCCAGTAAACCGATTGCTTGACAACAAAATTGAATCAATTTGGTCCCATTTTCCAAGCCAAGAAGGCAATGGTCCTGAAAGTTGATTCTTTTCTGCTGAAAATGACAGCATTGGCAGCTCCCCAAGCTCCTCCGGCAATGACCCAGATAAAGAATTGAAAGAAAGCATTAGAGTTTTCAAATTTCGACAACTTCCAAGCTCAGATGGTACGGAACCATTGAGCTCGGCGTAAACAAGATTCAATATTGTCAAATTCTGCAACTTTCCTATCGATTTTGGGATTGAGCACCTTAATGGGTTGTATGAAAGGTCGAGCTTGCTTAAAGATTTGAGCTTTGAAATCGTTTCTGGAATCGGACCCCTGATTGAACAAGAAGGAGAAAAGAAGTTTTGAAGACTCGAAAGATGGCCTATTTCCGGGGGCAACTCGCCGGAAAAATGGTTTATTCCGATATATAGGTCAGCGAGGTTTTTTAAGCTCTCAATTTCTGGAGGAATGCGGCCGGAGAGAGTGTTGTTTGATATATCCAAGAAAGTTAAAGACTGAAGTTTTGAGAAAAGAATAGGAGGGAGAGAACCTGAAAGGAAATTGTTGCCAAGGCCAATAAATTGGAGATGGGACAAGTTTCCTATCTCGGCGGGGATGTTTCCCGTGAGTGCGTTGCCCGAGAGGTCGAGTGAACGGAGAAGAACTATATTTCCGATCTCCGGCGGGATTTTCCCGGTGAAAAAATTGGGCCCGAGTTTTAAAGTTTCAAGTCGAGTCAACTGCCCGAGTTGACTCGGTAAATCGCCGGACAACTGATTGTCACCCAAATTTAACACCTTGAGACTCCGAAGTGATGCTATCTTGGGTGAGATTTGGTCGTAAAGAAGGTTAGAAGAAAGGTCGAGGATAACAAGGTTGGTGAGGGAGAATAGGGACTGAGCGAGTGGGCCTTTGAACGAGTGGGTTGAGAGAACGAGTGAGATGACTCGGTTATTTTCGCAGAACACGCCGGACCAGTGACAATGAGGGGTAGTAGGGGTCCATGAAGTAAGAAGTTGTGGGTTTTGGAGTGAGTTCTTGAAGGAAAGCAGGTAATCTCTTTCAGAGCCTGGAATCTCTGTTTGCTCTGTAATAATGGCTCCGTTGGAGATGAAAAACAAGAGCTGAAACACAACGAGGAAGAGATACAGAAGCCCAATGGCCATACCCATTAGCCTCAATTTGTTTGTGAGGAGAGAGATGGAGAGAGTCTGAGAGATTTCTATTCTACGGAGTATATTTCAAATGGAGTCCCAGTGTCCTATTCTTCAAAAGTAGTGTGATATCCTCTGACCCATTTGCTATGTAGAGAAATTAATTCTGTATTGAATGCTGAAAACTTGATATAGCTGGAACTAGAAGCTTTATTTACTACTGGAGTACTACTACTACTTCTACTAACAAAAAGAAGAGAGTAGGGGGAAGGGAGTGTTTTGGTACAAAATTCGAAACTCAAAAGTCTTCAACAATGGCGAAATTCCAAAACTCCCTCGAAAAATGTAACGTGCCAATACAAAACGATGGCGTTTCATTAGGGCCCTTGCCCTACTAGATCTCTTGATGTTTACTAACTACTGCTAAAACTGGGCCCCCATGAATAGGAAAAGGTATAAAGACTTGGTCAGAGACACAGGAAAGAAAACAAACCAGCTTGAATGATGATTTGACGAAAATGCCCTCAATGTTTGGGGATATTGATGTCAATCTCAACTTGAACGTCTTCTTGTGTTTTTTGTTGTAAGTTGTATTTCATTACCGCGTTTTAGATGATTTTATTTTTTTAAAATTATTTAATATTTTATATAATTTAAAAGAATTAATTAATTTTTTTTAAATTACTTATCATTAAAAAATATTATATATGAGAGAATATGATATAAATATATGATAAAAAATGTTAATATTATATAATTATTTTTTTAATTTAAACATTTAATTCTAAAACATCATATAGTATTACGGAATGAATGAAATAATTAGCGAGAAAATATATTTTGATGCGACGAGAGAGAGAGAGAAAGGGTGGCTAGAAAAGAGTAGTCCAAGAGGCAAGAGGGGAGGGTTGTCTCTTCAAAGGAAGCAAAACTAAAACTTGGAATTCTCTTCTTCTATGTACTTGAACCCATACTCTATGTTGTGATTAATTTGTTTCTTATCCAACTTCCCATAAATGGCATAAAAATGATTATAAAAAAATACAAACTAATTCAAATTTCACTTACCATTTTCTATTGTATTTATAATGATTCACAAGTACAGTACTTTTAGCCTTTAGGGTTAGATTAATCTAGTACTTTCTCTATTTTTAAATAAGTGACGTTTTAAAAAAAAAATTGTTCCAAATTATCTGTCGTTTACATCTTTTTAAGAGAATAAATTATTTACTTTCCTATATCATCCTTGTGACAACCCCAAAATAGGTCCATTCCACCCAACCTATTCTGAGTCGCCAAATACATGGTACAAAAAATAACTACAACTTTATTACAACAATTGTCGTGCAAAATACAACAACACATATGCTGTGAGTTTGGATACAAATATATACCAAATGTGACATTGGACACCATCATGTATCAGCACCTCACAAAGGTACCTTACATAAAGGTACAGTCAAAAACTGTTTTAGAAACTAGAATATTTGGGAAGTGCTCAAGGAAACCTTCGTACATGGGACGCCATACTTCTAGGTTATGATAGATATCATATGGCCACAGAATTATCCTTGGTTGACCCAATAGACCCCAAAGAAAAACGAGAAGATTACTATCATATTCTTCCCAATGGTGAGTCTTCTCTTGACTTATCATTATCTCCACTGTCTCTAATTGAGAATTATACTTCAAACAAACACCAAGATTATATAGGTAGTGCCCATAGATATACTCAGCAAGTGGATGAGCACAACCCTGTCTTATGATGACACGAGGTTGTATGTCATTAGACATCTTGTATGATATTGACAAAACACCCTTCCAACGTTGGGTTCGCCTCACCCTATTTTCTTCACCAAATATAACTACTAAATGATGACCACCGTTTTATTCCCTTGTTACCCCCGCTCGACCCTGCTACACTCTTATTACCTGAAAGGAATTGTGAAGCAAAAGGGTGAGCACAACTAGCTCAGTAAAGAATATCATGACTAAAGATAATTCAATTATCAATAGCCTTCATCAACAATAAATCAGAGATTTAGAACATATGGTAAATGATAAAAATTTCAACCATAGTTGCAGCGGAACGAGCAAATCATTTGAAGAGTCAAATAGACCATAAAGTCTATTATCTCATCCATGTTAAAAATCCACCAACAATGTTTTATCCATGTAACATCACTCAACAGTTCCTTTCCACAATCATATGAATAACTCATAATCATAATTGTGACTCTAAATTTTTCTTCGCACCCAGGACGAAGAATATTTTCATCACCTGTCTTTACCTGAAACATCAAAGATCATGGTTATACCAAATCACAGTTCCTGTTCATAATCATACTAATAACTTCATCTTTGCACTACGACCAAATATATTCAACAACAGTTCATCTTTGCACTACAGGCCAAAGATATTCATCAACAGACCATCTTTGAACTACAGGCCAAAGATATTCAACAACAGTTCATCTTTGCACTACGGGCCAAAGATATTCATCAACAATTCATATTTGTACTACATGCCAAATATATTCATATCTCAAAGAAATATATAATCATTTCAGAATTTATATAAACAATAATTATAACCATGTTGATCAATTCACCTTTGCACTTTAAGCTTAAGATATTCAATTATAAATTCAATGATCATGATCATACCAGTCACAATTCAACTTTGCACTACAGGCCAAAGAGAACCCTAGTCATGATCATACCAATAATCTACCCATCTTTACACTCCAGTGAAAGAGAATTTCAACATCAGGGTTATAAAACTGTTATATATGATAATAAAAATAATATGATCAACATATAGTTTTAATCTCAAGAGTAATATTCGTAACTCATGAATAGTAAATCGTGAATAGTAACTCATGAATAGTAACCCCGACACAATTGTTTACACTTTACTAAAATAATGTATTTAATCATTCTAAAATGTCAAACTCATAAGATTTCATCACCAATAACCAAAACCCTCATCAAAAATCTGCATATACCTCATATAGAATTCTCAAGCCATAAAATCCTATTTTCCAATTTTCTTACTTCACATAACATATTTAATTCATTTACTCACAACTAGACTATTTTTATAAAAAATACCAAATCAGTTCCAAAAATATTTCTTTTCTGAGATTTAGCATAATATAGTCCTATAGTGAACATATATTTTTCTCAGAATTTTTAAAAGTCATTTACTATTTTTCATATGGCCAAAACAGCCGAATATTTAGACATTTATCAAAAATTGTTCTTTTATCTAAAAATTCTGAAATTCACAGAGTATACTCCTATCATATACATGTACTCCCAATAAAAATTTCATCAATTTTGGAGTTAACCACAAGGAGTTATAAGCGGTTCTTTTTAAAATAGTCTTTTCTCATAAAATTCATAACTCTTAATCTATACATCCAAAAATCACCATTTTTGGACACAATCAAGAAAACTCATCAAAATATCATTTCAAATTTTTCCAGAATTTTTGAAGATCAGAAAAATTACGAAACTGAAAATCATAACAACCCTTAAAATCCCTAACTATCCCTTACAATCCCTTACAATCACTACAACAAAAAGGCTTATCAGCGACCGCACATCTGCGACCGCATATAGTCGCAGATGGGTATCAGCGACCGTATGCAGTCGCTAATAGTAGTCGCAGAAAATCTTGTCGCTAAAAAGACATCAGCGACCAACAATAGCGACCGCATTATTAGCGACCGCAATCAGCGACCTCAGCTGTCGCTATTCTGACTCATGCTGAGTCATGCGTCAGACGTGATGTGGTACACGTGTCAGCGACTGGTAATAGCGACCGCATGCGGTCGCTGAAGTAGACGAACCTTACTGGGTCGCTAATACTGTATCAGCGACCGCACGCGGTCGCTGACTTTGTTTTTTTTTTTAAATATTTTTCCTGTTTTATTGATTTCCCAAAAATAACCTGCTTTGTACCTGCTTTTTATCCCAACACACAGCAGTATATATAAGCATCCATCCATGATAACTACTATATGATAAACATCCATCCATACATACAGTCCAAAGAATGAATCTAAATCAACACAACACAATACAATCGTAAACATCCATATAATAGAATCGTAAACCAATACAGTCCAAAGATAAGTAGTTTAAAAGATTACAAGGCTTTAAAAATCTAAAAAACAAGTCTAACAAGGCTTTACAAATCTAACATGCATGACTGGTCTAGCTCTTCATGGATCATTCAAATTAGTACCCTGTAATTAACAAAAGAATAAAACATATATGTTACATGTGTTGATACTGCTATGACTTGGGGAAAGCTAAATAATAGACAATGTACGTAATGAAACATTAAAAGTACCTGGTCGCCACCCTGATGCTGTGATGCTGCTGCTTCCGCCACTGCCTTTGCCAAGTCATCAGGATTCAGAGAATGCAGATGCCCGCCCAGTATAAGAAGAAGATCACGATTTTGACAGATCGCTCTCACACAGTCAGCAGGAGTATGATAGGCTGGATGACCTGATGACTGTGTAGACTGTGTAGACTGGGTAGCAGAGCTGCCTGTGCCACTGATGGTCGGGCGTCGTCTTTGTCCTTGACCTTTAACATAATTTTTCTTCACGACGGACGCCCTCTCCCACAATTCTTGATCAATCGCCGGACGCGGGGTGCCTTCAGGATAGCGCTCGTTCATTAAGCCCTTATAAGTGTCCTGTCAGAAGGTCAACAAATAAATAGTTAAAAATAAATACGAAATGCTAAAAAACATGACTATAATATATTTAAAGTTAACTTATTACCGCTATCTGAACAGCATCAGGCAGACCATCACGGGTGGCCACATACACATCTAACCAATTGATAGGTTGACCTTGAGACTCAGACTCCTACAGTTCATGTTCTCATATTAATATGTAAACATATGATATTTTAGCTACAAAACATGACTGTAACATAAAGACAAATAACTAAGCCAATAAGCTTGTTATACATACGTACCCTAGCAGCAATATGTTGCAGCTGAGATATACTGCCGCCCTTGTACGTGCCTTTTGCCTTTTCGCCTTCAGATACACCTGAGGATCTGTTCGAGGCAGCAGTCTTACGTCTCTTGACCCAGCTCTCAGCTCTCCACTGCTCACACATCTGCACCCATATGGGATGTGCGCACCACCAGGGGCAATGCTCATGCATATACTGCTCACCCTGTCCTGGATGGTCAATCTCAGCATTGTGCAGGGCTTTCTGTCGTTCTTTGTTTAGATTATCTTTAGTCCGGACGGCGCACTTCTGCCAGAACAGTGCTTGAATAACTGATGCATGTGCGTCGTCCCATCTATACCGCTTCTGCAAATAAAACAACAATAATAATATTAAAACTACTATAATACCATAATCCAACATTACTAAACTATTAGTTGATTAACTATGTATTATCTATCAAAGTGATTAAATAAATATACCTGAAATTCAGCCCAAACTGCATCCTTATGGGCAAGAGGTGTGCTCGCCCATGTAATCACTGGCGTAGGCCAGTTCTGTAAGCATAATTGTGAAATGCACTTCACAATTTTACTATCTTGAAAATCACTACAATATACAATAATTTACATTAAAATATATTTATAACAATGGAAATATTAAACCCTTATATATACACGATGTTTAACTTACGTGCTTTCTGGAGGAGGACGGATCTGTATAAGAATGCGATCATCCGGATTAGCCGGGGCCTTCGGCACATGATTAGGGCCCCGACCCAACCCGCGCTTTCGTGCAACAGGTTCAGAAGACATCTATAAATAAAAAAAATTAGGATGTTAGTATGAAATTATGAATGACAATTAATTGTATGAAATAGTTAACTACGATTACCATAAGTGAAAGGTACATAAACATGACTGCAAAATAGTTAACTACAACAACTATAAATGATATAGTTAAGGATATAGAGAACATTCCTATATAGAGAACATAAATGAAAGGTACATAATTATGAACTAAACATGAACATGAACATAAACATACATAAGTCTATAGGCATGTCTGTTCTTCTCAAGTACAGACATGTCCTTCTCATTTAATGATTTTGAACATAAGTCTTTGAAGAAACGACTAAGATCCGTCAAAGCATCCCATATTGGTTTATCAAGCAGATCCCGAAATGCTATAGGCATGAGCCTCTCCATGAACACATGACAGTCATGACTCTTCATCCCTTGCAATTTCCCACCCGTAACACACCTTGCAATGTTTGATGCATATCCATCTGGTAGTTTCAGAGACTTAACCCATGTGCATACATCTTCAACTTGCTTTTTGGACAATGTGTACTTTGCATGCGGTTTGACAATCTTACCATTAGGAGATTCGTAAAGTTCTAATCCGGGACGCTTACAAATATCTTTCATGTCCAAACGTGCCTTATCGTTATCTTTTGTCTTCCCCGTAACATTCATCACAGTGTTAAACACATTGTCAAACACATTCTTCTCAATATGCATCACATCTAGATTATGACGAATCAAATTTGTAGACCAATAAGGCAGTTCCCAAAAGATGCTTCTTCGAACCCAGTTATGAGATTCGCCAAACCCATTGATTATATTTGTGGCATCAACCTTACCAAATGGGATAACCGGCAATCTCATCACACGATCTCGCATCTCCGTTCCCGAAAATCGCGGTGCAGGTATATCATTGTCTACTTTCCCTTTCCTGAAGTGTTCTCTATTTCTTCGAAATGGGTGATCTACCGGTAAGAACCGACGATGACAGTCAAACCAACAAGGCTTTCGACCTTTTGATAGATTAAACGACTTTGTATGCTCCATACAATACGGACAAGCCAACTTCCCGTGTGTACTCCATCCAGCTAACATACCATAAGCTGGGAAGTCACTTATAGTCCACATAACCGCTGCCCTAAGGTTGAAATTTGTTTTCGTTGCAACATCCCAAGTCTGTACTCCATCCTCCCACAATACCTTCAACTCGTCTATAAGAGGTCTCAAGTAAACATCTAAGTTCTTTCCAGGACTCTTAGGACCAGGAACCAAGAGTGAAAGAAATAAGTATGGCTGTTTCATACACATCCAAGGTGGCAAGTTGTACGGAGTAACAATCACAGGCCAACATGAGTACGGAACAGCTGAGTGGCCAAACGGATTGAAACCATCGGTGGACAATCCAAGCCTCACATTTCTAGGTTCCAATGCAAATCCAGGATGTGCTAAGTTGAAATCTTTCCAAGCCTTCCCATCTGCGGGATGATTTAGTTCTCCATCTTTAGCTGGAGATTTCGCATGCCAACTCATATGTTCAGCTGTTCTTGAAGACATGTACAATCTTTTTAGCCGATGTGTTATTGGAAAATACCTTAGAATCTTAAACGGTATACTTGATTTTTTTGTAGTCACACCCTCTTTATTAGGCCTAAACCGATCATGACTGCAAAACGTGCACCTTGTCATCTGTTCATTTTCCTTATAAAACAACATGCAATCGTTGGGACATGCATCGATCTTTTGGTATCCAAGACCCAACTTCTTCACCATTTTCTTACAAAAGTAATAGTTACCAGGTAATTTCTCACCGTCAGGCAACATACTCTTAATGGCCTTCAAGAGCGACTCAAAACACTCATGGCTCATGTTGTGATCAGCCTTGATGTTAAGTAATGTCGCCACTGCAGACAATATAGTGTGTTTGGTGCAACCATGCCACAATGGCTCGCTACCCTCGTTTAACAACTTAAAGAATTCTTTGGCATCAGAATTCATAGGTTGTTCTCTGCCTTGCTCCCAATCAAAATCTGACCATGCAATATCATGAACCATTTCATTCATACGATGAGTACTACTGCCAGAATTATGTACTTGTGTGATGCCACCATCTCTTCTCTGCCCATGTGCCCACCAGCATTCTTCGTAATTTCTCATGAACCCAGAAACAAGTAAATGATAGTTTATCATGTCTCTATCCATATAATTTACATTCTTACACTTCAAACATGGACATCGTATCTGCGACTTACCATTCATACATTCCGGGTGACTATACGCATACTCCAAAAATACTTGGCAACCAGCTCTAAATTCAGCTGTAGCACCTATCTGGGCACTTGACTTTCGTCGTGCCATCCAACTACGGTCTAAATAGAGGTCCATGATTGCACGGTACCTATGTTGACATGAATTTATTGTATTCCCTTGTTAGAGATTTACAATTCAGCTCAATCCCATTTATGATGCTTATAAATACATATAGATGTATATATACATATATAACATGAGTGTGCATCATATATGATTATTCGGGAATTGAACAAGGATACATGCCAAAACAAATTTACACCGCTTGAGATCGACTACCCAAAGGCATGGTATATTGTTATGGATCTTAAATTAGAGTATGGTCTTATGTCATCCTACATATTTTAACTAACACCAACCTAAAGCCAATAGATTCATAGGGGTAGAATACGAATCATTACATCATATATGGTCTGCATATGCTGCGTATATCAAGATTGCAGAAGAAGGCATACTATTAGTCCCTTAATGTGGGACTATTAGTCCTATTAGTCCCTTATATAGGATATATCTTGCTTTAAGTACGGTTCTAACGTATGTTTCAGTTTCAGTTTTCAAGCGCTGCGTGTACATTTGATTAGTTACTAAGCATTTGATTAGCTCGTTGTACTTTATAAATGTTCGCAACTACCCGACCAACAAAAAAATTTCGCCAGAGTCTCCCCTATAATATGGACTAGCCACATGCACGACGGCATGCATATATTGTCATTTCTAGGCACCCAAGACACAAACCAAGAGAAATATATAAATAATCATAACATTATCCCTACTTGGCAAGACTTGAAACTTTGTTTTTGTTAGGAATTGAAATTTAATGCAGATTACAAGTTGAACTAATAATTGATTATTTTTCATAGCAGTCAGTCAAACACTGCTCTTGCTATTACATGTAACATCACACCTTTATAATTGCTTCAGTTTCTTTTTTCATCATTATATCCCATCTAATTTTTGCTTCTGTATTTAGTTGTCAAGTTACTTATTGCTCATTAGTATTGTCAAGTGACTTATTGCTCATTAAGTTGAAATTCTTAGATTATTATTCTTTGAAGTCAGAAGGGAAAGAAATAAAATAGTTTGTCATTCTTTACTGCTGCTCACTCTTTGTAGTCACAGTTTTAGATATATCTCAGAAATTATGAATCCTACTATATCAATACATAAAATTAACCCACTACATCAATTTAGTTGCAATATATACTATTTTTCTTAAATTATTACCACTATTCAATAAAAAGATTCAACAAAAATCAGATTGATTACGCACCCTACCTACAGTAGTCTGAATTACAAAAGAAAATGAAGGGGTCCCTACATCACAATGAACAATGCATATAAATATATACATGCATATGTAAAGAAGAAGCAAGACCAACACAGACATGGTCACAGTTGATTGCATCTTTCACAATACACGAGATTTTACTAGTATATCCACGACAATCTATCAAATCCAGCCCCCCTCCTCAATGTCAGTCATCACTGTCCAAGTACTTCTAACATATCATTAAATCAAACACTAGTATTTACAAGCTAACGAACTAGGTTAATACAATTGAACATACCTTTCAAAAGATTTGTAGGTAACGGTGGCGCCGGCGGCGACTGAGGTAGTGGTGGGTGGCGGCAGCGGTTTTCCCCTCTTCTCCCTCTTCTTTTCTCCCCCTTCTCGGTGGCGTCGGCGGCGGCTGAGGTAGTGGTGCACCTTGGCAGCGGTTTTCCCCTCTTCTCCCTCTTCTTTTCTCCCCCTTCTGCCTCTTCTCCCTCTTTTTTTCTTCTGTTCTGGTCGACAGTGACGAACTGATACTGGTTTATTGAAATACATTTGCGACCGCTATCAGCGACCGCATGCGGTCGCTGATTTTTAATGATGTGGAAGTATTCGCGACCGAATGCGGTCGCTGTTACTTATTGGTGGCAAATAAGCAGCGCGCCAACATTTCCAGCCAATTTTTTGGAGGCAAAAATGAGTCTGCGACCGAATAGCGACCGATATCGGTCGCTAACATAAACTAGCGACTAAATTCAAGTGCGGTCGCTAAAGGTGGTCGCTAAAAATCCTATCTGCGACCAAAAAAAGCGGTCGCTGATAAGATTGGTCGCTGTTAGAGCATTTTCTTGTAGTGAATCTCTTACCTCAAAACAGCAGTACTTCTGACCGGAATGTAAAGCCGAAGGAAACTTGCACTGAATAGCAACTCTCAAAGTATCTAAATACTCACAAAATATGCTTCATAATATAGAGAGGGAAAGAGAGAAAGCTTATGTTTCTGGTGTGATTTTCAATTCTAACTTAGCCCTCTATTTATAGGAAAATTTTGGTAGGCTTGACCTGCAACCTGATGGCTTTACCTGCTACTATTTCCACCCACTACATTTGAAATATAATTCAGCACATTTCTTCATCAACCACAAGTGGGGCCCACCAATTCTAGAATTTTCCACCAAAAATGATTTATAACCTGATTTCCGAATCAGCCACCTCTTAAAATTCATAACAAATCATACATTCATTTTTAACGGTTCAAAATTTATGGACATATACTCAACTTATATATGTATAACATATCCAAAAATTACCACGATCCAACGGTCGGATTAAAAATTATAACCCCCGCAAAATATCTCAAAAACCCTGATTTTTAATACCTCCATTCCGACAAAAATACGGATAAAAACCTCAACATTATCTCCTTCATTTTTAACCACAAAAATATATCCCTCGTTTATATCCACATACAATAAATATTTCCTTATCATATGAATCAATAATTAATTATTCACAAATAATATTACAGAATCACATTTATGACAACCAGGCCGTTCCCAGGAAAGAGGGGGCTTTCCAATAAGAATTTCTCCTTACTGGCGCGCAATCAGATAACCAAACCTCTCCTTAGACAGAACTTTCTAGACATTGCCAATAATGTTATCTAATAATATTATTCAAATAATATGAATTATTGATCTGATAATGGGAAATACTGTGCAATGACAATTATTGAACAACAATAATATAAAATTTCAACGTAGCAATTATTGAATCAATAAAATAAAATATTGAACAGTAATTACTGTAACAATTATTGAGTAGTGCCTTCTTACGTAAGAATCAATAATTTCAAAAATACTGTGCAATACCGTGTGCTACTGTGCAATAACGCGTATTACTGTATTTTAACCACCGGGTATTTCAACAGTATTAACGATAACAACTACGCCGTTATTTGTAAAAACTCAAATTTGTCGTTTTCTTTCACCCGACAGTTATTCGTTATGGGGCCCACAAATAGCTGCGCCGTCGTACAAATATTCTCCGACAGAAAGAATATTCCACGACCAAACGAATATTCCCCGACAACAATGATTATTTTATAACCACTTGCTTATTTTGAAAAAAATTCATATTTCACCCATAACTTTAAACTTTTATCAATTTAACCATTTACTGAATAGTAATTATAAGAAAAATTGAATACTTTTATTTCATAAAATTCGGGGTCTTACAATCCTTACCTTCTCTCATTGTCCCAATAAATTTTCACCCTTAGTATTAACAGTTTTTGTGATATCCCCAAAATTAGGTATACATCACCCATCTTGGGTTGTCAGATACATAGTACAGAATACAAATACAACTTACTAATACAACTGTCGTGTACAATACGACAAAACATAAACTGTGAGTTTGAATACAAATATTATCTTCTAGAGAGTATTCATACTCAAAAGGAGTCCTCATTACATTTATTAACATACCATTACATAGAATAGTGAGTACTACTAACTAATACTATCATTCGGACCATCACTCTGTTCTCCGACTTGCCCCAGCTACGTTCTCATTTCCTGAAGAGAACAGTGAAAGAAAGGGTGAGCTCAACTAGCCCAGTAAGAAATATTATGACTAAGATAATGCAGAATAAATTATCATTAGCCTTCAACAATGTTAAACTGATAAAATATAATAGACATCAAGTTTAACTGTAGCGGAACAAGCAATCCATTAAGAGAGTCAAGTAGAAAATAAACTCTACTATCTTTTATGATTTAAAAGATTTTCCAACACTGTGATCGCTGGGACTCAACTTAATAAAATAATCCACATCATCGAATCACCCCTGCACTACGGCCAAGGATATTCGTATATTCATTAATGGTCATGATCATACCAACAACTGTCCATCAATGCACTACGGGCCAATGAGGACTTTTACCACATCATTTATTACATTACGGTCATGATTACACCGAATAATCCCTGGTCATAATCATACCAAGTCCATCTATGCACTACAAGCCACAGATGACTTTCAACAGAATATAAACATGAGGATGATGACAATGATATAAGAATTCAATAAAACAAGTTCAAGAATTAATTTATCCAGGAATTAATAACGTCCAAATTGTCAACATGATACTGCTTTGTGGAGTAAACTTCAAGACTGATCAGGAGAATATTTTCATGAATAGATACTAGATGAAACGCAAATGTCAAGGATATTCCACTAATTTCATGGAGTATAGAAGTCAAAGTTTTAATCAACTGAGTATAATAAAAAATGGAATAACAAAAGAAATCACCATGCATGCGATAGACCGCACAGACATGTTATTCCAACAGAATAATAAATAATGAAACCAGGTCCGGCGTAAACGCACAGACAGGATATTCCGACAGAATAATAAATAATGGAACCAGGTCCGGCGTAAACGCACAGACAGGATATTCCGACAGAATAATAAATAATGGAACCAGGTCCGGTGTAAAACACACAGACAGGATGTTCCAACAGAATAATAACAAGACGGAACCAGGTCCGGTGTAAAATACACAGACAGGATGTTCCAACAGAATAATAGAAGAATGTCACCAAGTATAGGGTAGACCACGTATACAGGTTATTCCAACAGAATAATAAAAATGGAATAACAACAGTTCTCTTCATGAATAAGAAAGAATAACACCCCTTACCTTAAAAGAACTGGATATTGAAAAAGTGAAGTAGCAGAATACTTTTATTCTCTCTCTCTTATTCTCTCTATACTTTCTCTCTCTATAGCTTGAATGAATTCATGAAAAATAATGAAGCCCTAGGCCTCTATTTATAGAAAAACTGAAGGTGGCTCTTGGTCTTAACGAAGGGTCAAATGATTCTTGGTCTTAACGAAGGGTCAAATGACTCTTAGTAATATTGAAGGGACAACTACTATTGACGAAAGTAATTACTATTGACCAAGGTAAATACTATTGACGAAGGTAATTACTATTGACCAAGGTAAATACTATTGACCAAGGTAATTACTATTGACCAAGGTAAATACTATTGACCAAGGTAAATACTATTGACGACGGTAATTACTATTGACGAAGAGACTCTTAGATGATGACATATGGGCCCCCCATAAAAAATAATCAAACTTACCACAACGTCTCAATTATTGACTTAATAATATAACATATTATACAGATGATACTATGACAATAATTTAAGAGATATGATGCAGCAATTACTGTAGCAATAATTGAGTATAGCTGAGTGACTTCTCACGTAAGCATCAATAATCAATACCGTGTGCTACTATGCAACCACTCGTATTACTGTACTTTTACTACCGGGTAGTTCAACAGTTTTAACGGTTTTAACGGTAACACCTCAGCCGTTATTTTTATAGAAAGATATTTTTGTCGTTTTCTCAATCCGACAATAATTCCGTTGTGGTGTCCACCAATGATTGTGCCGTTGTACGAATATTCCCCGACAAAAAGAATATTTCCCGACCAAACGAATATTTTAAAACAACTTGCTTACTTTGCAAAATTTATAAATATTACCCACAACTATAACATTATATCAAATTAACTCCATAATATTCAAAAATGATATTTATAGAAAATTCATCTTTATTTATAAAAGTTGGGGTCTTACAGTTTTCAATTTCCCATAAAGGGTAGTGATAGAATTTTACACAGATTTTAATTAATTAATAATAATATTAAATGATTTCTTTAATCCATATGTAAAAACTTTATACGACGGTTATTTAAAAATAGAGGAGAACTAAACAATACTATATGTACTCAAATTAAGTACTGTTGAAAAACAATACTGGTCCAACTTTTTTGCTCATAGTCCACTTTGACTTATTGTTAACCCAATAAGCTAGAACATATATTTTTAAATTACTTATAACGTGTTTAAATTGGATGAATGAATTATATAATGTAATAAATATTTCATTGAAAGGGACTGAAATGATTTATTAACTAACTATATATAACCCTTTTTTTCCTTTTAATTTACTATTAGTGTTTATATGTTCCTTATGATCCAAAATCCTAACTCCATCGGTGCAAAATATACCATCATTTAATATCAGCTTTTTCATTCCAGTTATTAGAGATATTTTTACATGGTTACTGCAATTATAGATAACTACTAGTATTTATGCCACACGTTATGTACGTGCAATAAAATTATGTGTGAAAAAAGGTGAGAGATATTTTAAAAATAAATTAAAATGTTGGTAAAAGAAAGAAAGTTACATACCACGCATTCACATACTTAAGACTCTAAAATGAACTAAACAGTTCGAGTTTGATTTGTATTCGTTCGATTCGAAATATAAATGATTTAAATACAAGTATATTTTAAAATTTAATAAATTACTCGAATTTTTTTAAATTATAATTTTTATACACGAGTCATATTCGCTCAAAAAAATTAAATTGAATGGGCCCGATTTGAGATCGTGCTCGACTCATTACCTAAACGAGGCTCAACCAAACTATATTTTAAACTCATAAATCAAAATATGAACAATTTAATATTGAGCTCGATTCGATTTATTTACACTCCTAGACAGACTCAAACGCAATTAGTTTCCCTCCTCTCCCGTTATATGTAAATTTATGTGAGAATGTGAGGGTAATAAATTTCCTTTTGCTATTAGGAGAACATTTGTCTTAATTCAGCGGAGTAGAAGTAGTGTACATAATTATTAGGGTTTTTTAGCAGATAATAAAGGATTAGCCAGGCATGCAGTGCCAGGCTGCCAGTCAGTACTTGGTAAAAATGAAAATTGGCAGATATCTACTTTATACAGATGATCTATAAATTTGTCGAGTAACCAAAAATCACAACCCTCCTTTGATACCAAAAACCAGAAACAATGACAACTTTACTACATTGAGTGTAGATATCCCTTTTCATGAGTTGAAGTAATCACATTTGCATTTTTTGCTCTTATATATAAAAATAGGAAATTGATATATTTACATATATTAAAATAATATTTAAACAATAAAATGAGACCTACTCATTACTCGTATGATAGAAATCATATAAAAATATTAATTTTTTATATAAAAATATCAATTCTCTAAAAATAAATAAATAGTAGGATGCTTTCTTTTTGTTTTTCTAAGTGCATTTTATATTTCATTATAAAAAGATTACATTTACTACATGTTCGCATCATCAAGCATGTAAAAAAAAAAATTAATTCTCATTTTATTCACAATAAACTTTATGTCGGTGCATTAAAAAAATGTCTGTGAAAACAATATATTTCAGCAACAATATTATTGTTATATAAAAAAAAGTCACATAATACGTACATACACACATATACTGTGGGATCCCGCTGACATGTGGAACCCGGTATAACGAAATTCTTTCTTTTTTTCCGTTTCAACGATCTAAAAATTAATATAAATTTGAATTGTTCTTGTATTTTTTCGTCCAAATTTAAATTGAATTCAATATTATTATTATATATAGATATCAGAAGTAGTGGAATAATGGAATTAGGACCAGTACTTGAGAAGGACTGATCCTAGCCAAGAAGTATGAGTGATGGGTGAGAGTATTGGTTTCCATTTCTATATAAAAAGAGACGTGTCTAGTAGTTATATGAAACGTGGAAGTTTGCTTTCAATGCACTATTTATACAAAATATATATATATATATATATATATATATATATATATATATATATATATATAGAGTGAGTGAGGGAGGGAGACAGGGAGTGAGTGAGTGGCAGAAAAAGAGAGTAAAAGATTCTTTTTTTTTATTTGTTTGCTCAATTGCTTGACTGTCTTCCGGAGGGAGTCTATAGCTGCTAGTAGGGTGCTTATGCGCGCATATCGAGGGAGAAAGTAAATTTGATTGATTGACACCATCAGGATATTATCCAAAAATTTTAAAAACATTATATATATATATATATATATATATATATATATATATGTTAGAAGTCTATAATCTATTATATACAAACAATAAATATATACCGACAGGAAAATTAGACAAAAAGAATAAAATAAAATTGTTATGAATAAATAGATTGTATTATTTATTTGTTTGCGAAAATAAATTTATTGACTTGAACGTGACAATGTGCGCAATTACAAGATTTCAATCTACTAAAAGATAGAGAATTGATATTTTTATAAATAAAAATATTAATTTTACAAGGTTATTCTCATTTACTATTAATTGAGGAATATATTATAAAATTAATATTTTTACTTATAAAAATATAAATTCTCAAACGATATTAACATATTTTGTTCCCCTTGTGTTGGTCTTGATGGAAACGAAAATGTTTTTTGATGTATTTTTAGCAGATGGTATTAACTTGGATCATGTTTATTTTATATATTCTATTGTAATCTAAAAAAGGGCCTATTCCATTATAAGGACTAAGGTTATGTTTATTTGAAAAAAAGTATATTTTGGGATTTAATTATTTATCTTAATTTAATATTATTTTGAATTTTATAATCATTTGACGAGAAATTATTAGTCTCTCAATGTGAGACTTTTTGTAAGACCCCAACTTTTATAAATAAAGATAAATTTTCTATAAATATCATTTTTGAATATTATGGAGTTAATTTGATATAACGTTATAGTTGTGGGTAATATTTATAAATTTTGTAAAGTACGCAATGTACGACCCCGAATTTTATGAAATAAAAGTATTCAATTTTTCTTATAATTACTATTCAGTAAATGGTTAAATTGATAAAAGTTTAAAGTTATGGGTGAAATATGAAATTTTTTCAAAATAAACAAGTGGTTATAAAATAATCATTGTTGTCGGGGAATATTCGTTTGGTCGTGGAATATTCTTTCTGTCGGAGAATATTCGTACGACGGCGCAGCTATTTGTGGACCCCATAACGAATAACTGTCGGGTGAAGAAAAACGACAAATTTGAGTTTTTACAAATAACGGCGTAGTTGTTATCGTTAATACTGTTGAAATACCCGGTGGTTAAAATACAGTAATACGCGTTATTGTACAGTAGCACACGGTATTGCACAGTATTTTTGAAATTATTGATTCTTACGTAAGAAGGCACTACTCAATAATTGTTACAGTAATTACTGTTCAATATTTTATTTTATTGATTCAATAATTGCTACGTTGAAATTTTATATTATTGTTGTTCAATAATTGTTGCTGCACAGTATTTTCCATTATCAGATCAATAATTCATATTATTTGAATAGTATTATTAGATAGCATTATTGGCAATGTCTAGAAAGTTCTGTCTAAGGAGAGGTTTGGTCATCTAATTGCGCGCTAGTAAGGAGAAATCCTTATTGGAAAGCCCCCTCTTTCCTGGGAACGGCCTGGTTGTCATAAATGTGATTCTGTAATATTATTTGTGAATAATTAATTATTGATTTATATGATAAGAAAATATTTATTTTATGTGGATATAAATGAGGGATATATTTTTGTGGTTAAAATGAAGGAGTTAATGTTGAGATTTTTATCAGTATTTTTGTCGGAATGGAGGTATTAAAAATCAGGGTTTTTGAGATATTTTGTGGGGGTTATAATTTTTAATCCGACCGTTGGATCGTGGTAATTTTTGGATATGTTATACATATATAAGTTGAGTATATGTCCACAAATTTTGAACCGTTAAAAATGAACGTATGATTTGTTATGAATTTTACGAGATGACTGGTTCAGAAATTGTTGAATTTTTGGAGTTTATCATTTTGGTGGAAAATTCTAGAATTGGTGGGCCCCACTTGTGGTTGGTGAAGAAATGTGCTGAATTATATTTCAAATGTGGTGGGTGGGAATAGTAGCAGGTAAAGCCATCAGGTTGCAGGTCAAACCTACCAAAATTTTCCTATAAATAGAGGGCTAAGTTAGAATTGAAAATCACACCAGAAACATAAGCTTTCTCTCTTTCTCTCTCTAGATTATTGAGTGTATTTTGTGAGTATTTAGATACTTGGTGAGTTGCTATTCATCAGTGCAAGTTTCCTTCAGCCTTATACCGATCAGAAGTACTGCTCTTTTGAGGTAAGGGATAGTAAGGGATAGTAAGGGATATTAAGGGATTTTAAGGGTTGTTATGATTTTCAGTTTCGTAATTTTTCTGATCTTCAAAAATTCTGGAAAAATTTGAAATGATATTTTGATGAGTTTTCTTGATTGTGTCCAAAAATGGTGATTTTTGGATGTATAGATTGAGAGTTATGAATTTTATGAGAAAAGACTATTTTAAAAGTAACAGCTTATAATTCCTTGTGGTTAACTCCAAAATTGATGAAATTTTTATTGGGAGTACATGTATATGATAGAAGTATACTCTGTAAATTTCAGAATTTTTAGACAAAAGTACAATTTTTGATAAATGTCTAAATATTCGGCTATTTTGGCCATATGAAAAATAGTAAATGACTTTTAAAAATTCTGAGAAAAATATATGTTCACTATGGGACTATATTATGCTAAATCCCAGAAAAGAAATATTTTTGGAACTGATTTGGTTTTTTTTATGAAAATGGTCTAGTTATGAGTAAATGAATTAAATATGTTTTGTGAGGAAAGAAAATTGGAAAATAGGATTTTATGGCTTGAGAATCCTATATGAGGTATATGCAGATTTTTGATGAGGGTTTTGGCTATTGATGATGAAATCTTAAGAGTTGACATTTTATGATGATTAAATGCATTAATTAGTAAAGTGTAAACAATTTAAATAAATTGTTTATAAGCTTAAGAAATGTTATTCTTTCAATATCATTATACCGAAATATTGGTATAGATTTTATTGTTGAATTTCTACCTTTTTGAGTCGAGGTTACTATTCATGAGTTACTATTCACGACAAAATTGGTTTCTTTTTCTAACCAAATTATAGTTGATTTATGAATATTGCTCTTGAAATTAAATCCATGTTTTGACCATATTATTTTTATAATCATATATAACATTTTTATAACCTTGATGTTGAAATTCTCTTTCGCTTGAGTGTAAAGATGGGTAAATTATTGGTATGATCATGACTATGGGTTCTCTTTGGCCAGTAGTGCAAAGTTGAATTGTTGACTGGTATGATCATGACCATTGAATTTGTAATTGAATATCTTTAGCTTAAGTGTAAAGGTGAAATGATCAACATGGTTATAATTATTGTTTATATAAATTCTTAAATGATTATATATTCTTTGAGGTATTAATATATTTGGCATGTAGTGCAAATATGAATTGTTGAGGAATATCTTTGGCCTGTAGTGCAAAGATGAATTGTAGATGAATATCTTTGGCCCGTAGTGCAAAGATGACCTGTTGTTGAATATCTTTGGCCAGTAATGCAAAGATGAACGGTTGAGGAATATCTTTGGCCTGTAGTGCAAAGATGAATTGTAGATGAATATCTTTGGCCTGTAGTGCAAAGATGGTCTGTTGATGAATATCTTTGGCCCGTAGTGCAAAGATAAACTGTTGTTGAATATCTTTGGTCGTAGTGCAAAGATGGATTTATTAGTATGATTATGAACAGGAACTGTGATTTGGTATAACCATGATCTTTGATGTTTCAGGTAAAGACATGTGATGAAAATATTATTCGTCCTGGGTGTGAAGAAAAATTTAGAATCACAATTATGATTATGAGTTATTCATATGATTGTGGAAAGGAACTGTTGATTGATGTTACAGGGATAAAACATTGTTGATGGATTTTTAACATGGAGAAGATAATAGACTTTATAGTCTATTTGACTCTTCTAATGGATTGCTCGTTCCGCTGCAACTATGGTTGAAATTTTTATCATTTACCATATGTTCTAAATCTCTGATTTATTGTTGATGAAGGCTATTGATAATTGAATTATCTTTAGTCATGACATTCTTTACTGGGCTAGTTGTGCTCACCCTTTTGCTTCACAATTCCTTTCAGGTAATAAGAGTGTAGCTGGGTCGAGCGAGGGTAACGGGGAAATAGAACAATGGTCTCTAGCTGTGGATGTTCTCCCGAAGCAGTATAGAAAAGTTTATTTAGTAGTTATATTTGGTGAATCCAATAGGGTAAGGTGTACCCAACGTTGGAAGGGTGGTTTGCCACTATCATACAAGATGTCTAACGACATACAACCTCGTGTCATCATAAGACAGGGATGTGTTCATCCACTTGCTGAGTATATATACGAGCACTACCTATATAATCTTGGTGTTTGTTTAAAGTATAATTCTCAATTAGAGACAGTAGAGATAATGATATGTCAAGAGAAGACTCACCATTGGGAAGAATATGATAGTAATCTTCTCGTTTTTCTTTGGGGTCTATTGGGTCAACCAAGGATAATTCTGTGGCCATATGATATCTATCATAACCTAGACGCGTGGCCTCCCATGTACGAAGGTTTCCTTGAGCACTTCCCAAAGATTCTAATTTCTAAAACAGTTTTTGACTATACCTTTATGTAAGGTGTTATTGTGAGGTGATGTCCACGGTTGGAACATGAGTCACATTTGGTATATATTTGTATCCAAACTCACAGCATATGTGTTGTTGTATTTTGCACGACAATTATTGTAATAAAGTTGTAGTTGTTTTCTGTACCATGTATTTGACGACTCAGAATGGGTTGGGTGGAATGAACCTATTTTGGGGTCGTTACAGTTGGTATCAGAGCTTAGGGATATGATCTCTGGTGGAGATCGGGGAATATAACTAGGAGGGGAGAGATGCGTAAATCCTTCGCTAGTGTGTCCTACCTAAGCTTATTTGTTGGTTAGTCATAATATTGGGATATTATGTGATATGTTAATTTGTTTAATTAACCCTTATTTTATGGCAGTATTTGAGAATGGCAGCTGAGAATGCTAACAATGGAGTGAATGAGACTGTGGGGATACCTCTAATCACTAACCATGATAATGTGATGTCAGACGAAGAAGGAATTAGAGATATCTATGTGGTGAGTGAAGAATTGATAGTTGCACCTGAGATAGTCGCAGAGGTAACAGCTGAGACTGAGGAAGAAGAGGAAGAAGAAGTACCAGAGGAGAGTTTATTAGAGGTATTATATGATCAAAATGTAGAATTTCAAAATCGTATTCATGAGTTAGAAGAGCAGGCAGAAGAACGACAGGCGGTCGTGGAACAAAAGGATGCAACAATTCAAGCTTGTGTTACCCGATATGTGATGCTTGAACAGAAGCATTCTTTGGCAGAGTATAAGATGATAAAAATGGAATCTGAGCTGAAAGAAGAAAAAATTGAACGAGTGAGAATAAGTGATGCATGGGCAAAAGCCGCACGACACGTGGATATTGTGGAAAGAGATGTTCGATCTAAGAAGGCTAAAATAGATGATATGAATTTCTCTTTTTGGAAAGCAATTGGGAGAACCCAACATCGAGTTTTGAATTACCCTGTACATAGCGGTCAACCTGAATCCGATATGGATCGAAGATTGATGATTCAGATCATGAATGAGGAGTACGAAGAGGCAGTTGAGGGAGGAATATGTCCTATAGAAAGGTATATTCCAACGGTAATGATGACGCCAAATGCTGCTCCAGACAAGTCAAAGCCGAGTAGTTCGAGGGATGGCGGTTGTCATGACTTCCCAACAAATGAGGAACCCAAATGAAGTTATCATGGGAGATGAGCAATGGAGAAATCATGATGATCTGAGAGATAGAATCTGAAATGGAAGCAAGGTATTCTCAACTCTTTGAAATACCAGGTACGTAAATTTCGGGGACGAAATTTCATAAGGAGGGGAGATTGTAAGACCCCGAATTTTATGAAATAAAAGTATTCAATTTTTCTTATAATTACTATTCAGTAAATGGTTAAATTGATAAAAGTTTAAAGTTATGGGTGAAATATGAAATTTTTTCAAAATAAGCAAGTGGTTATAAAATAATCATTGTTGTCGGGGAATATTCGTTTGGTCGTGGAATATTCTTTCTGTCGGAGAATATTCGTACGACGGCGCAGCTATTTGTGGGCCCCATAACGAATAACTGTCGGGTGAAGAAAAACGACAAATTTGAGTTTTTACAAATAACGGCGTAGTTGTTATCGTTAATACTGTTGAAATACCCGGTGGTTAAAATACAGTAATACGCGTTATTGCACAGTAGCACACGGTATTGCACAGTATTTTTGAAATTATTGATTCTTACGTAAGAAGGCACTACTCAATAATTGTTACAGTAATTACTGTTCAATATTTTATTTTATTGATTCAATAATTGTTGCGTTGATATTTTATATTATTGTTGTTTCAATAATCGTTGCTGCACAGTATTTTCCTTTATCAGATCAATAATTCATATTATTTGAATAATATTATTAGATAACATTATTGTCAATGTCTAGAAAGTTCTGTCTAAGGAGAGGTTTGGTCATCTAATTGCGCGCCAGTAAGGAGAAATTCTTATTGGAAAGCCCCCTCTTTCCTGGGAACGGCCTGGTTGTCATAAATGTGATTCTGTAATATTATTTGTGAATAATTAATTATTGATTCATATGATAAGGAAATATTTATATTATGTGGATATAAATGAGGGATATATTTTTGTGGTTAAAAATGAAGGAGTTAAAATTGAGATTTTTATCACTATTTTTGTCGGAATTGAGGTATTAAAAATCAGGGTTTTTGAGATATTTTGCGGGGGTTATAATTTTTAATCCGACCGTTGGATCGTGGTAATTTTTGGATATGTTATACATATATAAGTTGAGTATATGTCCATAAATTTTGAACCGTTAAAAATGAACGTATGATTTGTTATGAATTTTAAGAGGTGGCTGATTCGGAAATCAGGTTATAAATCATTTTTGGTGGAAAATTCTAGAATTGGTGGGCCCCACTTGTGGTTGGTGAAGAAATGTGCTGAATTATATTTCAAATGTGGTGGGTGGGAATTGTAGCAGGTAAAGCCATCAGGTTGCAGGTCAAATCTACTAAAATTTTCCTATAAATAGAGGGCTAAGTTAGAATTGAAAATCACACAAGAAATATAAGTTTTCTCTCTTTCTCTCTCTCTAGATTATTGAGTGTATTTTGTGAGTATTTAGATACTTGGTGAGTTGCTATTCATCAGTGCAAGTTTCCTTCAGCCTTATACCGATCAGAAGTACTGCTCTTTTGAGGTAAGGGATAGTAAGGGATAGTAAGGGATTTTAAGGGTTGTTATGATTTTCAGTTTCGTAATTTTTCTGATCTTCAAAAATTTTGGAAAAATTTGAAATGATATTTTGATGAGTTTTCTTGATTGTGTCCAAAAATGGTGAATTTTGGATGTATAGATTGAGAGTTATGAATTTTATGAGAAAAGAATATTTTATAAGTAACAGCTTATAATTCCTTGTGGTTAACTCCAAAATTGATGAAATTTTTATTGGGAGTACATGTATATGATAGAAGTATACTCTGTAAATTTCAGAATTTTTAGACAAAAGTACAATTTTTGATAAATGTCTAAATATTCGGCTATTTTGGCCATATGAAAAATAGTAAATGACTTTTAAAAATTCTGAGAAAAATATATGTTCACTATGGGACTATATTATGCTAAATTCCAGAAAAGAAATATTTTTGGAACGGATTTGGTATTTTTCATGAAAATAGTCTAGTTATGAGAAAATGAATTAAATATGTTATGTGAAGTAAGAAAATTGGAAAATAGGATTTTATGGCTTGAGAATCCTATATATGAGGTATATGCAGATTTTTGATGAGGGTTTTGGTTATTGATGATGAAATCTTAAGAGCTGGCATTTTATGATGATTAAATGCATTAATTAGTAAAGTGTAAACAATTTAAATAAATTGTTTATAAGCTTAAGAATATTATTCTTTCAATATCATTATACCGAAATATTGGTATGTATATTATTGTGGAATTTTTACCTTTTTCATGTCAGGGTTACTATTTACGAGTTACTATTTATGAGTTACTATTCACGAGTTACTATTCACGACAAAATTGGTTTCTTTTTCTAACCAAATTATAGTTGATTTATGAATATTACTCTTGAGATTAAATCTATGATCATGTTGATCATATTATTTTTATTATCATATATAACATTTTTATAACCTTGATGTTGAAATTCTTTTTCGCTTGAGTGTAAAGATGGGTAAATTATTGGTATGATCATGACTATGGGTTCTCTTTGGCCAGTAGTGCAAAGTTGAATTGTTGACTGGTATGATCATGACCATTGAATTTATAAGTGAATATCTTTAGCTTAAGTGCAAAGGTGAATTGATTAACATGGTTATAATTATTGTTTATATAAATTCTGAAATGATTATATATTTCTTTGAGATATTAATATATTTGGCCTGTAGTGCAAATATGAACTGTTGATGAATATATTTGGCCGTAGTGCAAATATGAACTGTTGAGAAATATCTTTGGCCTGTAGTGCAAAGATGAATTGTTGATGAATATCTTTGGCCCGTAGTGCAAAGATGACATGTTGTTGAATATCTTTGGCCAGTAGTGCAAAGATGAACAGATGTTGAGATAAATATGACCAACTGGTGATACAAATGAATATCTTTGGCCGTAGTGCAAAGATGGATTTATTAGTATGATTATGAACAGGAAATGTGATTTGGTATAACCATGATCTTTGATGTTTCAGGTAAAGATAGGTGATGAAAATTATCTTCGTCCTGGATGAGAAGAGGAATTTAGAACTACAGTTATAATTATGAGTTATTCATATGATTGTGGACCAGAATTGTTGATTGATGTTACAGGGATAAAACATTGTTGATGGATTTTTAACATGGAGAAGATAATAGACTTTATAGTCTATTTGACTCTTCTAATGGATTGCATGTTCCGCTGCAACTATGGTTGAAATTTTTTATCATCTACCATATGTTCTAAATCTCTGATTTATTATTGATGAAGACTATTGATAATTTATTTATCTTTAGTCATGATATTCTTTACTGAGCTAGTTGTGCTCACCCTTTTGCTTCACAATTCTTTTCAGGTAATAAGAGTGTAGCTGGGTCGAGCGAGGGTAACAAGGGAATAGAACGGTGGTCATCATTTAGTAGTTATATTTGGTGAAGAAAATAAGGTGAGGCGAACCCAACGTTGGAAGGGTGTTTTACCACTATAATACAAGATGTCTAACGACATACAACCTCGTGTCATCATAAGACAGGGATGTGCTCATCCACTTGCTGAGTATATATACGAGCACTACCTATATAATCTTGGTGTTTGTTTAAAGTATAATTCTCAATTAGAGATAGTAGAGATAATGATATGTCAAGAGAAGACTCACCATTGGGAAGAATATGATAGTAATCTTCTCGTTTTTCTCTGGGGTCTATTGGGTAAACCAAGGATAATTCTGTGGCCATATGATATCTATCATAACCTAGACGCATGGCCTCCCATGTACGAAGATTTCCTTAAGCACTTCCCAAAGATTCTAATTTCTAAAACAGTTTTTGACTATACCTTTATGTAAGGTGTCATTGTGAGGTGATGTCCACGATTGGAACATGAGTCACATTTGGTATATATTTGTATCCAAACTCACAACATATGTGTTGTTGTATTTTGCACAACAATTGTTGTAATAAAGTTGTAGTTATTTTCTGTACCATGTATTTGACGACTCAGAATGGGTTGGATGGAATGGACCTATTTTGGGGTTGTCACATTCAATTACAACTTTTTTAATGTCTTTAAAAGTTATGTGGTATTGAATTAAGATTTTTACAAAGTCTATAAAAGTATTTTGGTATTTAAAAAGTCTTAGATTTTAAAGATTTCTATCAAATGGTAGAGTTTGACATATTTTAGAAGAAGAACTATAACTATCAACTCATATCCAAAGTCTTACCTCATCTCTAAAGATTTCTAAAGACTTTCAAATATATACAAAGGTGGATAAAACTGGTTATTAATTAGACTTTATCTTTTATTGGGTCAAATTGGTTATTTGTCTTTTATTGGGTCAAATTAATTATTTATTTTATATGTGCTAATAAATATTAATATATGATGGATAAATAATTTGATAAAATTTGGGCCATAAAAATAATTGGATTTATTATAATTTTATTATAAGAGAATTAACAAGATATATTAATAAGTAAACAAATAACTAAACCTTATCTGAATTGGTGAGGAAAAAAACAGCCGTTCGAAAGTTTTTAATAGAAAGAAAAAAGAGATTTGTTCAACAAAGGTGAGATAAAATCATAAAACTCTTATATCAATTGTAAAGATTATGTATTATAATATATGAAAATAGAAAATATATGATGTGTGTGTATTTTTTTTAGTTTTCTGACATTTTAAACGAAGGATATCACTGTTAATTTTTTAGATATCCTCCATATTCGTCTTCAAGTGTCTTTGGTGTATCATAGTGAAATAATGTAACATGTGATTGTATTCCTGCATGACAAATTGATAGAATCGTTATCTTTCCCGTATAAAAAAAGGAAAAAACGCACTGCTTTGATATATGTTAGGCGCATAAAAAAGGTTCACACAATCAAACAAAATTAACAGCAGTTAAGATGAAAAATTGAGTTAACAGAATCACACAATCAACATATATATATATATATATATATATATATATATATATATATATATATATATATAGTAAAACAATCAATAATAAAAAGCAATCAATTATTAGTAAAAAGCGTACGCATATGTATAAAGTACATATAGCTCAAAAAAATGAGCTTAATTTTTGTATTGCGTCTGTAATTTTTAAAATTTTATTGGTATCCGAGTATCCAAATATATCATGAAATGAGTAGAATAATGTGAACGCTTTCAATATATATAAAATCTCATGCCGCAATAATATAATTAGATTTATTCTAGTTCATAAAAAAAGAGGGAAAAGTTGTACACATGGGCTAATTAACAATTAATATAAGTTGTAAGATACTCCCTCCGTCCCAAATTAATTGGTCAGTTTTGACTTTTTAAAGTCAAATTGACCATTTTTAAAACTAATATTTTTATTATTTTTGCTAAAATATAGGTGAAGAGATTATAACCAAAAGAAAGTATATACAATTTATTACTAATCCCAATTTTTATAATTTTAGAAATATATTTATATATACTTAATTATTAATTCTAAAAATAGTCAATTTGACTTAAAAAAGTCAAAACTGAACAATTAATTTGGGACGGAGGGAGTATATTAGAAGTATACAAAAGTTTATTACAGTCTTGATAAAAAGTTTATAAAAGTCTGTTACTTATTTCATGGAGTTTATAAAAGTCATTTTAAAAAAGTCTGTGAAAGTTATTAAAATTTCATAAATTCTATAAAAGTCTGTCACTTAAAAAAAAATCTTTAAAAATCTTAATTAAATATACCTCCTTAATGTTGGTGATTATTTTAAAATTTTCGTATTAATTGTAATTCAGAACCAAAAAAAAAGTTAATCGATTTTGATTATAAATTTCTATTTTGTATATCGTCCAACTTGACGGATTTCAGACATTCAAGAAAATCTAAAAACGAATCTTTTCATGTAAGCTTCTGATTGGATCGCCATTTAGTAACTGTTACATATGCTCCTACTCACTCCCCTTTTTTTTTTAGGAGTAATGCTGCCTTTTTTTTCTTTTTTGTTAGGAGTAATGTTACGTACATAAATTATTGATGTGGTATATTTTATCTCAGCATATTAATTAATAAATTATTTTAACGTAGTTTTCAGCCCCACATAATATATTGAGGTGGAGTATGTAATATCAATAGTTTATAAAATATTTGTAGAATAGTTTGTGTCTCTAACATTATTCTTTTTTTAATTATCGTTTTAGAAAAAAACTTTATATATTAAGAAATATAATTAATATTTTATTTGATTATTTAAATTAGATATATAATTTCAATATTATCCTTTTATTTATTTTTTGAAAAAATTGGAAGAAAAGCTAATTAATATAATATAAAAAATTATGTAATTAGTACTTCTTTAAAATTTATAAAGACAAATAATAAATAAATTTTTATTTAAAACTCTAAAAGTAATAGTTTTAGCGGAATTAGGAATTAATAGAAAAGGTAAAACTATTATAATACACCAGATCGTACTAGGTTATTGATAGTAGGACTGATCATTCGGTTATAACCAAACCGAATAGGCTATTCGATTATAACCGAAAATTGAAATTTGTTCATTTTTGGTATCCGAACAAGTAACCGAATTATCCATTAACCGAATTACTGAATAACCGAATTTACAATTCAGTGTTCGGGTAATAACCGAAATTAATAAATATATTTACAAGTTGATTTCATTTACCTGTCAAAATTAGAAAACAAAAAGGAAAAAGGCTCATCCATTCAAAATTTTATGAAATATAGTGTGCTTCTGCTTGGGGCTAAATTGAATATAGCATAATCATCTTCAAAATTGCCAAAACGAAACACACAATCAAACAAAACGTCAAACGAAATGACGAAATGTCAAAACACAAATCAAAACAAAATCAAACGAAATTCGTCACAAAATCAAACGAAACTGAGATAAAACGAAATGGCCCCAAATGCAAAACGAAATTCGTCTCCCCCAAATGGCCAAATATATTGCCCTGCACAGTGCACAGAATGATAGAAACACAAAATCAAATGAAATTTGTCACAGATACCAAACTCGAATGACTGGGATGACTGGGATTTGGGGGAGAACGAGGAGTCTAGAGAGGCCCAAAGCATCAGAAGTATTATGGAGGAGTAATCTGGTGCGATAAGTGAGATATGAAGTCGCTGCCTCGCTTGTGGTCTCCACCATGCGTCGCCGTCGCGCAAGAAAGAAAGATGAGTTGGACTTGTCGAGGAGGAGACCAGGAAGACTAGGAAGATGAGCGGCGGACTGGCGGTGATAGGGCTGTCGGAGAGGTTTCTCCAGCGAGAGATCGAAAGGTCAAAGCGGAAGTAACTGCCTTCTGCAACGACAGCGCCGATAGCATGGACGGCTGCCTCTCCATATTCCTCTCAGACGAAGAAATATAAGTCAACGGCCTGAGAGTTGAGAGTTCGGCCGAGAGTTCGAGAGTTGAGAGATCTGAGAGACTGAGAGAGTTCGAGACTTTGAGAGATCTGAGAGTTCGAGAATTTAGTAAAGTAGAATTGTAGAAATGACTAATGGCTGGGCCAGTGGGCTGAGTGCTAATGTGCTACTGCTGAGTCAAGACTCAAGTCAAGAGTCAAGATTAGAGGAGTCAGTCAAGAATCATATACTCATATTTGTAAAGTAGAAATCACTTTGTTCGGTTATTCGGCCCGTACAAACTAACCGAAAATCGTAAATTAATTCGGATATAACCGAAATATTAAAAATAACCGAATTTTCAAAAAAATTTGGTTAAATTATTTCGGTTCGGTTCGGTAATTCGATTATACCCGTTTTTTGCTCAGTCCTAATTGATAGAGCGAATAAATCTATCATTTATTATTTATGGACTACACTTTTCAGCTAGATCTTTAAGCTCTGACTCACCTTGCGAAGGAACCCTTAAATTTTTTGGGCATTGGATTCTCACCTATGTAATTTGCGTTACTCAAGTAGATATTTTTGCTTTCGCTTTGTCCACTACCATTCGTGCGGGTACTTTTCTCTAATTAAGGCGGATCGCTAACCTATTGATATACTTTTACATCCCATAATTTCGACAGATCGCTTAACTTTGTTCATCTTCGACATAAGAACATTCTATTAGTGAACTTTTACGCACTTTTTTTATTAAAAGGATAATTTTTTCACTAATTAAAAAGACAAATACAATTGAACGGAAAGAGGTAGTATGAAAAACACAATTCAACGGGGGTCCTTGCAAATGCTGCATGATAACCTACTATTTTTTGGATTTAGCTTATTTATTTATTGAATTTTAGTAGACATGGTTGTAATCCAATAGATCAATAATTGTGAATCTGGTAATTGTCTCAATACGTACAAACCCATTACTACAATGTAAGCATATTAATTAATGCTGTATCATAATGTATGAGTGTATGCATCTATGCATGCAGGACACATGCAATTTAATACGTCACTCCCCTTCCGTGAAACATTGGCCTGCCAAAAATCTGGCAAAATCTTCTCCCTTGAAAAGTATATATATATATATATATATATATATATATATGGAATAATATTTTAGACATTATTTAATTTGTAATATTAAACTCTTCGCCGACCAATTTCTCTTTTAGTTATTCGATCTCTGAATTTACGATAATAAGATATATTTGTTAAAATAGTGTTTATAATAAACACTTGATACGAAATATTTTTCATATATATATATATATATATAACAGGGAGAGGGAGAGGGAGAGGGAGAGGGAGAGGGAGAGGGAGAATGGGTAATTTAATTACGCAAGCAATTTTGTCATAGCCGTAATGTTCCCAGCTGCAGATATAATTAAATGCTCATTGAATACGCTGGCTCTAGATATAGAGAGCACCAGTACTGTCTACTCCATATATATGTATATGTACGTAGGAGTAGTATAAAACAGGCGATTGAACTTTTTGCGTGACAGCATTCGATTGGATTGGATTGAATGGTCTTTAATTAATTTGTTGAAAAAATCAGGCAGTGCAAGTATCTTGTGAAGTTTTTAATACCCCACTCCACTACACTACCAGCAGTCTACCACCACTGCTAAAAACATTGAATATACAACACTACTGTAAGTGCTTGCATGCATGCATGCATGTGTTTATTGTTTTACTGTCAGTCGGCTCACAAAATAACATCCATTTTTGACTCCATGCATCACAAGGCTCGGCCTAACTTGACAGATTATTTTCGAAAAATTCATTTCACTTTACTTGCTTTATAAAATCTTAAAATTTAATTTTATATTTCTCAAAATAACAATTGCACGTGTATTTAACAATATTTTTTAAGTAATTTATAGTATTAACAATCAAATAAATTCACAACAATTTTTTATTTTAAAATTTTACAAATTGACTAGGAAATAAAAATCATTACAACAGTTCAAGTATAAATGGTAGAACTTCTAACTTTTATATTCTATGGAATTTAACTTGCTATGTTTGTTTATAATAATTATGTTCTACGGAAGAAATATGTTTTTTTATATTTACTATAGATCCTAGCTATTTGTCCTTTATTTAATCACGTCTTATTTACTTTTAAACCCATTTGATGATGGACTGACAATACTTGTATAATACCTCTTTTCTAAAACTTAAAAATAATACTAATAGTCTATAAAATTAATCATCAAATAAAATATATAGTATCGATTTAATAGAACCCTTTAGGCAAAAATAAATCGCAATATTGATGAAATTTCTATCAATTCAGTTTCTATTTTTTTCGAATTAAAAAAATAAACCTTAAATGAAATGAAAAGTGGCGATGATTAATTAACTCCTCAAATCTTAAACTTGATCATTTATGTTTTTAATCGCAATTTATAGAAAGACTTACATTGTCAAGGTTTGTTTTGACGATTATATAAGTGTTTTTCTTGATTGAGTAATTAAATCTTGATCATTTATTTCTTTAATCGCACTTAATTTATAGAAAGGCTTATATTATTAGGGTTTGTTTGGACGATTATATAAGTGTTTTTCTTGATCGAGTAATTAAATCTTTTCTTCTTTTTATGGAACAATTTTTTTTATATATACAATAGTAGAAATTGTTTTTAGAAGTGAGGGAGTATCAAAATGACATATTAAAAAAAAGTAAACCTTAAATAAACCACAATACGTCAACATATATAAGAAAAATCAAATTACACTGTTAATTCTAAGTTCTGAGAATAATATTTTAATTATTGATAGTCGGTAATCCGGTCTTAATTATCTTGAAAATATCTTTTACAAATTTTTAATTATTTATTATTACAAAAATATTTTGGAATAGGAAAAAAATAAATTTTTGATAAATATTACTTCAAAAAACAAACAAGAAAATGTTTAATGATACGTTTGGATTGGGAGAATAGAATAGAAGAAGAAATAAAATAAAAGTATTGTATTTGATGATCATTTTAGAGGATAAATCATTCCGATAGAACGAAAATTCGTTACATCCCTTTGTTTTTTACATTCCATGTGTAGGAGAAGGTGAAATAAAATTCATTATAATGGAATGGATATATGTGATAATTTTACCATTATATAACAATCCCCACCATCACCAACAACAAAATATATACTTAAAATTATTTGATTCCATTCTCCATTTCATTCATTCAATCCAAACGCAACATAATTATCCAAGAGTTGAGTATTAAGCTATATATATAAGAGAAAAGTTGGACCTAGAGTTGGATATGTTCGGTGTAAGTTATATACACCTTTGGACCAAAACCGAACATGGGGATTTAGTTCCGACTTCAAAATATTTAATTTCGGCACTATTTTGTTGGGATGATCAAGTAACGAAATAAAATGGGAATAAGGGGAGAAGCTTTTCTTGTATTATCATTATTAATATATTATAATTATTATACTATTACTCTTTCTATACTAAAAATATAACATCATTTATCTTTATATATATATATATATATATATATATATATATATATATATATATATATATATGGAAAATGATCAATTGTACACGTTAGCTATTTGCACTATTCTATCTAACTGTTATTCAGCCGTTCAAAATTAGATCAAATGGCTAAGGTGAGAGCTCAATCGCTACTCCCTCTAGCGGCTAGAGAATATTTTTTTTTACTGGCCGCTACTCCCTCTAGCGGTCAGGAGAATTTTTTTTGCTGGCCATATGAGGGAGTAGAGGCCAAGAGAAATTTCTAAAATACCCTCACCCTTAGTTAGTTAGTTAGATTTAAATAATTTCAATGTACAAAATAGTTGTATAAATAATTTGTTAAGCAATAAAAATTAATATTATCAACTATATATAAAGTATTTATTTCTATAAATAATTTTTATAAATATTAAAATTTAAAATTACTAATTATATTCTATGTATTTATTTGTATGAATAATTTCTTATTTTTTCAATTTTGCATGTGTTGTGCTCGGATTTTATTTTATTTTTTCTTCTTTTTGACCCTATATTGTTTGTTACATGTACTTGTTAATTCTATACTGTGAGTGATACCGTTTAATGAAAAACCCAAAATGGTGGCGGGAAACTAATAACGGCCCATTTAGATATAAATGGCCTTCTCTTTTTAATTCTATTCTGTTATAATAATAATTATATTTTTAAAAATAATTACAATAATGGTGCATAGATAAAATAATTACAAAAGTAATACATTTTTCTATATTTATTTACAAAATTATATCCTTTAATCGCGGCCCAGGATTATCTCACTTATCTTTTTTCGTTAATTTTTTTTTTTATTTAAATACATTCAAACACAGCAGACCCATTTTTGATCTCTATTCCTGTTTCTCTCTGTTTTTCCTTTATCCTCTTTTTTCCAACAATAAACCAAAGTGGCGGCGGTATTGATCTAGCATGTAATGTGAATGGGATTTCATTTCAGATTATAGATTTGAGAATGGTGATGAGCATGCTGGTATTGATCGCCAGAAAGCTCACAGGCTTCTTGGAGATTTGATATGTTCTTGCGAGGTGGAACCATTGGCTATGCTGAATTTTTCAAATCAGTTAAATCCATTTGTTAAATTAGATTATGATACTGTCAAAGCCAATTGCTTGAAAATTTATGAGGAAGAGAAAGTCAAGGTCAAGAATATCTTTAGAAATATGGATGGACAGATCAAGCTTTCGGTTGATGTATTGAGATACTACAGACGCAATGGTAATTACGACGAATTTATGTGCCTATCAACACATTTTATTGATGATAGTTGGAAACCAAGAAAGTGGGTGCTTCATTTCCAGCATTTATGGGACTGGGAATATGATTTCATTTCCAAAGCCATTTTAAAGACTCTAAAAGATTAGGAGATTGAGGAAAAAGTATCCATTGATAGAAAAGATTAGTAACCAAACATTCATACTAAGGTAACCAAACCTTCTTCGTACTAAAGTTATCAATCCACCTCCACAACAGTTTTTCATAGTGTATTTGGTAACCAAACATTCATACCAAGGTAACCAAACCGTCATACCAAGGTAATCAATCCACCTCCACACCTTCAGTTTTTTCATAGTACAGTTGGTAACCAAACCTTCACACCAAGGTAACCAAACCTTCATACCAAGGTTACCAATTTACCTCCACAACAGTTTTTTCATAGTGCAGTTGGTAACCAATCCTTCATACCAAGGTAACCAAACCGTCATACCAATGTAACCAATCCACCTCCACACCTTCAATTTTTTCATAGTGCAATTGGTAACCAAACATTCACACCAATGTAACCAAACCTTCACACCAAGGTAACAAAACCTTCATACCAAGGTAACCAATCCACATCCACACCTGCAGTTTTTTCATAGTGCAGTTGGTATCTAAACATTCATACATAGGTAACCAATTCAGTGTTATTAGGCTACCAATTTATTTTGAATGTGATACAGTTGGTAGCCAAACCTTCATGCAGCGAGTAGCCAAACCTTCATACCAAGGTAACCAATTCAGTTTTATTAAATTACCAATTTATTTTGAATGTGTTGCAATTGGTAGCCAAACCATCATGCAGTTGGTTGCCAAACTTTCAGACCAAGGTAACCAATTCATACTGCAGGTGTGGAGGTTGATTGATTACCTTGGTATAAAGGTTTGGTTACCTTAATATAAAAGTTTAGTTACCTTGGTACGAAGGTGTGGTTATTAACATTACATTACACATCACTCTCTTATCTCTCTATTTCATATGCAATGTATAATTAATAAATTGGTTTAACAATCCAACAAAATTGGTTTAATAGTTGGGCAACCCAACCAACTTAAGAGAGTACGTGACACCGAAATTGATTGAAATTATGAGCCAATGCTTGACAGTTTGGCTCCATGGCTGAGTGGAAGGATAAGAAACCATCTTGTAACTGTCCACTCTGGGATAATGAGCACATTATAGATGAAGACGATGAAGATGAATTTGAATTTGACGAGCATGACAACAACGACTATGAAACTGATTCGAATGATTACTACTGAATGCGGATCGTATCCCTTCACCTGTTTTCTTTTGAATTTCAATTTATTTTTGTTGTTAAATTCCAGATATGTAAATTTGAATTATTAATTATGACAGTTATTTCTCCTTGATTTTAAATTTTCTTATTAATGTGAATTGCGTTATTTTTATAATTATTTTGTATATGTATTATTTTTGTAAATACTTTCTAATTGTTGTATATTAGTGTTAAGAACCCAATAATAAAACACCGTACAAGTTCCTCAAGGAACAATCCTGTCAATCCTATGCCTGGATCCATCGACACGCCAGAAAACAAGTAGGTGGGAAAAATATGGGAGTTTGGGTTGGTGGCATTCAACATGAATAAAAATGGAATGCTCTGCATTTCACAAAATTTCATCCACAAGGATAAAAACAAACTGGGAAGAGGTAGTGCCACGGCATTTAAGCATTTATTTCCGAATTGCACTGTTGCTCTCTGCTGCAGCTTCTTCTGCTCCAAAACATGTTTGAGCAACTAGTTTTCTCCAATCTCTCTCCCGACAATTTATCTTGCTCTACTGATGTGGGTTGTGAGCGAGGAGATTCAACTTGTGTTTCACCATCTCTAGGTTCAAAAGAGGGGCATGTTCCTTCATTGCAGGTGCACAACGGAATGCCAACTGAAGGAAATGGGCTACAAGTAACTGGGCAGAAAATATCCGAAGAAACTGAAGCTACACGATTCTTGCGAATCTCAGGTGTGCAGGCTGGTGTTGACCGGTCTGATTCCCGAGTGTGAAGCATGCATGGGGTACACAGGCCAAGGGACAGTTGTAATTTGATTTCCTTAACTGGAGAACCAGGCAATTTGGCAAAAGAAATGATTCTGTGTCGGCATAGAGGACATGGAATGGCTCCAGGAGGACCTAACAATTCAGAAGAGATGTTGCTTGTCGAGCAAAGGTAGAGTGCACATCTTACACAAAGTTCATGCCCGCAACCTGAAAGTATACACCAAATTATAGATCTTTTAGAGAATGCTATGTGATTACCACATAACGGTAGCTGTATATATCTCAGTAAATAGAGGCTTAATTTTTAATTTTTTTCAAAAAGATAGGTCAATGTATAGTTTTCTTTAAGCGAAGAACAGGAACATTATAGAAACAACCAAACATTAAATATAAAAACAGTACAAATTCCATAATAACAACTAATAGCCTAAAAGAAACTTAGTCGAGATACATTGTAGAAAAGATGAAATGACAATGGAAAGAGAAAAAAAAGGCTTTTCAATGGTCCAACAACCCTTTTCAGAAAGAAAAGCCACAAGGCAACAGGATCTGAAACAAATGAATGATTACAAGGTACCAGCTGCCATGTACCTAAAGTGTATACAAACATTACACGAATTGATCTTCGAATCAGGAGTTTTCTCAAGGAGTTCCCAACTTGGACTTCAGTTTCAGGACTCCAATACAGTCAAATATAACTGATTTTGGACTTGTGTCTATTTAGGTATATAAAGCTTTTTGATTTGAATAATTACAGCGAAGGTTTTAGGTTTATGTTAATTACTGTACCACTACGCCATCTATGATTTCTGTTATTCTATAGATGCCTTATTTATTAATTTTCTGATATATATTACACTAACAAAACGGAATTGTACGAGTCTTCAAAAAGATAAATTGTTCCATAGTTCTATCCCTATCCTTCATTTTTAAAACAATGAAAATTCATCTGAATCCACCAGGAAATCGGAAACATTAAGAAGGCCTTATCCTAGAGTTCTTTACAAAAATTTAATTGCTGAAACTTTTAGTTTGAAAATTAAACTTGACCTTGCAGTGCAATAGTAGAATAAAAAATTCTTTTGTAAGTAGATGAAGGGAATTTATCTCTGGTGAGTAGGTATAAGGAAACCTTGAAATGAAAGAGAAGGTAAAATAACAAAAAGAGAAAGAGCAGACCTTCAGCAGCTACAGTACATGCTCTCTCCAAGCAAACAGCACAAAGATCAGTGTCATCAGAGGTTGCTGAAGACTGCAAACCAAACTCTCTGAAGAGAATATAACATTAACATCAGTGATTGTTCTTATTATTTCATACAAGTAAGGTTCATGCATGCCAAAATTCTCATATGCTCGAACAAAGTGCAAGATACAGCTTTGCAACCTTCCAAAATATTCAAACTTCAGTGTATAACAGAAAAATGATGACAGTGCAATACAACTAACATAAATCCACACTGAAAGAGGAAACTAGAAGCAGGGTACTAGCAGACCACCTGTTCAAAGGTAATATCAACTACCGGAAGCAGCTCTGTAATTGGCTTCCTTACCATGATTTCTTCTCAATTTTCATTCAAATTATTTCAATTTAAAATTATGACCAAATAGTATTTGGAAAAACTTAGGATAGAAACCTGTTTAGCATTATTAAATGACTCAAAAGATTAGTGTTCAAGCATCCATACCAGAGACATATTGCACGTCTGCAATAATTATTCTGTTATTCTAATTATCATGATCCCATTCACCTTTCATCACAACTTGATAGACTCTAATTTGTTGATATTTAACAAAAACAAAATCAAAACCATCAGGATTATAAGTTTCCGTAGTGATCTTCTCCTTTGTTAGGAAGAGGAATGGGCCATATGGCAATACAAACAAAATTTAAATGTGAACCAAGCCCAGCCTTACAGCTTTCAAAACAATCTACATATTAATACTGTTACATTGGCAACAAATCTAACGAGGCAAACACCATTACAAGCTCAGTCTTGAACGACAATCTTACTTGACTGCATTATCATCTTTTATTCTTTTGCCAGTGCTAATAACATGAGCTTCTGATTTCAATTTTTATTTTCTTAATTTTTTTGGAACAAGTCTAACATGAGACCAGGAGCGGAGCCAAAAAAATTTCTTCAGAGGGTCAAAATAAGATATTACACTATACCATTTATTTGTAAAAGACAAGGGAGTCAAACTAAAACAATATAAAGGTATGAAAAGCTGCTTGCTTTTAAGAGTTAGAAACCCAGTTGCTTTTTTGTTTGAAAACAAAAATAAAAATTATGCCTGGTATATCCAAATCCAAGAGGGTCACTTGCCCACATTCGACAGGGTGAAGCACCCCGGCAATAAGTTATCATTATAGCTAAATGAAGTGTTTTGACAACAAAATTTTGCACAAACACTCTTTATTAAAAACAATGCAATTCAGGTGGCAAAATCCAGAGAATCTAATCAAACTATTAAGATAAGGTTAATAGCAAATTACCTTGCTATATTAAGAACACTCATGAGAGGTAATGATAAATAATTAGAAGGGGGGAATACTGGAATTATCAATTCAGAATTGGGTGCTAACAATGGCTCAAGCCAATGTCGCCCCCACATCCTCGCAACATCAAGAGGAAGCCACCTGAAAAGGTGTACAAAATTCTGTGAAGAATGTGATATGCATAGACGAAAAAACAACAAGTGCACTAAACAATGGTTGAACACGGAAGAACCAAGTTAAAATAAATCACCCATTGCAGTTTAACGTCAACCGGCTGGCACCACTTGCTAGGAGGATCTGCAGAAATAAGAAGCCATGTCAAACTAAATAGAATTTCCCAATCTAAAGGAAATCAGAAAAATATAACTAATTCTTGCCTGACAGCATTTCAAGTTTCCCCCACAAGCAGCATAGTGCAAAGGAGTGCTCCCCGCTCCTACAAAATAATGCACTTAATCTTCACAACTCAAAAGCATGAAATGGCTACCACAAAAATCATATTACTAAGTTTCAGGTAAAAAAAATGTACCTATCAAATCCATTGAAGTTCCATAGTGAAATGTGACAACTGAAACATTGGCGTGAAGATTTAGAAGTAGCTGTACACAATCAAAATAGCCATTCAATGCAGCCATATGAAGAGCAGTGATACCACCATCAGCAGCCTTATTTACAAACTTTGCCAGTGCACTGCAATAGGATATAGAATCAGTCATATTGGGAAAGTAATATTCCCAGTTCTCATTTGATGGATATATACACCTACAGTTTGGCCCCTTAACCATAATGGGCTCTGCCACAGCAGCATTGAATTGGATATCAATTGTTCAAACAAGAAAATCAACTGAAAACTGTCATAGCACTTGCGCAATCCTATTCTTGGTTACATTCTATCTGGGGTCATACTTCATGTTAAACATACCCCAACATTTAACACCTCAATACACACTGACTATGGTTTCCTCTCATCCTCATTATCATTCAACTTTGGTCATATTATTCCTATTCCAGTGGGGCAATTATTGGTACAAGTTGAACATGGCTGGCAATTCTTATTTACTGCAAGCATATTCATAAACTTCATGCTATTGCCAAAATTTTATAGTCTGAACTAAATTGTAAAGGACAAAAAGAAAGAGAAATAAGCGAGTTGCAAACCTTTGGTCATGTTTGTGTCTAATATTAGAAGCATCACCCTTATCGCCATTCATTTGAGTAATTACAAACTCAAATGGGGAACTTGGAACAAAATCAGAGACTACAAGTCTTATGCATCTAACGTGTCCATTAACTGCCGCAAAATGGAGAGCTGTCCTCCCACTAAGATAGTCTGCTCTTGTAACCTGGAAAATGAGATATTTATACATTACAATGTGATAATTTTCTACTGTACATATAACAAGAAAATAAATACTATTAAACAAACTCCTGTCCTAAGGTGAAAGAAATAGAAATCCTGAAAGGAAAGGAAAACTCACATTGCATTTATACAGCAAAAGTGTTTGAACAACCTCCCAGTGCCCATATCGACAAGCTTGCATCAATGCTGTCTATTTCACAATAAATAAAAATATTTAAAACAGATCCATCAATTTGCTCTCTAGTATATAATCAAATACACATAATTGAGCTGATCTAAGAAATATAGATCAAATCAACTTGCGAATCAGTAAAATCAATTCAAAAATCAAATCTTGTACCTGACCACAATAATTTCTGCAATTCACGTCGGCTCCAGTTTCAAGCAACAGCGCAACAATCTAATACATAAATCAACATTACATAAGTCCCACAAGCACAAATATATATAAATGGATCAAGAAATAAAAAGGAAAATGAGGGAGTTAAAGAAAAGAGAAGGTAGGTAGAAATGGGGGTTGACCTCATTATGGCCTTTCGCAGAAGCGAAGTGAAGAGGAGAGTTAAGACCGCCAAAGGTGGAGTATTTGGCGAGGCAAGGGTTGCAATCAAGCAGCATCTTTGCTTCCACCAAATCTCCGTCTCTCGCCGCCGAGACCAATCGTTCTCCCGACGCCGAGCACCCAAAAGAATTCCCCATTTTCACTCTCTCGCTCTAGAAAGAAAGAAAGAAAAAAACTAGTACTATTACTAGTATGTTTCTCTCTCCAAAATAAATCTGTATATCTTGCTTGCCGTGTGTGAAATTGTACTGTATGAGGAGGGAGGTTACTTGTAAATTGTAATGATGGGGGAGTAAATTAGGTCAACTGTCGTTAAACAAATTTTCAAAATATAAAAGCAGGAGAGAATATAAATGGGAAGAAGATGACACCCATTGAAGCATATATATATATATATATATATATATATATATATATATATATATATATGGGTTTGGCGTGTAGTATTGAATTTTTGGATTAATTAATTTTGTATTTATATTTTAATCATCATATTTTGTTAGTAGTATAATATTACTCCATAAAAATATATTCTTTTTAACAAAAAGAAATTTATTTATAAGAAAAAAATATAGAGTACTCCATTATATAAAAAATACTGATAACAATATAAATAAACATTTATTGTGAAATATGGATTTTAGCTTGAGGATTGGATTGGGTTGGAGTTTTCGTTAGTTTTTAGGTCGAGGAAATAGTGGAGAAGAATCGGGAGGAGTGTCAAAACAACTTTGTTTCCATTTTTTTCTTTTATTACCCGTCTTAATAATAAATTTATAATTATAAAATTTATTAATATATTAAATTAAAAAAAAATTATTTATTATACATTTATTTTAAAAAATATTTATCAATATAAACATTCATAATATATATATATATATATATATATATATATATTATTTTTTTCTAAACTCTTTAGTCCCCTTTTTATCCATTTAAACCTCAGTACTAACTTTGATTCTTAGATAGAGCGGGAATGTAAACATATACAAATATATTTTATTTTATTTTTGCATTTAGTACAATTAATATACACAAAACATAATTTAAATTATAAAATTGCATAGTTCCATGTACATTTTATCTAAATATTACTCCTTTCATTTCACAAAGGAACCTTATTTATAAAATTTAGAGCTTTTTTTTAATATTTATCACTGATTTAATAATTATTTATTTTAACAGTGATGACATAAAAAATTAACTTTGTAGTATTAAATTCTAAATTATACAACAAAGGAGTATCTTCCATAAATTAAATTATTTGTGTTATTTTTTACTCGTCTTTTTACCTTGGAATTGAAAGAAGTGAATCCGGTTAGCATGAAGTTTATTTTTTGATAAATTGGTCAATTGATCAATAGAATATTAACACACACATAATATCGTCTATTTGTCAATATTTTCATACTATTAGGATCACCATAAAGATTAAAGCCCACTTGGGACAAATAACAGTACAACGCGTGGACTCTTTTCCCTAGACAATACTAGTAGTAGTACTAATTAAATAAATGAGATTTGGCGGGTACATTCATTCATTAATCGCAACAAATTGCCAAATACTGACTGTCGGATTTTACGACACGATTTCCAACACATATAACTGAAGATAAGTGTGGATCATAATAATTCAGTAATTAATCGCCGGTCAACTCCCTCCCTTCCCTAGAGATCGAGGGGGCGTCCGGTACTCTTATTGACCGGTACCGTCCGGTACCTTTGTTATTATTTTTTTTAACTATAATTACGAGAATAATAAAAAAATAGAGTAAATTTAAATAAAAAATTATAAAAAAAATATATTTTTTATTAAAAAAACACCAATAAAAAATATACTTTCTTTTACAATTTTTTATTCAAACTTGTTTTATTATTTTTTTTATTATTCTCATAATTATGGTTAAAAAAAACAAAGGTATCGAACGGTACCGATCAATAAAACCACCGGACCCCCCCCAACCCCCCTTCCCTAGACTCAATAAAGTGTCAAAAAAATATAAGACATAAAATTCTAATTTAATTTATAATTATTATTTTAAAAATTATAAATATTAAATTGTTAGACAATTAAATAGATAATTAAATAAATAAATGAGTTATTAAAAGAGGAAAAAAATAATTATTATTGCATGGGCCCAAATGGGCGGCTGAACTTGAAATTGGAAGAGAAAGAAAATTATTTCCGGGACAAAAAAGGGACAAGAAAGAGAGAATAGGGAGAGAGAAAAAGAAATAAAAGAAAGAAGAAAGTGGAAGTATTCCACCAACTTCCCATTCTACTCATCTAAAACAGAAAACAGAGAGAGAAAAAGGGAGAGAAAGAAGAAAAAATGGATATTTTAAAAAAGTAAATCGATATTAAGGTAAATATTTTGATTATGCATAATGGTTATTAAATTTTATGAAGTTTATGAATGGATATCATGTTTTTGTTTGTTTGTGATAGATTAAACTTGCATAAACATGAATCAAATGAGAGAAATCTATAAATCAAATGAAGAATGAAAAATCTAAATTTTCAGAAAAATTAGTTTAACTACTTGATTTTGTAAAATCTATAACTCATTGTGTATAATGAGTTAGGAGATGAGTCATATATCAAAAGAAAACCCTAAAAGTAAGCTAAATATAAAATCAAGAATTACTCAAAAATTTCTTATGGATTTTTCGTGGTGACTGTTTGAATAAAACTGGTCCGAATGACTCATAGTCCAAAAAATTAGTTTTCTTAAGTTCTGTTGCGTGAGTTATAATTCTTAATCCGACCGTTTGATCGTTGTAATTTTTTAATATGTTGTACATATATAAGTTGAATATATGTCCACACATTTTGAACCGTTAAAGATTAACGTATAATTTGTTATGAATTTCGTGAGGTGGATGGTTTGAAAATTTTCAAGCAGAATTTTTAGCAACAAGCTTTAAGTTTAAAAAATGTATAACTTAATGATTTTAAATTCAATTTGGGTGATTCTTGAGGTTAAATTATAGTATTGAAAGTCTAATTTCTGTTAAAATTATTTAAATTGACAAATAAGTTTTAGTTAATGGTCATAACACCATAACAGTGGACTGATGTTTTAAAAATAAATTGTCATATGTGGGTTTCTTAAATTTTGTTATTCATTTATAAGTTTTGGAATATAATACGATAAATAAAGACAACTTTAAGAAATAATGAATTATTAGTTGGTTTATATGTTATTCGAGATAAATATATTTTGGTTTTGACTTTTAATAGAATTTTAATTATTTATAGTAAGTTGTTGATTTAATAAATTTTTATATATTTAGATTGTTGTATTTTATCATCGCTTGAGGTGGTGGCTTAGTGGTGGGAAGCCGAACATAAGTCCTCATTATCTTGGTAAACTCTTTTATGCTCAAGTGGTCTCACGTCCTGGATTTATTCGGAGAAAGTTGAGTTGTGCCAATGAAGACACTACTGAGGCCTCCAAAATTTTTGGTTATCATGCACTTATTTTCACCCTTTCAGGCATGTAATTATTTATTACGAATATTTGTTTGATCGGAGAATATTCGTACGACGGCGCCAAATTAACCAATCATTGGTGGACCCTCTAACAGAATAATTGTCAGATAGGGAAAGCGACATACATACTTTTTTTAAAAAAGTGACAGCAATTTTTTTACTGTTAGTTGTTGAAATACTGGTAATAAAAGTAAAGTAATACGCGTTATTTTGCAGTAGTACACGGTATTCCACAGTAACACACGATATTGCACAGTAATTTATATTATTGATTATTACGTAAAAAATCACTCAATATTTTATTAAATAATTGTCATAATAATTATTGCACATTAATATTTACAAACAAACATAACATAAATAATTTCCTAACCATGAATTTTTATTAATTGTGGAGAAAATAATAATCATTTCCTACTATTTCCACTCCTCCCCAGCTCCCTGCCCCTAATTCCATTATTACTATTCTGAAATTCTTAGTCCCTGGAGTGCTATTTATCTTGGTGGTTGCGTAATAATTTGGGTAAAAAGGGTAAAACTTGATGCGCACAAGGAGACTATATATTGACCGAAAATTCATTCACCTAGGGTTTCTTCAACAAGTGAGCAGCAGCCTCCGCCGCCATGGTTCTCAAGTACGTTATTCTGTCTTCTGCATTTCGTATGTAATTCGTCATATGTTCTCCTCTAACTTTCCCCATTTTATGATTATGAATAATGATCTTGAATAATTTGTTTAGTTGGCGATAAATGAATGAATTGGATATTAAACATCTATCTAACAAAATACGATGGATTTTATTTTTGAAGTTAATTCCAATAATAATCTAAGTGATTTAAGAATTAACATATCTCAATCAAGTATGTTTTGTTAACTTTATCTTCTAATTCGTCATTTGGTTACCGTGTAAGAGCTAGGTTAACGAAGGTGTTATATTTTTAGGATCGGCTCAATTTTTATTTATTTAATTTTTAAGATTCCGTCAAATAAATCTATCCTTTTTGATTATACAATATCTCATTCAGCCTTCAGTAATGATACACATGTTTAAATTAGTGTAAATAAATAAAAAAAATCAATCCTGTGAGACTGCAATTATTCTATTTTCTTCTAAACTTTTGGAATTTCAGGACTGAACTCTGCCGTTTTAGTGGGGCAAAAATTTATCCTGGCAGGGGTATTAGATTTGTTCGTTCAGATTCTCAGGTAGTCACTAGTGATTTATCAAACTTCTGTCTGTACAAAAATCTTAATGGGCATGCTTTAATAGATCATTTGCTTCATTTGCTAGTGTTAGAATTTGAGCCAAAATTGGAGTGGGTTTCATTAATTATTTGAAGTAAATCCACATAACAATGTGTTCTACTCTATGAGTAGATTAAAATTAAGTATTTGGAAGCTCAAATCCATGTGATAATGAATGAGAAATAAACCCAAGAGCAACTTTATTGTATATAAACCTATTTAAAGTTTAATTCTTAACCTATTTAAAGTTTAGTTTCAATGTGGAACACAAGTATTTATTATCATTTTCAAGGGTGATCTTTGGGAGTTAATTTCTCATTCATTATCCTATAGATTTGAGCTTTCAAATACTTATTTTTAATCTACTCATAGAGTAGAACACATTGATATGTGAATTTACTTCAAATAATTAATGAAACCCACCTCAATTTTGGCTCAAATTCTAACAGCTAGTTTATAATTCCACTTTTAGGATTGTTAATTTATTACTCACTGACATGAAAAATTTTGGGTTGATCAAAGGTTTTCCTTTTCGCCAATTCCAAATGCAAGAGGTACTTTCATAACCGATTGAAGCCCTCGAAGCTCACTTGGACAGCAATGTACCGGAAGCAGCATAAGAAGGTGAGAAGAATTTCTTATATTTTTATAATTTATAAGCCTTGACATTGCAAGTAAACTCATTTGTGTGCTCCCATATGTATACACATTCTAGTTTATTTACTTGGAACCGACTTTGTCTCCTATAAACACTTGCAGGACAGTGCTCAAGAAGTTGTTAAGAAGAGGCGTCGTGCAACCAAGAAACCATATTCTAGGTCTATTGTGGGTGCTACTTTGGAGGTTATACAGAAGAGAAGAACTGAGAAGCCTGAAGTTCGTGATGCAGCTCGAGAGGCAGCTCTCCGGTAGGATTACTTCCCATCTCAAGAATTCATATAATTGTTTTAGTTATAAGAGCTGAATAACTCATGTTATTTTTGTCAACTGCAGTGAAATTAAAGAGAGGATTAAGAAAACAAAGGATGAAAAAAAAGCCAAGAAAGCTGAGGTGACGGCCAAGAAGAGTCAAGGTGGTAAGGGTAATGTGCCCAAGGGTGGCAAGGGTCCCAAGCTTGGAGGAGGTGGTGGGAAGCGCTGAACTCCTATTGGCGTTTCCTTTCACTATCTAGGTACAATTTAAGTTGGAAATATTGTCATTTTTGTATGATTGATGACTATTTTGTTGAGAGGCACACTCTGAGTTGGATATTTTTTTTTTGTGGTTAATTTGTGTAAGCTCAAGACCTTACTTTGAATATATTGCTCCAAAGATTCTAACATGCGAGTTAAAAGGAAGAACTCGCAAGGAGATGCTACAATCCTTTGCTGATCTTCACAAATATGTAATCAAGTATGGTTTGTGTTTTCTTGGCACATTGATTTATGGGTTAATGACAAAAATGACCCCTTAACCTACAAGTTTTGGAATAGACAATTAACACCTCAAAAAAAATTTAAAAGACAATGTCGTTCCATGAGGCAATCTTTCCCTGTGCAAAGAGAAAAGAGTCTGTTTGTTGGCCTAACAGGACAGTCGGAAGTGATGACATTAGAAATGGTATAAATCAACTTTTGGTACTTGTATTGGGACACGATTTGTAATTTAGTACTCAAAGTGAAAAAGTTATAAACTGGTGATTGTATTTGAAAATATTACACTCTGTTAAACATTAGGGACACGACTTACAATTTGGTACCCGAAGTGAAAAAAGTTATAAATTGGTGATTGTACTAAAAAAATGTTACACTTTGTTAAACAGTAGGGTTTAATCTTTATTCTGTTTGAAAATTAGGGTTCTTTTCTTCTGTCCTTTTTCTTCTCTCATTCTTCTTGTCAATATTCTCCATTGATTACTGGTTTCTATATATTTATTAAAGGGTTTTCAGTGTTTAATTGAAAGGATGTGCTCATTTTACATTGGAATCGTAAATGAAATCGGGGAAGAACATTATAGTTCATGCAACAAAAATGAATGGATTACACCAGAGTTCTTAAGTCGGTGCCACTGTGGAGCAATGGTGCGAACGTGGGAGGTAAAAAAAGATGGAACAAAACATCGAAGATCTTCGCGTCGACTTCGCTTCTCTCTCTTTGTATGTTTGTCTCTCTCGTTGAATCAATTTTAATGATTATTTAAAAATTGGAAAGTCTAAGCACCAGATTACAAAATTTTTTGAGTACAATCACCAGTTTATAATTTTTTTTTATTTCGGGTACCAAATTGTAAGTCGTGTCCCTAATGTTTAACGGAGTATAATATTTTTTGAGTATAATCATCAGTTTGTAATTTTTTTTCATTTCGAATACCAAATTATAAATCGTGTCACAATACAGATACTAAAAATTGATTTATCCCCGTTAGAAATTGGTATGGTATAATAATAACGTTTAGTACGCGGCAGCAGACACCATCAACTTGAAATGACATCTGTCGTCCTGTGGAATGTGGATGTTGGTTATCATCTGATGGCCGTTTGCGGTGCTGAATGTCCAAGTGTTTTCATCTTATTCATTTCAGAGTTGTCCCTTGGTCGGCTTATGTGGATTTGGATTGCAACACCAAGAAGAATAAGTCTAGCCGGACAGGAAATTTGGACCGGAAAATTAGATCGGTCCAATTTTTTTTTTTATTGTGATTTTTAAAAAATATATAGTATTTATTTTAATAGGAATTTTTACAAAATATAGTATTTTAGGTATAATTTGGATACATATACAAATACAGGGTTATACAGTCTGTATAACTATGTATTTGTATATGTATCCAAATTACACCTAAAACACTATATTTTGTAAAAATTTCTGTTGAAATAAATACTATATATTTTTCGAAAGTCACAATAAAAAAAAAAGAAGATTGAACCGGTCCAATAAAGCTGTCCAATAAAGCTGTCCGTGTAGCATTACTCGGTTTAACTGGGTTCTATGTTTTTATTTTCAAATTTTCATTTATTTTAAAATATATTGAGATATTTTTAAATTTAAAATTAAAATAAATTAGACAGACAATTTAGTCTTCTAGACTTTTAAATCATCTAAATAGTAGATTTCATTATAAGATTTTATCATAGTTTAAATTTTCTTTGAAAATAAAATAAAATTATAATATATTTTAAAGAAATAAAAGTATGAATACGGTACAATTTTCATTGTTGAGAAAAGTTAATAGTAATATTATAAATTTTTTAGAAGTTAGTAGTAGTAATAAGAATTAAATGCAAGTAATAAGCTATTTATTTAAGTCACTCACCCCTGTTCCGATCGCCCGGTGGGTGTGGGGGTGGTCTGTTCAGTAAGCAAATGGCAAATAGTAGTAGTAACCGCCAAGGAAGGAAGCAATTCAACCGGTTCACGTGTTGTAACGCCAACTGAACACTACATGACAACTCACCAAACGTCGTCGTCGTATACGTTTGGATCTTACGCTACGCGGCAACTTACCAGGCACTACTCCTTTCTCCTTGCGTTGCAAAGGAAAGAATACCGTCCGCACCTGATAAAAACCCAACGCGGGGCGGGGCTAACTGACTCTCTCCCTCTGCTTACGATCTCCGCCACAACTCTCCACGTTCTCTCTGTGTCTCTATCATAAGTCAAATATAACCCATACATAAAAAACTCCTCCTTGTTCACTAAACCTCTTTAACCTACAACTTTACTTGTGAATCCAAATAATATCATGCCAGGAGACGAAGAAAATATCGAAAGCAGGGGAGAGAAAAACAGGAGGAGGGTCAACAATTACTCATCATCATCATCCTATGCGGTTGAGGACAGAGACAGCCAATGGACATCATGGTTGATTCCTATGTTTGTTGTCGCAAACATTGCTATGTTTATTGTTCTTATGTACATCAATAATTGCCCCAAACATGTTTTTTCTGGCGCTCACAAGTGCGTCGCTAGGTTTCTCGGCAGGTTTTCCTTTCAGCCCCTCAGGGAGAATCCTCTTTTTGGTCCTTCCTCCTCCACGTAATACCCTTTCTCTTTAATACCTTTTTTTCCCCATCGTTTTTGCTTCAGTTATAATATTATAATATGAGAATTGGGATTGTTGTGACATGATGATTATTAACTTTAACAAAAAAAATTTACCTAGGTTTTTGTTATTGTTATTTTTTATCTGCTGCAATAGTGGTTGTTCTATATGATTGAATTGTTATTACTCTATTCACTTCCACCTCCTGGGTGTTCTACTAATGTTTTATGGGCCAAGTCTGTGCTTGTTTGAAAGGTTGTGAATTTTGGGATCTTCTGGCATGATTATTTGAGACCATTGCTTCAGATTATTAGTGCTTAAATCTGTAGATATAGGATGTAGGGAGGTAGAGTTGGCTGCTTATGTCAACTTTTTTAACTACATCGCTTTCCTTGACACACTTATTATGATGTTGTGGTTCATTTTAGTTGCGGTGGTCTCTTATAGGGGTGTGCAGCCGTAAATTACCTTGCCCTTGCCAAGCCGTACCGTACCTAAATGGATACCGAAACCGGTACTGATTAAACGGTATCCCGGACCAGTTAGACTGGTTCGGTACCAATAGGGTAACGGTAAATACCGATAGTACAAAAAAAAAATTTAAACCTATATTTCATGCAATTTAAAATGTCTGGCTCAAAATATAAGTTCATTTTGAGACCAAAGAGACAACATTAATCCAAATCAAACCCTAGTTTCTCCTTCCTTCCTCAACAGTAACCGCCTTCCACCACAAACCTCTGTTTTGCTCAAGGACCAAAATCCACCAAATCCACCAAAATTCCAAATTTCCACACATGAATAAAACACGGTTACACAAGGCCATTTACAAAAATGAAAATTTCAACAACAAAGATAAACACAGAAAGCATCTAAAAGACCCAAAAAAAGAGAGAAGAACGAGGAGAAGAAAGAGTACCACAAATCTTGATGGGTGCTTCAAGTTCTGGAAGATTAGGCTGCTGAAAGAAGATATCACACACGCTTGATTTCGGACTCGGAAAGCTGAACGGACTAGTAGGGCTCATTAGCCGTTCGATTAACTTATCAAGAGCTGCATGGTCCATTTTTGGTTTCCCTGCTCTTACTGATTATGACTGCTGTAGTAGTCATGTATTAATTTGTAAGTATTATGTGTAAATTTATATTTTTTTTAATTAAACCGGGGTCTGGTAAATACCGGTTCTTCAAATTCTTATTCTGTTCCGGTCCCGAAAACCGATACCGAACCGGTCGGTTCGAACCTGTCCGGTTTACCTATTAACAGAAAAGCCGTTTTTTTGCACACCCCTAGTCCCTTGTGGGTTTGCTTTGAGTGGATTTTAATTCCGAATTTCTAACGGTTCATTTATCTTCATTGCCCAGGAGGTTTCTAAGCAAACTGTACAATACATGTATAGGCTATATTCATTCTGGAAGTCTGCGAAGACCATGGATAAAGAGAACACTAGCAATTTATTCATAATTGAAATATGAGCTGCTTTTTAGTCACGCATAATGAGATTAGTTTAAAATTTCGTTGGTCACTGATGAGGGTGATAACACCACCATCTGTTAGACATACTAAAATTGTCCTATTAAAATGCTAAGACAGCTACCAATTTATTATAGACTGCTGTACGGCACTGTTTTTATGCTAAATATCTGCACGGTTGCCCGAGTTTCAAGAAATTCTGATAGAATTTATGCACCCAATCACAGACTTCATTGTTTCTACAGGACTGAAGTCGGGAAAAACCTTGGATGGGGGTAACTTCAAAACCTTTTATGGTATATAATGTGATATCTTCAAAGTTCATATCTGACAAGGTAGATAAGAACAACATCAATCAAACATGCTAAAACTTTCCTTTTGAATTTGATAAAACAGCTAATTATATATTCATAAAATGCATGCATTTGTGGCTTTAGATGTAGCCATTTGTGAGTTTGGGAAACTGATATAAATCAATGATAGACAGCCAGAGAAAGATTGGTTCATGATACTAAATGTCTGTGCAGTTTCTAGACCAATATAATTCTGGACAAACCATTACTTACGGTTGTTTTTTCATTGGTACTGCTGTAAAAGGTTGAAATTTCTATTTTAATATGTATGCATTAGAAGTAGTCGAGCTCAAACTAATTAATTCATTTATTTCTATCCGCTGCTTTCCTTCCTTGAATATATCAATGATTTTTCAAATGTCGCTGACATAAGTATCTTTGTGGACTTTACTTTTGTTATTTCTATTTAAGCATATGTTATTTTAGATAAGTTGATTATGGGTGATGGTTTTTTACGAGCAACATAGTATAAATTAGATAAGATGCTATCTCTACTTGTGCATCTAAAGTAAAATGTTGAGAAGATTGGATGTTTTGAGAGTTCCCTTACTGACAAATTATTGCAATTCTAAATTCTATATTATTTTGAAGATTGGAGAAGTTGGGAGCACTTGAGTGGACAAAAGTGGTGCATAAGGATCAAGGATGGAGGCTTGTCACTTGTATGTGGTTACATGCTGGAATTATTCATCTTATGGCAAATATGTTGAGCCTTATCTTTATTGGCATTCGCCTGGAACAACAGTTTGGTTTTGGTATGATATTTTTGTCCTGTCATGATATTATTTAACAATTTGGCAAAACTTCAGCTTTGATGTTTTGATTGAGTAATAGGGTTTTCACTATTTCAGGTTGGTTTTGTTATGTTATTAGTAATGTTTAGATTACTGTAATATAATTAATAGATTGCTTTAAGTTTGTTTTCTCGTTCTGCATTCGACTGCATACATGTAGATGAAGTCTCGATAAAGGTTAAACACGGACTTTTTCTAATCTACCCTCTCATTGACTTGTTCTACTTGCATTTATGCAGTGCGGATCGGAATTGTCTATCTGTTGTCAGGATTTGGTGGGAGCATACTTTCTGCTTTATTTATTCAAAAGAACATCTCCGTTGGTGCTTCCGGGGCTTTATTTGGTCTACTTGGAGCCATGCTTTCAGAGCTTATAACAAATTGGACCATTTATACCGACAAGGTGAGTGATGGTTAGTCATCTTTTTAAGATCTTAGGATTATTTTTTTATATCTGTTCTGTAATTGTCTTAAAGTGATCCCACTGGTGCTCACATTCTGTTTACAGAATGAACCTTTGTAGTTTGTTGACAAAAGGCTACAATAGGATGGATTGTTACATTTGATTTATAAGCCATTCATGGACTTTTGCATTTTTTCTAATTTTCCTCCCTCTGTTCATCTTAGGCTGCAGCAATAATTACACTTCTGGTCATAGTGATAATAAACCTAGCTGTTGGAATCCTCCCACATGTCGATAATTATGCCCATATTGGTGGATTCTTGGCGGGGTTCCTACTTGGCTTTGTTTTTCTGCTCCGTCCTCAGTTCGGCTGGGTAGAGCGTCGTAATCTTCCAGCTGATGTTCGTGTTAAATCCAAATACAAGGGTTATCAGTATGTGCTGTGGTTGCTTTCTCTGATGCTACTGATTGCAGGGTAAGTGTACTTGAACAATAATTTTAATCCCGTCATCTATTGTTTGTTGATGTATATTTTGTGCATACTGAAATGTCGACCTGTTTGTTTCAAGTGCATGTGAAACAAAACAAAATTGTCTTGATTTTATGTATTTTTGGAATGCCGCTCAATGCATGTATGCTGTTGTTACTTGAGAATATTGGGAGGTTAAGGCTAGGGGCTCCCTTGTTTCATTTGAAAGTGAACGAAGACTGATTTAATTGAACCTTCCTCAATTATTTCATTGGTGTGAACTTATTATGCAAGAGAGATTTTTCAGGAATTATCGTTCAGTGAATTAATTATTCTGCTATAGATCAGTAATGGGTGTTTACAATATTAATGCTCTTCTCCTTGCTTACATTAATATATATATATATATATATATATATATATATATATATATATATATAATGCAGGTATACGGTGGGAGTGGTGATGTTGTTTCGAGGAGTAAATGGAAATGACCATTGTAGCTGGTGTCACTATTTGAGCTGTGTACGTACCTCCAAGTGGAAGTGTGATGGAGCTTGATCCCTACCCTCTCCACTCCTCCCTCGATCATCAGCTCAGGCTTCTTCTCGATTATTAGTGTGTAAATGCATGCATGCATACCTTTTTTTAGCTTAGTTAGGATCATCCATGTTGGATTGGCTTATTCACTAATCACTTGCATCTTGTTCTTATGACATGAATGAAAGAGAGAGAGTTGTGTGTTTTACCCTACCCTACGCTGTATATTCTTTGCAAATACATATAATATAGCTTTAATTAGTTCATTATTCCCTATTATCATTATTGTTGCTTTCACGTAGTCTTTGTGTGTGTTAATTTATATTGGTCCGATCGAACAAAGCTTTGTTCAGTTCCATAAAACTTAGTTGTACTGTTTCCCTTGCGATGAGCATGGAGCATCATGCTCCACAGCATGGAGCATGGTCGTCGAGTGATTCAACTTAAATTGTTTGCCGTGTACGTTCCTCACCATTCACCAGTAGCCAGTAGGCATCAAACCGTTTTCTAAAAGTATAATTTCACTTTTAAAATTTAGTCCACAATTTCACTTTTGAAATTTATTTCATTATAAATTTTTATTTGTTATATTAAAGTTTAATATGCAATCATTTAATTTTAAAAATTAAATTGTATTTTTAATTTTAGAATGGGTGGACGGAGTAAAAAACTTTCTCTAGACAACAACCATTTTCAAAGGTACTTTACACGACTCCTTGAATCATTAATGGTAAAATAGGTAGTATTTGTCATTAACTGTTCCTTTTGCTTTTGGTGTAAAAGTTGAGATATTCTTGAAACTGATATGTTTTTTCAACAAAAGTATCATTACATATGTGTGTAACGACGTCGTTATATGGTCTATAACGATAATTTTATTGTGAAAATATTGTTTTCGTTTTGAATTTATCAGTATCTTTCTTCTATTTGTTTAGGATTATATATAAAATTTATTTTTAAATTATAAAATAACATGAAATTTCTTTTATTATATTACTTATATTTTAAATAAATTAAATATTATAATATCACTACTAAAATAACATTTAAAAAGGGACGGAGAGGTACAAGACTTCTAGAACTCAAGTGGAGTGATGATTAGTTACTACTAGTATACTACTGTATATATTTGGGTGGGTGGGTGGCTGGTGAAGGAAGGTTAATCTGTGAGCTGTGAAACTATTCCGATTTAAAACACGCGGGTCCCTCCCAACCTCCGCAAAATCAAAAATCTCTCTCCACAAACTCAAAATCTCTCTCCAACCCTCAACACATACATACATTACTACATCAAATTAACAATGGCGGATGGGTAAGATAACTAGGTGGTTCCGCTCATTACTGGGCGCCAAAAAATCCTCCTCCCCTTCCCCGCCGTCCTCCGCCGCCCCTGAATCTCGTCCGGCTAAGGATAAGTGGGATCTTGTCAGATCCTTCAATGGTAATGGCCATTTCACTGGTGGGCCCAAAGGCTCCATTACGGAGCTCACCTCCAGCCCATATGTCCAATCACTGGACGCCAACAAGCACGCCATAGCAGTGGCGGCGGCTACGGCTGCTGTGGCTGAGGCAGCTCTTGCAGCTGCGCAGGCTGCCGCCGAAGTGGTTAGGCTAACGAGTGGTGGGAGCAGAGGTACTTACGTCGGTGACCGGCGGCGCGAGTTGTCGGCCGTAAAGATTCAATCGGCATTCAGAGCTTATCTGGTTAGTAACACCATCCTTCCGGTTTATTTTTCTCCCCTGAAATCCTTACTCCCCCTTGGATTTCGTAAGAATTGCATAATTTGGTGGGTAGTCTTTGCTTCTTGCTTCTTTAGTTGTGCTTATGGGCATGTGTTTGTTTTTGGGTTTTACAAATTTTGTGAAGCGTTTTTCTTGTTTTCTCATATAGGATTCATCCTTTGGTTCAAATCATATGGATGGACGCTATTGCTTATATTTAGATTTGTTAAAAATACTACTCCGTATGTTCCACAGTCCCATTTGATTATTTTTTTTAATAAACTAGGTCAATCATGATAGCTGCTCCTACTTCATAACAAGTAATAATAAATGGATATAGGACTGTTCTATACTATCATATCATTATTCAGAAGAACCTGTGTGCTCTATCATTTTATAATTCTTGTTTATCACTTCTGTTCATCGGTAATTTGGTCTTAGAATCTCACCCATTACTTTCTCGATGCTTTGTTCTTTGTTCAACATGATAGTAATGTGTGCCACCTCCTGGTACAGAGGCTTAATGCTGGCCTTATTATTTAAGCGGAAATATAATGTTTTCATCCGCCCGCTGCCTTTAGTGTGTTTATTTGCTTTGTGCAACTGTGTGTCATCATTTCAATGTTTGAGAATCCCTACTCTTTCATGTGATGTATCAATTAGAAAAATGATTTTTTTTTGAGAAAAACAAGATTTTCATATTGTATTATAATGGATGCTACTAAGTAGCATGTGTTGATCTTATTATTTGTGGCATGGTGGGCACTTTAGGCTAGGAAGGCATTAAAGGCGCTGAAAGCATTGGTGAAGCTTCAAGCTCTGGTGAGAGGCCACATTGTAAGAAAGCAAAGTACACATATGCTCCACAGGATGCAGGCAATGGCCCGAATCCAGGCTCGAGCCTGTGCTCATCGGGCTTACATGTCAGAGTCACCACATTCTAGTAGCAAGTCTTCCCACTCCCACCAACCTGTATGTACACTTACTCATTTAAAATAATTAATAAATCTCTTTCTTTAGTGTAGAGTTACTCATTAATTGACAGAGTTTTTTCTTTAAAGTTTAAACTCGCACTGCCTGTTTTTTGGCTGTGCTGTTGTTGTTATTGTGACTATCAAACTCTTATCGGTAGCTGATTATTTTGTTATGCTATGGGAAACCTCAGTGCCTTGCATCTCCCAAAAAGTTTGACCACCAACTTCATACATCTGGTACCAAAATTAATGGGTCAGCTCTCAAGGTATCCACTACACTCATTGCTATATATAGTGATCCTATTGTATATCGACATCTGAGTGCGGCCCTAAAAGCAATCTATGTTAGATTTGAAGCTGTACTATGGATCTTGAAACTTCTAATACTATTTGAAAGTTCTGTCCTGAATAATGCAGAGAAGTGGTTCAAAATCCTACATCAAGGACAATATTGGACAACAGAGGACGCCTATGGGCTCAAATTGGTTGGACCATTGGATGGAAGAGAATTCATGGAACAGACATAGAGACAGCTCACTGAAAAATGGGCATGCTGATGATGAGAAGAGTGACAAGATCCTTGAAGTAGATACCTGGAAGCCTCACATGAATCTCAAGCAAGGTGACAAAGCCTTTCATAGTTCGCTGCATGTTTCTTCTTGGAATCACAATGAACAGAGCTGTGCCCCATTTGACTCCCTATCAAGGCACTCAATAAAATCTCAGAGATCAAACTCCGGTCCTTCTCCTCGAGATCTCCTAAATTTGAGCTCACTGAAAATAAATCAGGAAGTTGATCAGGCAGCAGTATGGGTTGCTGAGAACTGTCCAGGAGTGTGCTCGGCATCGTCTAGACCTGAGAGTAGTAGTAGAAGAGGATCCTTCGCCCCTGCTAAGAGTGAGTGCTCACAAAGCTTCTTTAGCAGTTACATGGGTCACCCAAATTACATGGCTTACACGGAATCAGCTCAGGCTAAAGTTAGGTCCCAGAGTACCCCCAGACAGAGGATGGCCTTTGAGAAACCTGGTTCAACCGAGAGGTTTGTTCGTGGATATTGGGATGAAGATACCAGCTCCGAGAGGGGTTGGCCTTTACATGGTAACTTCAGGAGTATAGCTTATTCAGGTTCTGGTCGCTCGGGTAAACTTGGAACGTCTGTCCAAGCTGAAGCAACGGTTTATAGTTCCACTAATCGCGGTAGATGATAAAGTAGTGGGGTGGTGGCACTGATGAGGTACAATTATGATGGATCAAACTTGTCCCTCAGAAAATTTTAACATGACATCAGCATAGCGGACAGTATGAGAAACTCATCATCGGAATTTAGATCTCAGAGAATTGTGAATTTATAACTGTGGCTAAATTTATTTATGTGGTGGTTTGGCAACTGTGTGCTGTTTAAGAATCAGTGTTTGCTTGTTATTGACATGGACAAGTGGAAGAAAAATGACGATGTTGCTTGTAAAAATGTTAATATTGCATTTACATTTTTGATCTAGATACCCAGTTGTCCATAACCCTTGCATGAATTTATTGATCGAGTTTGGAAAGCTACTTACGTGACTCTGATATACTGTCCCACTTCTGCATAGAGAAAGTTATTTTTACTCACAATATTGTAATTTATAAGTTGACTCGTAAAATCAACCCACAGATGAACAGGAGATATTTTACATGGCTCAGGGAAATGTGATGTCAAATTAGGTCAGGTCCGGTCCGGTCCGGTCCGCAGAGGAATTGAAACAGATCAAAGGACTTTTAATTTAATACATACATACATTTGCATTCCATTCCTGCAGTAGTATTAATCTGTAGTATATACACTATGCATTCACGGAGTAACATAAAAAACAAAATTCAACCTTGGATGCTCATTAATCATGTAATTAATTAATTACGCTAGTTGGTAACCGTTACTGGAAGAAATTTAACAACGTACTATTTATTTGAATTATTGAAAAAGCCTTTGAGCTAGCTTCCAGCTGCCTCGTACCTCCTATCCTCTCATGGAATGCTGCATCAAAATACAAATAACTATATGAGAAATCCCTGCAAATGACATACCGAAATTATATCATGTTCATACATTTCAGTACTAGCTCGCTTCTCCCTCCTTAGTCCTTACTAGTTGCAATCAGTGTTAGGATCAATGGTAAAGCCGAGTGAAACTCCACAGAAACCAGGGACGGTAGCAATAGCAGTGGCATTAGGATTGTATGTGGTAATGAGTCCCATTATGCACCTACACACGTATTGCCGATTATAAATTGTGTCGGCTGCCAGATTATTGAGGCTGGCCATTGCTTGGCAGCATGGGGATCCCGGGTACGGGTCAGGTGACCCGTAAATCACGAACGATGAGCAAGCCGAGATGAGGGAGGTCACGGTGGTGCAGTCTGCAGCAGTGGCTCTTGGTGCACCCCTTATCATCATCATCAATAGTAACACTACCGATCCAATGCCCACCATCACTATTGATGATTTCTCAATCCCCATCCCATTAAATTATTATAATTAACTTAAATACTTAATTCATGCCAAATATTTATATATATCAATGAAAGAAAGCAAGTAATCTTGTAGAATTAGTGAGGCATGGGTTGGTGTGTAACGAGGAACGTATGCATGCATGCATGCATGCTCTCATTATTCATACAGGTCGCATGATGAGCCGTTATCTAGCTAGCTATTAGAATTTAGAGATGCCTTCTTAATTAAAAGGATAATACTTTTTTTAAAAAAAACAGAAGAAGATGAAGAAGACGTTTCTAATATTTGCTGGGAATATTCATGTTTAGTTTTCAAAAAGTTGAACCACCACGATCGACAGGTTCAACAAATACGGACTAGAAAAATGTTGCAAGCAAATTGATTTTGATTTTCATGTTCATATAACTGAAGCTGAACAAATTAAATAATAGGTTAAAATTAATTTAATTAATTGATCAATATTACAGCAGCAACTGCATGAGGATTAAATTAAACATTATTTAAATTGTAAAATATTCATTGTAGGTAGTTGGTGAAGAAGATAGATAGATCACGCCACTAGTCTTAAAATTATTAGTGTTTCCTTGCATTATATATGATGGACTGGATTAATCTAATTCTAATGCTAAATTATTCTCTTTATTTCAAGACCTGTTAGCAGTTGGGTACATCCTGCTGACCCATGGATTTATATTACTTTTAAAAGTTTACTTTCTTAATTGTTTTAATCCATTTTCATTAAAAAAAAATATCGGAAGTGATGAGTTTTCAACTTTTAAGTTTATTTTGATGATAACAATAATCAGTAAATAGGCCTCTTCATAGAATTTATATATTATAATTGTTTTAATTATCTTATTTATTTTGATCAAAAATATTTTCTAATCTTATTGAATTAGATAATATAATATCAAATGTTAAAGAAATCATTTTTTTAAGGCAATGATTAAACTCCTATTATTTCTAAATAAATTTTATACACTAAAAGCTTTCAAAAATTATTATATTATAAATTAAAGCTATTTTCACAAAAAATAAAAGAAGAAGCACAAATTGGTTGCAAATAAAAAAAAAGGCTTAGCTTTATTCGAGCATGGAAACTTGAGAATTTGGAATTAGGAATTAATATGCTTAATTATGTGATTAGTAAAAGAAGAAAAGGCGCGCAAAGGCTTCAAGTCTTTACCTTGCTTTGTCCGAATTCATCATGTGTGTGCCGGGAAGTCTTTACCTTGCTTGCACATGCTGAGCATTGGAAAACTTCAAATTAACCATGTGCTTATTTACTCATGCTTGGAAGCTGCTTTTCTCCATGGCCTAAAATTTGAATTTTAAAATGTTCATCTACTTATAAAACTTTGTAAAAAGAAATTCGACTCATGAAGGAATATTTATTAAGGGGAGTAATAGAATCTCAAGTCATGGAGAGGAGTTTGAGACGGGACGTAACAACATATTCATGGTGTATATTGTGTACCAGATAAATATTTGTGCATTGTGTGATTAAATTTTTATTATCTTGCATATTAATTTCTAACACTATAAATTAATTAACAAATAATTCAAAAAGGTCAAAGATAAATTTTTATTCAATAATTAATAATCTATTCAATCCCTCTTCTAAATTGTTATTGAAGTTTCAGGAAGAAGATTCCTTGATTCTGTGCATTACTTCTATTTTTAATCATGCATTACAATATTCTACTCCCTCTGTCCCATGATAAAAAATTTAATTGATTTTTTGCGCATGTTAAAAGGGAAGATAAAATGATAAAATTATTTATATTTAAATTATCACTTAATTGCATAGTTTTCTACACATAACTAATGATGCTATATAAATATACATAAATAATAAAAATAAGACAATTAATACTTACAGTATTATATATAAGTAAATTATTTAAGTTAAGTAAACATTTAATTTGAGTGGAGTTAAAATAGTATGTGGGACGGAAGGAGTAGTATATACGTATCATGTATGTATATGTATCAACTGCTGGTAGCCAGCGTAATTGCTTGCTTGCCTCGAGCCAACATAACTTAAAACTTGGTTAGGCTTAAATTCAGACTTTCCGAAACTTTAATGTGGTTACCGATTTGCCTCCTGGAGTACTTTGTTAAGAACATAAGACTTGCGCGGGTATATCATATATAAGAGTTCGTGCAGTGCAGCCAGCCTAGTAATCACACGCTACATCTATGGTAGTAGTATTTGGGACTACGTGATGCGGATCTATTGGCTTGATCGGTTGGCAAACACGATTCCCCAGTATGGTTTATTAATTGCTATATTTAGATAGAAAAGTAGTCGAGAGTAGTTGGATATTACTCCAACTTATCAAAAAAGTTCTACTAGTAAAAAAGAATGGAGCTCAATTAATATTACGCAATACTATATGGCAAATGAAACATTAGTGCGAGTAAAACCATAAGTTAGCTATGGCCAGTTTCAAAAAAGCACCCTTTTCATTAAATTATTCTGCATTTATATAGGAATAGTAGCTAAACACAAAAGAATTTGCAAAAATAGGACTAAGAAACCAATCAAAAAAAGAAAAGAAGAGGAAAATGTAACAAGAATTAAAGCAGATATACTATATAATTCAATTAAGAAAGAGAAGGGGGAAAAGGGGTCTAAGAAGAATTAGATCCTTCAGCTTGATCAGAGGAGGTAGACGGAGCTGTCCAATATTTCTTCACTCCAAAGAGAAGCTTCTCCCTCTCAAGAGGTCCATCTTCATGGTCAACAATCTGACTTTCCCAGTTCATTCCATCATCAGCTATTCTCTTCACCTTCACCAAAATATCCACATCGTCTCGGAAGATTATGCTTCCTTCTGGCCTCAGGATTCTATCCATTTCTAGCAAAATATCTTCCATCTCACACCTGTATCGCAATATCCATGCAGATTCAATTATGAGAATAAATGCCATATATGTACATACATACATACGTATCTGTTATTGCTCAAAAAAATTGTCATGTATACATACTCTTTTGTGAACTAAATTGATCTCCTTAAATGGCATTCAAGAAAAATAACTAAAGTTTACCTGTCCTTATAGAGAGTAAAAACTGAATCAGCATGAAGGAGATCATACGTTCTGGGATAAGTAGACATGGCTTCACACCTGCAACCAAACAAATATGCATAAGACGCAGTACAAAAAGTCTTAAAACAATATGAATGGCCTAGTTAAAAGTCCATGTATATTAATTTACCAGCTTTGATATGTTCCAATCAATCCGCGCTCGTATATAACACCAAGTGTATTAACATTAGCCTCAACAGGAACTACATTCATCACCCACACTGGATCTTTAATTAGAGCAGCAGCAAATCCTCCCAAGTATGCGTTCATGTCTAAAAGATTTCGGTATCTTCCGGCATGCCCAAGTTGACTGTTCACATTTTTGTAATATGAAACTCTCCGTTTCCATAGTTCCAAATCTTTCTGGAAAATATCTGCAGTAACTCCTTCAACAGTTCCCTCACTAATCCTAGGTGGGATAGCATTTAATCTAGCCGGCCACTTTTCCAATTTACCACCAGCTACTTCTTGATTATCAGAAACCTCAGGCAAGGGAGTTAAACAAGTCTCTATATTTGTATTCCTGAAAGTAATCCATGGTTTTAATTAGTCTTGACGTTTGTGTGTGCATAATTGAAAAATAATCACTTGACATGGAGCACAAACCAGGCCTCGTCAGGATTCTGGGCTGGGCAGAAAGGTGGATTCTTGATAATCTTCCTGTTGGCCTTGCACTGCAAATGATTCATGGGTTTTTGCCATATAGCAATATCACCTTTTTCCACAATTTTTTTCCAGCAAAGGCTCTTGGCTACATTTTCAATACCAGTCTGCTCAGCATTCAAATCCTCTCTTGTTCTTTCCCATCCTCTCCAGTACCTCTTCCAGTTTATTGGTGGGCCAGAGAGAATCCAAAATCCACCAGGTCTAAGAACTCGATCAACTTCAATCAAGTAGGCACCATCTATTCCACAATACATCCAAGCACAATAGCAAGTGAACTTTCAACGTTGAAAAAACATTACACTATCAGTACCAAGCTTACTTTTATTTCTTATGTAGAAATGCATTTTTCAACTGGAGTAAAATATGGCATTGAATATAATTTATAATGTTACTAATTCTAAACATGCCATTCGGAATAGCAATACTATGTAATATTAGTATATAGTACAGTAATGAATTAGTTCATCATAACATATATTGGTCAACTTGAAGAAAGTATCAACTCGGTATTATGGGCTAGTGAAGTTACCATGCTGACCCCAAGGGATGAGGCAGCGAGAGCAATGAGCCATGTCGAAAGCTCTTGAAGGGTAAGGAAGCCTTTTGGAAGCAAGAACTCCAATCAAAGCAGGAACTCCGCGCTCTAGAGCAAATTGGACCTGCGCTTCATGGGTATCCCTGGGCGCAAAGGACAGCGGAAGGATGTCTCTTGACATAAGATAGGCTCCCCAACTTGCAACCTGCATGATGAAATTTCCAAAACAGAACATAATTAGGAAAAAACAAGGTTACCAACTTTCCCGCATAAAGTTGGTTTTGTAATTTTGCTAAACATTTTTTAATATAGATATAGGTATGTAGGTAATGTTACTTCAACTCTGATTATCTTTCCAACATTAGAAAAAGATACCAACTACTAAGCAATCAACCCATTAGCCATCCAGCAAGCCTACATTTGTCCCCTGTGCTCTGTGAATGGGTAAAAGATATGTAATAAAGAAAAATCAGGGTGCTCCTGTGTGTTGATAGTTCTACACCCTAGATGTATTTTGATGTGTGCTTAAAACCCAAAATGAAAAACCTATATAGGGCCCACAAACAATTGATTTTACACAAGGATGGGGGCATGTGGCCCAACGAAGAGATCGAAACCATCTGCATGGAGTTGGAAAGGAATACTAGTTAGATACGACCAAATTACATAAGATCCAAAGCTCATGTCTTTTACTCCTTCTGACCTCACCGTCCGGGCCACCATATCACCACTGCCACTAGTTAAGAAAAACTAACGCTTTACTTACAAAACTTATCAAATATCTGTCTTGTCGTTAATCCCACAAATCTTGCTCAAACGTCTGCCCAAACTCAATATATTTATCTCCACCACTAATTGAAATACTATTAGATTCAAGATTTGCTAGTATATATTATCACCCAAACTGAGTGGGCTGACTGGTCAACTGATATCTGTCTGACTACTCTGACGTCTGTGACAAATTTAACCGTTAAAATAACCCAAGTTAATTAACAGCACTGAAATTTCGCTGAATCGATTTAATTACAAGAAAAAAACAAAGGCCCGGCTCAATTTATTTATTTATTTATCTATATAGGAGTATAGCAGTAAATAATTCCATAAAAATTAAGGAAAAAGAAGAAAGGTAATTGAGATTGAGCTTACCCCGCAGCCGGTGTCAATGGCAGTCCGGATAGAACCGTCCTTGAGATTGATTAATTTGCCAATATCATCAATGTAGGCACCAGCACCATGGGGGAACATGGTCCCACCGCCAGGGAATCTGAAGCGATCACCTTCGTACCTGATCCAATTCTGAACCGCTTTCTCCACTGTTAGTTCCTTGTGCGGAACATTGGCGTACCACACCAGATCCCTGCTCAGCGGCCACTTGAACGGGGTCTTGTAACCGTACGGCGCGGGCACACGGCATTTCCGCATCTCCCTTTTCTCCGGGCAGTGTCTCTCCCTGTATATCAAACGGTGTCTGCTGAATTTTAACGATCTTTTGGCGTCCTGGCAGGGGGTGTACTCGCTGTACTTGATGTCACAGGGTGGGTAAGTTCTGATAGTTTGATTGGGAAGCGTGAGGGCGGTGCTGTCGTCAGCCGCGTGGTGGGCGGTGAAATCTAGAGAAGTGGAGGTGGAGGTGGTGTTTTTGGTGGTAATGCAAGGGATAGTGGTGCCGAGGTTGAAGGAGGTGACGGTTGTAGTGGTGGCGCCGCCGTTGCGCTGCCATGCGCCGAGGATGTAAGATAGAGAACAGAGGAGGGTAATGAGAAGAAATGGATAAAGGAGGGGTTTTTTCCAGTAAGGAGGAGGTGGGTTGCCGTTGTTGGGTTTGGTGGTAGGGGTGTAGTAGTCATGTTGTGGATTTGGGCTTGGACCTGCCATGGCCTAAAACCAGTACTGCTCTATTACTATATACTATCTACGATAAAGTAGTACGTTTCTCTCTCTCTCTCTCTCTCTGATTTCATATAGGGATAGAGATGGGAGGAGAATATAATTAGTGGGGACGGACGGGGTTTGAGATTTCAGAAGGTGGGGTTTGAGGTGAGACGCATGTACGTGATTATTAATCAAGTTGGACATATTTATGGAGGAGACTGGAGAGGAGGGGGTTTATATGCATGGATTTTTCTGAATTTCAATTAATTGGACATTATATAATTAATACTACTTGTTTGACGAAGATATTAGTACTTGTAATTGACCCATCAGTAACGAAGATTTGAGTTTTGTAGTTTTTTGGGTGTGAACTCAACTGGTGGAGAGTTAAGTAGTAGGGTAGAGAGAGATGGAAATAGGAACTAGACACGGGGAGATAGAGACGGTCCAGAATATTATTATTAGTATAAGGTTGGTGGTGATGAGGGTTTATATTAACTACTAGTAGTACTACTTCTACTTTATTAGTAGTACTGAAGCCTCGTAGTTGGAGTTCCGGTGGGGTTGGATCATGGCTGCGGTCTCTAGTAACACTAGTTTTATTTAATTAAAGAGTAGAGCAGAAAATAATCATCCACGAGCCACGGCCAAGTTGTGGGGATATGTGTACTGAATTATTGTTGGTAATAAACCTTTTTTTTTTCCTTTTTTTTTATGGGTGGCCCAATATTCTTATTCCCGTTATCAATATCATCATCAATGGCTGTCTAAAAATCACCTAAACAAGTTGGATGCAATTCAGACCGATAAATCGTAGTATTTTAAAACAAAAATATCATATTTATTTTGGGTCTTATCATATTTTGCAACAAATTATTAGTATAACCAACTTTTATTGCAAATTATTAGTATTACGTAAATAACTCATTTATTAATTTACATGTTTACTCGCAACTAAAGTCCTCGTTTTTATCACAAAATATATCACTTTTCATCTACTACTATTTATTATACTACATACATACAACTAGACTTTCATTGAGCAACTCAACCATTTACATTTTTCAATTCGAACTAATAATTTATTTAAAATTATATTTATGTTGACTTAATGAGTTAATTCAACAATAAGCACATAATTTCTTCTACATTTATGAACCTTGAGAAATTCTTCTCACAAAATTACATGATTATCCAAAGAATAATGAATATGAGAGAGAGAGAATTCCATATAATCGTTAGAAAGACATAACAACTTATTATTATTATAATAAATTATTAAAAAAAAGAGAGAATAAATTATATAAGAGTTGTCTGTCAATTTATTGTTTTATATTACTATTAAATAACAACATGTCACTTAAATAATTTAAGAGAAAATAAAGTGATTTGAATTGTATTAACAAACTAAGTAATTGTTATTTAGCATAGTAAAACTAATTAATTAATTATATTGAATTTGTTAATACAATTCAAATTCTTTAATTTATTCTCTAAAACTATTTACATAACATATTATTATTTAATGCTGTAAAATAATAATTTTGTAGGTAGTTCTTATATAATGTATTCTCTTAAAAAAATTTTGTGCCAAATGTATTACTTCAACTTATAAAAATAAGTTGCTTAAATAAATTAGTAAATAAGTTGGAAACTGATATTTTTACATGTTTTAACATGAGTCACTCTCACATGAAGACGAGACTCACTTACTATTTATACGATAGAGATTATGTGAAAATTCAAAATTTTGATACGTGAAAATATTAGTTTTCAATAAGTTATAAACTGTTTTAAAAATGAGTTGTGACAAATTTGGCTTTCATTGAGTGATGTGGCCTTTTAGTTTAACGGGCCCGGTGACAATTAAGAAGCGTTTTTAAATCCGGCCCACAAAATGAAATTAGGTTGAGAAAAGAAATAGCCGACCCGTAAGAAAGACCTGAAAGTTTTTTTTCCCTCTCAGTCGACATTAGAGAGCGAGAGAGAGAGAGGTGAGAAGGTGCTGATTTAGCGAAAATGGCCGACGAAGACTATGAGATGGACGGAGGGTTCGTTTTACTTTTCATTCCTCTCTCCGAGTTTGATGTTTTGTCTATTTGCTTTGGTATCTTCATTATGCGTAATAATATTCATTAGCTTATTTCGTTTTTCAGAAGAAAATTTATTGTAATCTGTAGGCATGATTTGAAATGAAATTTTGTTATGATTATGGTACCGATTTGTGGTTTCATATAGGTGTTGATCATAAATTTTTTTTTGCTAATGGTCTTGTGGGTTATGGTTTTGGCTTAGGGTTTAGAATTCTTTATTTGATTTGCAATTCTATCACAATTTTAATGCTCTCAAATAATCACGCAGCTGCATTAGTATTTCAAGTTCAGTTTATAATGTTCTCATTAATACTCCCACTCTCTCTCATTAAAAAACAGTAAAATCTTTTCAAGGCGAGCATATATTTCACCCATGTTATGACTTTTTATATGCACACAGATTTTTTTGACATGGTTATTAATAATTATTATGTTTGTCGCACAAGTCCTTGATTGTTTATGAAACCTGATATTCAAACATTTTGATGTGTGTAGATATGATGATGAGCCGATTGAACCAGAGCCTGATGTAATTAGTTTCTACTTGAAGTCATTATATTATTGTTAATACATTTCAAAAACTTCATTGCTTCTGTTTAACAATGTTTGTTTGAATTGTTGCTGGAGTAATTTTCAGGAAGGAGCAGAGGAGGAACTGGATGCAGATGCAACTAAAGAGGATGATGTTCCTGATCCTCTTCAAGCTGATGGTGAAGATAAACAGGAGCAGGAACAAGTTGAACGAGCTAGAAAGACATCGAAATATATGACTAAATATGAACGTGCAAGAATCTTGGGGACACGTGCCCTGCAGATAAGGTTTTTATGTTTTGAAGTTTATAGTTCTACAATCTTGCTGACTCGAATTAGCAGTTAATGACAAAATAATTGTACTTTTTCCTGACCAGCATGAATGCTCCTGTGATGGTTGAGTTGGAGGGTGAAACTGATCCACTTGAGGTAACTTCCTCGTTTAAATGCTTTGTATCCGCATTTTTTAATTTAGAAATTCTATTCTGAACTCATCAAAAGCTACTCTCCAAAGTACAAACTTCCAACCATGACCCTTATTTGTCATGGGATGGTCCTAGTTCATTTTTAAGCTGTTAGTACTCGTACTTGACTAATTAACGTTTAAATGCTTTGTATCCGCATTTTTTAATTTAGAAATTCCATCCTGAACTCATCAAAAGCTACTCTCCAAAGTACAAACTTCCAACCATGTCCCTTATTTGTCATGGGATGGTCCTAGTTCATTTTTAAGCTGTTAGTACTCGTACTTGACTAATTAACGTTAAAACATAATCAATGACTAAATATAAGATTGTTCGCGCCATGCTAGCCCTAATAATCCAGTTACTCCAATTGGTTGTGTAGTGAGTTGGAACTTTTGTCTACGTTGATAATTGTCTATTGCCCTTCCTGCACAACTTTGCTTAGTGCTAGATATCTAATTCAGTCTTTCCACAAACATAATCATGTTACATCAGTTGGTTGTTTAGAATGTTGGAACTTTTCCTTTGCAATTGATTGTCAGTTTCCCTGCTTACACGTCTTTGCTTAATGCAAGAAAGCCTATTCAGACTATATGTGTTCTTACATGAACTTCTTTTCTTCTTTTGATGCATACATCAAGTTTTTTTTTTCAAGTCATTTCTTTTTCCTTATTGTACTATATTTGGTGGTTGAGGCTTGTCAACTTGTATCGTATGCATCTTTAGTATTGGTATTTGATATTGATATTTAGGATAAAGCTTGTTTAGGGAGGAGTCCATAGACGTAATTATTAAGAATTCAAACAAACTAAAGAGTCTGTTTTCATGCCCAATGTTCGAAAAAGCTAATAGTGGTACGAAGCGTTTTCTCCGGACGAGGTGAGGCGTAAGCCTCAATTTGAAAACATATGTTATTGATAAATATTGAATATATACAAATTTTGTGGTGATGAATAATTTAGTGAAAAAGATTCAGTTATCAACGCTCGACTCCGTCGAGTTATCAACACAAGAATTTATTTTTTTTGCTCTAGGGACTTAAGTGCCGGAAATATAAAGAAACATGAGCTGAACGGAAACTTCTTAAACTTCAGGGCTGAAATGAAAGAAAATGAAACTATAGGGACTGCTATGTAAAATTTTTAGGGGTTATTTTGAAATTTAAGAAAACTTTTGAGATTAAATTAAAAATTTATAAAGACTATGGGATACCTAACTGTAATTTTTCATAAGATATTTAGTCCAACGATGATAGATCTGATAGTACTTTCTTTTTCAAAAACAGAGAGACAGAAGTAGGACACTTCACAAAGTTGCACGACTCGAACTATCTGTGAAGAAGAAAGTGAAGAGAGAGAAAGAGAAGTCGCACAAACCTGTTTTTTTGTTTCAAATCAAGGCGTAGGCTTTGTTACGCCTCGAGGCGCAAGGCGACAAGGCGCACGCCTCAGTCTAATAAAGCCCAAGTCTCTGAATTTCTCAATAAGGCGTAGGCCTCGCCACGAGGCGCACGCCTCTCGATCACAATTTTGAACAATGTCCATGCCTCGTTAAATAATCTCTGACATCATTGCAACCAAACTATCATCAATGACTAAAGCATAACTTTATAATAACGGTTCAATTGCAAAATAAAATTGAAAGATCATTAAGATCATTATTGATTTCTTGGTGACGCACATAAATAGATTATGTTTATGTAGTTCTTCTCCTAGTTCATTCTGCACTTCTTTTAAGTGTTAGCAAAGAGTTTAGATTAATACGTGAAAGTTAGCTTTATCTTATGTTCTATATATTTCATTGAAACATGTCATGTATTCCCATGCCTGATTCAATGTTAAGTATTGGTCATGGTGGGGTTTGACCATAGTTATCAAATCTTAAATCGTATCGTATATTGAAGGCCCTCTATCGTGTTTCATACTTTAAATTAATTTATTGGATATTATTTTAGTAATTTTTATAGAGTAACAATAGAAAACAAAAATTCAAATTCATCTTTTATTTATAAAACAAAAGAGAATAATTCAGATTATCAAGTGGAGATTTTTATATCGACTTATAGAAAGTGACGTGAGAGAAATAGAGCTTCAAGAAGATATAAAACTCTAAAAAGTGATTAAAGGCTCATCAAGAGAATGTTTGTACTAAAAAACCTCTTCATTAGAAATGGTAGAATGCTGAAAAGTTTTGTTTTTACTCTTTTGGTTCAACTTTAAAAAAAAAATCATGTCGATTGCTAATTTTAAAAAGTATCGTATATTGTATCGTTTTGTAAGAATTGTAATTGAATCGTAGGATACGGTTTCATTTTAGATTCACCCTAAGATACGTATCGTTGATACGTATCGCGTATCGTAAGATTCTGACAACTATGGGTACGACAATGCCTTTCTGTGCTACAAAGAATTCAGGTTAGAGTCACTTGGTGCAAGCTTGCTGCAAGTTCCTTATAGTTTCTTTTCAGCAGCATAGTATATTGTTTATGACTTTATATAGATCATATTGACTAAGGGATGGAATCTTGTTCCGGCTTAACATTAATGGCTAAAAAAGAGAAGCCGTCATAATTTGTTATTGAATTGATTTGGGTTGTACATCATTTACATTAAAGGATTTTCCTGCTTGTAATCGATCTCATAAATTTGTTGTATCCTTTTGTTTTAGATTGCAATGAAGGAATTGCGACAGCGGAAGATACCCTTCACCATTCGCCGTTACCTGCCCGATGGAAGGTGAGGCTGTTTTATAAGTTCTTAATTCCATAAATACCCCGAAACTTTTTTTCTGTTGGTTATATGTCTCTTTTTTCTGTAGCTATGAAGACTGGGGAGTAGATGAATTGATTGTGGAAGATTCTTGGAAGAGACAAGTTGGGGGTGATTAATGTCTGTTCTTTGAAATGGTTCATTAAAGGAATATCTATTGTAAGTTTGGGGAGATCTGATACTGAAGATGTTAATGGTGTACTGTAACCATTAACATGATAGCCTCTTGATCTTAGGTTGTATATGCTGTGTTCTGATAACATTACTGGCGCATTAGTATTATTATCTCGATATTTCGTAACGTGGCTGTAATGTAGTAATTGTTAATTATGTTTATGTGATGTTTCTTCATTATGTTATTGTGATGTTTCTTTGGGACCGTCCGCAATGACTAATGAGATAGTGTGACTTTGACCCCTTTTGCATTACATAATGTCCCAACTGTCAGTAATGGTTGTATATGTAAGGTATGCTAATTGTAATAATTACTCAAAAATTAACTTATTAATTTTCTAACATTTACTGCGCCACGACTTACGCTATTGGTGATCCAGGATAGGTTTAATATTTTATATATTTTTTTTATAATCATGATTATTTACTTGAAAAATTAGAGGGATGATGAGTGTTATTATCATTATTTATATTGGATGTCAGTGTATCACAAACCCGAGAAAAAAAAATTAATCAAACAAATTTAAAGAAAATTACTTTTCTATTAGTTTCTTTCCTATCATTTCTTTCTCGACTTGTGAATATGAAAAAACACACAGAGAGTGTAAAACGGTTGCGTTCTATTATATGTTTAACTGACAATGACAACACCACCCATATCTCAACATCTATCTATATTATGGGTCTACCAACGACTTTGTTTATTTATTTTGGTCGTCATCTATACTTGGAGTGTATTATATACTAGTCCTAGTACTGGTACGACTAGATGGTCCATTGCTTTGGAGAATTGAGCAACCAATCAAAGAGAACTGATACTGCTAACAAGAATAATTTTTTGCCCCATTAATATATGGGAAAAAGACATTTTCTCAACCCAAGGCCAAGGATAGAGAGAGATACTTGCCCTTCAAATAAAATATTAGTAGTAAAAAACAAACGAAATAAAGAAAGATATAAGAGAGATATTAGAGTATTGCTATAGACGAACTGTTTTATAAATTGTAATTTATTGATTAATATGTTGGGATAGAGTATGTCACATCAGTAATTTATAAAATATTTATAGAATAGTTTGTATTTGTAGCATTATATTATACTAACTATAAGGTGGTGTTTGTTTACATCTGATTGCCTCTTAATAGACTGTCTCTTATTCGCTAAGAGGCATGATGCTGTTTGTTTATTTTTTTGTTACATTTGAATGCCTCTTAATCGGTAAGACAGAAAATAAAATCTTAATAATTAAGAGGTACATCTTAATGAATTTTTTTTGATAATTTTTTTTTATATAAATATATTCAACAATATTATGCACTCATTTTTATTAAATTGAATATTTAAAATTATTAAATAAAATTTTATCCTTTAAAATGGTAAAATTGTGTCATTAAGAGACAAATTATTTTTTAATTATCAAACAATTTTTTAGATTCAGACCTCATAATCATTTAGATGATCTAATTTATTAAGACATTATAATTATTTAGATCTTAATTATCAGGTTTATTAAACAAACCTAAGTCGACAATAAAATTTAGAGGGGAAAGATTATTATTTTATACAGTAGGTGGGTCCACATTATTATTTGTTGTACCTGGTAAAAAAGTAGGGTCTCTCTTTTCCCGACTCCTTCCCAATCCAAACATATGATATTATTATCAATAACTGTTTGCGGAAAAGATAATTGGACAGAAAGAAATTAAAAAATTTATTCTAACGAATAAATGAATTATATTGTCAAATTGTTCGCGAAAACAAATTACTCCGCACAGAAGGACTCTATTATTATGGAGTAGGAGTATAACAAGAAGAAGGGAAAAAAATTAAACACTTGTTCTTCTCCTTTGCTACCTTTTCTTCATCACTATATATTGTCTATATATTTCAAAAAAATAAATTTCATGAATTTAGCAGAGTAAAACCCATTGCTAGTCTCTCTCATCTGTAATTTCTTTGAAAGGTTCTGATTTGTAATGCTTGTTATTATCGGATATTCTTATAATTAAATGCTATTCTCCATTATTTTCCTTTTACTCATGAAAACTAGAATAGTTTTCCTGGCTAATCTTTGATTCTCTCCGGAAGACCATGACCACTCATGGTTTAATGGGTATATTGAATTTCACTGTCTGCTTCCGTTTTGCGAGACAAGGGTTGGTACCAACTACCAATTGCTCTTTTGAGAGGCTATCCATTATTGATTTATAGTTGTAGCTGACAGGTAGTAATATATATATGTATATATGCATTAGTTAATTAAAGACTTGTCAACTTCTAAGTTTCCGGAAAAAGGATAAAAGAATCCCGGAAATTAATTAATTGTTAAAAAGGCATCAGGTGTTATATCCGATTCACAGTCGATGACTTTATGCCTTCTTTAAAACTTTTGTCTGCTTCATTTTACTTAACCCCTTGTACGATAATGAAACATTTACGATGAGGAACATGGACATGCATGACCATTATTTGAACATGATGATATATCTTAGTAGTTTTCTTCAACTCTCTTTAGGTTTTACATTCAAGAAAGCAATATTCTTGTTGTATATATATAATTAATTCCCTTGTCATCTACTTTTTCTATGGATTCGGGAAAATGGCAGGAACAGGGATAGATAGAACCTCTGGTCATGGTCATAGCAGCGACTGGAGTCAATTGTCTTCACGTGGTGGAAGTTAATGTGTTACATATATCTTATATGCATTTTCATACTTACACAAATTGATTTACCTTAATTTTGATGCGCTTTCATGTTTTGAAAGTTAAAAAAAGCATAGAATGACCTTTTGATACACTAATATTATACTTTGAACATCGATGTGAATCATGTGAGCATTATATATATATATATATATATATATATATATATATATATATATATATATATACACGGTTCAGATCAAGTGCATACTCCTTATCTTATTCACTCGTGCTCACCCCCTTTTAGCGACGTACCCGGCGACAGTTTGGTCATACAACCGTTGTCTATACTTTTAGCGACGCTATATATTATTCGTCGTTAAAAGTATAGACGACGGTTGTATGACTGAAACCGTCACCGGGTCCGTCGCTAAAGGGGGGTGAGCACAGGTGAGTAAGATAAGGGGTATACACTTGATCATTGCTCTCTCTCTCTATATAAAATGTGTGGTGTCCTTTTCTTCGTATTAATTTATTTATTTTTACGTGAATTAGGTCTGCATGATTAGCCAACTTGCTTCAAATTTATCTACTCAATCCTACTAAATCCGAGTGTGTTGGGGACGTAATTAAGAGATTTATATGAAATAAATATGTGGTACGTACGGGTTTTGCTGACTCACTGCCATATCCTGCTTGATCAACATTAGAATGTGAGAGATCATACTCCATCATTGCTTGCAAGCTAGTGAAATCAAATAAATCTTTTTCTGATTATTTTTTTATTTTATTTTAATTTCTAGCAAGCAGTAATCAGTTTAATTAATCTTTTGATTCGTTCCTTTAGCATTATTTAATTAATCCATAATCCAGTTGGTCAAGGGAGACATGCATATTACTACCAAGTCAATACTTTAAATTGCAGCCAGAAAACAAGGAAAGCATATATAGAGTCTCATGTTGTGGTAGCTCGAATGTGGGCTAATTTTCATGTTTATAAAAACTGAAGTTACTATCAATAATATCCTTACTCATTGATTTGTTATAATTTGATTTGGGTCCAAAATTTAGTCGAATTGGTACAAATTATATGCTATTCCCTACCACCTTTCTAAAGCCCCTATCTAAAATTAATTGACGTTGGTACAATATTTGGTACTAGCTTTTAAATGCTCAAATTAAATAGATAATTAAGAAGTAATCATATTAATTAAGATTTTATATTTATTTAATGTCAAAAATATGAATAACAAAACTTAATTTGAATGCACATATATGCAGTGTCATGTCTAGTAAATAATTTAAATTTTATCAAAAGAAAATTTATTGTATCTAATTAATTAATCGGCTAAAAATTTATATATTTTTATCAAAATATTATAGAAAGAAGGGAACATTATACATTAATTGTTGACTTCAACATTAAATATTGAATATTTTAACTTAATACATACAATGGATGGTTGAGATATATATATATATATATATATATATATATATATATATATACACAGGAAATTAATATCCTCTTGTAATCTACCATCTGCCATCTACCATCTACTATCTACCATCTACTACTGGACTGGACTGGACTGGACTACAATTTTATGTATGTATGTACTCTTGTAATTTCTTCCATCCAATTCCTATAGGCTATATCCAACAAAGAGCAATTAAATTCTTCTAGAGAATAGAAGAGAAGGGAAAAAAGAAAGCATTCATTCGGTCAGCCAAGCCCATGACCCATATATATATATATATATATATATATATATATTCTTTTCTCTCTCCCCCCAGGCCGGCCTAGAGTACGTACACACTTTGTTTATCCACCAAATTGTTTAAAGAATATATTTACAGAAATGTAGATACCACGTATATTTATCGCTATACAGATATATATAGTACAGTACTACTCTTATATTGTTCTTAATTCCAAGTTGATGATATATATATATATATATATATATATTCCTTCCATCGGAATTAAGCAAACTAACTAACTAGATATATATAGCTGCTCCTAGCTAGTCCTCTTCTTTATATATTTCTTGATCGAGTTTCTTAATTTTGGGTTGCTCTTGGACGTATATGGGAAGTGGTTTTTCTGGTATAGGCGGTACTGGTGGACCTGGTGGTGGTGAGATCAGTAATTCTATTTCAAAGCTTGGGCCTGGTCTAGAAGACATACCAGAGAGTTGCTTGGCTTTGGTTCTCACGTATTTAGAGCCCCCTCACATCTGCCGTTTAGCCAGTTTGAATCGAGCCTTTCACCGGGCTTCGTCTGCGGATTTTGTATGGGAATCAAAGTTGCCCGAAAACTATCACATTCTTCTCAACAAACTCTTTAATATTAAAGATATTCAGATCAGGCCTAGGGCTGATCAGAATTTGGTACTCAAGAAAGACATATATGCTATGTTGCGTGGTCCTAATCGCTTTGCCGCTGCCACTAAGGTACGTAGTTACTTAATAATTATCTAGGTATAACATGCACGTAGTACTTAATTATATGTGATATCCATGTGTTTTTTATGAAAAATAAATTAAATTATTTCTTTGGACAGGAGGTTTGGTTGGAGAAGAATATACGGGGAACTGGAGTGTGTGTTTCTATATCTTGGAAGGGATTGAAAATAACGGGTATTAATGATCGGAGGTACTGGAATTACATCTCAACCAACGAATCCAGGTAATTAATTAGATCAAAGTACTTTATTTATCTTCTTGCATGCATGTTTAACCCAGAGTCCATTGAATACTTGAATTGGATGTTAATATTAATTGCAAAGGCCGGAGTCATGTCTTATCCTTTTGATATTGCAATATGCAACGTACTTACTCCACTAGTTTTAACAAGTTCATTAATTACGAGTTGTTTCAAATAATATGACAGTTGGTCCATCCAATTAATCTCCTCAGTCCACACTTTATATATTCACTTTCCTAAAGAGTGGATATAAATAAATATCTTATTGGACCAATTAAATAAAATATTGCGCCTCACAAACAATGACAGATAAAGAATCTTGGAAAAACTTGTTCGATCTCCCCACAACTTGCCATGAATTGAATTTAACTTTTCTATGACGACCAATATGTAGATTTCATTCAATTGCATATCTTCAACAAATATGGTGGTTGGAAGTAGCCGGAGACTTGGAATTCGAATTTCCGGCAGGAACTTATAGCCTGTTCTTTCGACTCCAGCTCGGAAGATCCACAAAATGGCACCATGGACGGGGGGCCACTATCCCCAAACAAGTGCACGGCTGGGACATTAAACCCGTCCGCTTCCAATTATCAACATCAAATGGTCAGCATGCCATGTCGCACTACTGTTATTTAACCCAACAACGCATGTGGGTACACTATCTTGTTGGAGATTTTCTAGTAGAGAAGTCAAATGTGCCAACAAAGATCAACTTCTCAATGTCCCAGATTGATTGCACACACACTAAAGGAGGGTTGTGCTTAGACTCTGTGTTGGTTTGCCCAACTGAGCTTGGAGAGGGATTGAAGCAGTCTTGATTAATCATTATATATGCACACAATTTATTTGGCAGTTGGATTAATTGGGAAAAAGAGAGGGAGCTGTTAGGTTAGATCCATACAGAAAGCAATTAAGTTGTAGTAGTACATATTTTTTGATTGCTATTTGACTTTCTTGTGTGATAACAAGTATAAACAAAGTTGGTTGGTTGCTCAGTATTTAAAATTGTACAAGGCTTAATTTTTACGACTTGTCTGTGTTTCGAATTCCTAAGACAATACTTGTAATGATCGATGATAATGAATGAATCATTTGCTTCATCTAATTCACCCGATGGGATGAACAAAAGTTAAGTTCCAAACATATGTACGTATTAGGACTTTAATTACATGCGTTTAAGCATGAGTTTAGTTGCACTGCCTAACAACTTACTCCATATGGCCTATGGGAGCAAGTTGATGAATGTTTTATGTGTCTCTTCTCTCTGGTCTCTAAAGAACACAAAATCATATCGGGTGGGAGCTAGGGAGGGAGTTGTACACGATTAATGGTATTGACAGAGAAAGCTCCATCCAAATAGGAGACATTTTCTTGGGCAAAAATTACCTTTATCCCGTTGTGTTCTTCGAATTGTAAGTTTTGAGTCATTATACTTTAAAAATGTATAATTAGCCGACTGAGTTTTTAAAAAACTCTTAATCATGTCATTCCGCCCAAAAAATTGGACGGACGTTAAATTATTGAATTATATATTTCAGAAATGCTAGGGGGACCGGTTTCTAGTGACCGGTTTGGCGACCGGCCAACTTTTATTTTATTTTTATTTATTTTTAATTTATAACTCTCAAATAATTTATAAGATTTATTAGAACTGAAATTTTTACAGAATCTAGTGATTTGGATATCATTTGGATACATGTAAAAAACAGAGCTGTACAGACTGTGCATCTCTATTTTTTATATGTATCCAAATGACATCCAAATCACTGGATTCTGTAAAAATTTCAGTTCTAATAAATCTTATAAATTATTTTAGAGTTATAAAATAAAATAAAAATAAAATAAAAATAAAAAATTGGCCGGTCGCCAACCCTGTCGCCAGAGGCCTGTCACCGTAGAAGGACTCTACATATTTACATTCCTGGCTTTTTAAAAAAAAATACAAAACAAGTAATTTCTTATGTGGCTTAAAAAAATACAAATAAATGCTGACTATCATTTTCTTCCCTCTTATTTTGACCACCATTTTCTCTCTCCTCTTTTCTACTTTTTTTTTCCCCTTCTTTTCTGTCTTTTCAGTCACCATTTTCTCTCTCCTCTTTCTCACTTTTTTATTTCTTTTCTCTCTCCTCTTTCAGACCTCTAAATCACGTACCCAATTCGATCCCACGAAGGAAAAATCAAAAAACACAGACCCATTTAGAGTAAGAACATTAATAAGAACCACAAGGAGATTGAAGCATCCTGTGCTATAATATATACTCTCTCCATTTCTATTTAACAGACGTTTTAAAGAATAAATTTTATTTTTATTTATTTGATGTTTATAGATTTTTAGGAGATATTTATTACATTATTTAATAAATTACCCCTAAACATTTAATATTTCTTAATTTTCTCTTATTTTTTCAGACTATTTTTTCTTTCTCTTTTAATATCTTAATAGTATACTCTCTTTCTCTCTCTTATAATTCCTATATTTTCTTCATTCTCTAACGATATTTCTCTCTCATCTTTATCATCTATAATTTAGCTTTTCATTTATCTATAAAAAGGTATTTTTGGTAATACATAGTAATTTTAGTAGAGTTTTTGTTATATGTATTTAAATCACACCCAAAACACTGAATTATGTAAAAATTCTAATTCCATAAAATATTAAATTTTTTTTAGTTATTTTAAAAAAAAGCAAAAACAAAAGGTTCTTAGTATTTTTATAAAATTCGGGATCCCGAACTGGATCCGGACTCTCTCTCTCTCTCTATATATATATATATATATATATATATATATATATATATATATATCATTTAAAGATAAAGATTTACCGTCAGAAATCACTTGATCAATGATAGTTTTTAGTAAAGCTGATATAATTAGGGATTTGGAACATTTGTCCAGATGAATTTGAACCAAGATTCAAAAAGTGAACAGATGAATTTAAACCAAGGTTGGCATCTTTGAGGACTTCGATTTCTAGTCCTAGGGTTTAATAAAGGTGGATGTAGATAGGCTGAGGAGTACTACGGAATGTTTGAGGCGGTCGAGGGTAAGGAAGCGGCCGGTGATGTGGTCGGCGTGGATGATGAGGAGTTTGGAGGAGTTGGTTCACATATGATTTGGGTCGAAGATGAATAACAGTGGAGAGAAAGAAAAAGAAAAAATATATAAAATTTAGTAATTGACAAAAAATCCACCTTGGAGCCATATCTATATTTTAGTTGTATTTTTTTCTGAAAAAAAAAACCACCTGGGAAATTTTGACAATTTTTATTTGATGTTCATCCAAGAAATTAAACGAAATGACCTAATTAAAAACGTTTAAAAAATTTAATGGACCAATTATATATTTTTAAAGAACAATATTCTATAAACATAATAAGATAAAGGTATTTTTTGCCCGTCACACCTTATTTTAATTTGAGCCCAAGGGGTAGTAGTGGTAGTTTGTGAAAATTTATCAAGTGAGGAAGAGTGCACTAAATAAAGAGGAGTAGTTACCGTAGTAGACCTACAACATGTCCAAAGAAAAATTTGAAAGAAAGTGCAGTTACAATCTCAAATGTGAAATAGATTATTGAAAGGAAAGTGATTTGTCTTGCAATAAAAATATAGATTTTTGTTGCAAACTGACATATTAATTAATCATTTATGTACATATATCAATTTACAAGTTACGTCATTATGTAGAAGGACTCTCACTGAAATTGTCTGCAAATGTGAGATTAAAGTTTTAGCGAGCATATAAAAAAACAGGGATTGAACTACAATCACTCAAAATAATATCTTTGACGGATCAAGGGGGGATTTGTTTACAGTTGAATGATTAAATCGGTTTGTTATTTAATATGTTTATTTTGAATGAAAATTATCTGAATGACTGAATCGGTCATATTTTTTAGCTAAATAATCAAATGTAATTTTTTGGCTGAATGAGATGAATAAAATATTTTACATTTAATTTTTTTTACAATATTAACTATTATATTAAGTAATATTAAATAAATGTATAAATTTTAAATTTTTTCAAAAGGGTCAAATAATAAAAATATGTTATTCAGATGCTTCAAACATGTCAATTATCAAACAATTTTTTTCATTCGGTATTCATAATTCTGTTTCATTAAGCTCATTCAGATTACTTAAACATTCAGAACTATTTCATTTAATTTTATCAAACACCCCCTAAGTCATTAAGGGGTTGTTTGTTTACGAATGAATACATTTGAATGGCTGAATGTGTCAGCCATTGAGTGCGTTTATTTTGAGAAAAAATCGTCTGAATAACTGAATCGGCCAAATGATTAAGCTGAATGGCTAAGTCAGATTTTTTTTGGCTGAATGAGCAGTTGAATAAAGTAGAAAAAAATTTAAAAAATATATTAAGTAATATTAAATAAATTTACAATAACTTTGAATTTTTTCAAATGGGTAAAAAAATAAAATTATGCCATTTAGATATTTTAGATATGTTAATTATTAAACAATTTTTTTCATTCAAATTCAGCTCATTCAGATTCATTCAGTTTTTATCAAACACGTCCCAAGTTCGTCTAATCATCAAATTTTTATAATTATTTGCTTAGTGATCCAAATCTTATCTTATATAATAAGAGTCCTTTTACACGGATCAAATTTGTAAACAGAAAAATTGGATCGTCGGTCATATTTTTCATTTTTTACTCCTTTCTTTTTTCTTTCTATCTTTCTTTCTCACTCTATCCACTTTTCACTCTCTCTTTTATTTCTCTCTTTTTCACTCTACCCAGTTAGCAATTTTTCCTCCTTTTTTTACTCTTTCTTACTCGATCAATATTTTTTTAGAAAGTAAAATTGAGATGAGTTCTTTTTTACCACATGATAATGCGCATGTTTATCATTTATACCATTTTTTATTATTGTCAACTAGATTTTATTTTATTGACAATAATAAAATATGATATAAGTGGTAAACATACACATTATCATGAGGTAAAAAATAACTCATCTCAATTTTACTTTTTTTTAAAATATTAGTAGAGTAAAAAACAGAGTGATAAAAAAAGAAGGAAAAAAGAGTGAAATATGGAGAGAGTGAGAAAGAAATAAGAAAGGAGTAGGTCCAATTTTCGTGTCTACAAATTCGATCCACATGGACTTATTGATGTAATAAAGTTGTGTATTGAAAAACTTACACAATGTAAAATTGATTGTTGTGAGACACTCCTAAATTTGGGTCTAAACCACACCTAAAACTTGAATCGCCAAAAACAATACTACATACTAACACAACTTTTTCTATTTACAACTATTGTTACAACGACGGTATTCACACTCCAATTTATTCATTTACCGATAAATTAATATTTATTATTTTACAAAGAGTTTTTCAATTTATATATGTGGTCAGAAAAATCAAAAGAAAACAATGAATATATTGATTTGAGTCTAAAGAAGATAAAAAGAATTGGTGAAATTTATAATGTCTTGTAAAACAAAAGATTTTGTATGCACTACAACAAGTTAAGGATGAGGTTGAATTTGGTTTAGGTGTAAAGAAAAAAAAGTAAATTTAGGTGCATAATTTCACAAGAAAAAAAATGACTCTTTGTATGAATATTGAAGAAAAAAAATGACTTGTTGTATAAAGACCGAAAAGTTTGTGTCTATTTTATGGATGTTATTATAAAAAAAATCAAAAATATGTGAATTATATATGTATAGAATTTAGTAATTATTAATTTATATTTTTATTGGGTCTTTAAGGATTAAAAATTTTTATTACTAAATATATTTAGCAAAATTATTACTTTAATACACATGCCCAAATCGAAATCAAAAAAATTTATTATGTAAGCGAGTTTATTATTTTATCAAATATTTATTTATGGAGATTTTAAATTCACAACCGGCAACCGATAAAAACGATAAACTTTTTAATCATGTACCTTTTCCTTTTCCTTTTCCACATGCGCTGTGTCATTATTATCGCCGGTTCGTCACTCTCTGAGCCATGTTTGTGAAGGAATAATTATAAGCGTGATAATCCGTGCAAATGATGACTAAATTTAAAAACAGAATTATCAGTTATTTTTTACAGAGTAGTAGTATTATGTACTATAATTTTAATATTTATATTAATTTGTTATTCTAATTATACATATAATAAAATATTATTAATTTATTATATTTTTTAGTAGACTATTTGTCGAATTATCATGAGGCATAATTTTTATACGATTTGATTATATATTTAGTATAGAAAAAATAAGTTTAATAACTTATGCAAAGCACCAAAAATTTAGAAACAACTTATCAAATAAATTTTAAATATAACACATTTGAACGATAATTTTATAATAATAATTATTTGTTTAACTTTAAATAATTTCATTACAATACTTCATTTTAATCAAAATAATTAAGAATAAGAAAAAAGGGATACAATGTATTTGGTTATGAATTAAAGAAATTATTGCAAGTATATGAATTTGAGAAGACATTGTAAATGAATTTATGATATGCAAAAATAGGGAAATTTTTTAAAAAAACCTTTGGGTTGTGGCGTCACAAAAAAAAAAGGAATTTTTTACTTAAACTCCCAAGTTAATTTAGGACGAATAAAAATGATTCGGTAATTATCTTGTTATATTTTGATTTTAATTTCAAAATTTTGGTATTTTTTTTAAAATTTAAGTTCTTTAATGAACTAAAAGTCAATGCACTTATATTTTTTTATATTAAGAAAATTGTGAGAGCAGTGATAAAATAGTAACTAAATCAAATATATTGGAATTTGAATGAGAAAGAAGAGATACAATGTATTTGGTTTATAAATTTAAGAAATCATTATTAATAAATTTGATTCATTTATCTTATTTGACCCGTTTTCAAAATGACAAATGTTTATCGTTAAAAGAAAAAAAATATTATAATAATAATAATAATTTATATTTGACAAAATTGTATATATATATATATATATATATATATACTTTTGTTGAGACAGAAATATAAATTAATTATTTAAATATACTTTTGCAACAAAAATTAACATGTTTTAATGGTAATATATAAATGAACTCATAGAAAAATTTAATTTCTAATAAAGAAATAAAAAACTAAATTTATGTACATACCCAAAGTGTATATTCAAAAACACACCGAAGAGAAAATGTTTTAAAGAGATTTTAGAGAGAAATATTTTATTACTTATCATTTTACACTTGTTTAATGTAGAATTTGTGTATCTCCAAAATAAAATATGAAATGAAAAAAATTATAAAAAGTGAAGTTCGATTAAATAATTAAGACTTGAAGATGGGGTGGGTGGGATAACCTGATAAGAGTAATATTATAGACACAAATTATTTTATAAATATTTTATAAATTATTAATGTGACATACTATACCTCAGCGTATTGATCAATAAATTATTTCAATATACTCTTTGATCCCACGTAATATATTAAAATGGAATATATCGCATCAATAATTTATAAAATATTTATAGAATAGTTCGGGTTAAAAAGCATTATTCAACCGGGTAATGGCGCTTGTTTGCTTCTATTTTTGACCTTTCACGCTTTAATGATTATTACTACTATATCCACATCGTCTTCGTCACCAGGAACTATCTATGTCGGTGTAACCACCACCACCTTCAACGTCCCTTTTATCTCTCCTAGGGTTTCCTTAGATCCCTCTCTACTTTCTAAAAGCCTGAAAAAATTTCTCCGTTCCTTTTTTTTTTCCGTGTTCATGTATGTTGTCTCGAAAGGTTTTCTTATTTATTGTAGATTCTGATCACTGTATTTATTTATTTTTTCTTTTTCCTCTAAGTCTCTGATTTTAGAAATTGGATCACTACGTTTATAATTGTGATTAGAATCGTTTACAATTGTGGGTATAAGAGTGCATATTCTTATTATTATGAAAGGATGGGAATGTCTTTCCTTTACTTTGTATGCGCGCGCGCGTCGCGTAATTGTTCGGCGTATTGTTTGTTGTTTTCCTTAATTGTATTTCTGGAATTGCAGCTAGGTCTTTAAGGGTAGCAAATTTGCGCAATAATTCAGTTAAATGGAGGGTTGCAGTGATTTTATACAATGGCTTGGACCTGACATGTCCATAAAGGTTCTCATGTACCTGGAAGACCCCTCTGATCTTGTCCGTATTTGTGCGGTTTCGACTTCTTGGCGTCAATTTGGTGAGCTCAAACTCTCACATCTTAAGCTTTGTGTATCAGTATATGAATGAATATTTTTCTCTAGTTTGTAACAACAAAGATGAACTTCTATGAATAATGGTTTCTAGGAAATAAATGTAGAATAGAAAGTGATTGACGATTGAGAAGAAGAATGTGATTAGTGATGATGTTACAACAGAAGTACAGAACAGTATGAGGTTTGTGTACTAGGATTTAATCTTGATGAATCTAATTGGCTACCATTGAATAAAGGATTCTAACTAACTTACTCTGTTTTTACTCTGGAGTTACTACTAACTGACTTTACCCTACCCTTACAGCTGATAGGCTATATCAGTAACTAACTAACACGTCTTTCAGGTCAATTACCAAATTAGTACTTACTTCAAATTGGCATTAGCCTGTTATAAGATTTTGTTCTCGGTACTTTTTATTTCAACAGTTGTGGCATCACTTTGATCGTCTTCCTGCAAGTTCTAATAGAAACCCTATTCTGATCGCTTTGATGTTGTTCTAAAAAAATTGTTAGAGGAGTTGATCATATCAGGTTTACAACAAGGCTATTTATTATTATTATTATTATTTATGCAAACTTCTATTTTACTTTGTTAATTGAATAGGTTTTATATTGTCTGATTATGTGCAGTGATTTGGAATGGCCTTTGTAAGCAGCTCTGTTTGAGAATGTACCCTGAAATATCAAGTGTTGTTCATGTTATTGAAGTGAACAACATGATAGAACCTGTTGAAGTCAGGCCTGACAATTCTATGGAATGGTCTTGCCTGAAGAGGGATCATAGAGTATATGCCTTTCTAGCACAAGGTTTTACATCTTTTATGAGAAGAGATTGCTTGTTAGAGGCTATTAGTGCATCGAGTACCGATAACTATCCTGAGGAAAGTATTCAGAATACATTGGAGCCAAGTGATAGGGTTGAACAAAGAGCTTCATACTGGTCGAGTGAAGGTGAAAGTGACCCTGCAGTTCCTGAGACGTTATTGTACAAGTTGACTTCAAATCTGTGTGTGATTTCTGAAATTCATGTACAACCATTTCAAGGTTGTTTCTAAAACTTCTTTGCAGTTCTTTCTAATGATTTGGTACAGACTATATAATTTGTTCTTTCACTGATTGAGGAATTATGTTTGCGTATCAGCATATTTTCAGTTTGGCTTTCCTATATATTCAGCAAAGGCTGTGCGATTTCGGATGGGGCATCCCAAGTCTCTAGTGGAAGTTGAAGGTAATGTGACTGGTGAGTCTGAATCTGTTCAGGGGCTTACCAACAAGTTTGTGTGGACGTATACCTCTCCAGAATTTCCAATGATTCAAGTAAGTTGCACAATCTATATGTAGGTATTCGAATTTTTCCTTTTTCCGAGTCCAAACTAGATCCATATTTGTGTTTTGCGTTTGGTGTTCTATCTTGATAACCTGAAATTATGAAGTTTCAGAGTGTGTATGCTATCCAGTCCTTCATGGATGTTTTTCATCTTCTTGTTCCTTCATGGATGTTTTTCATCTTCTTGTTCAAGAGGAAAGAGAATTATTGGACATGTGTAGAATATGCAATAATGCTAATGAGGGTATAAATGCTTTATGAATATATTCTAGAATGGCTGTAGATAAAGGTCAAAGGATCATACCATGTCATCAATTCTTTTGACAAGATATAGTCCCGTTTCTTTATTTTTTTTGTTTTTCTATATATTTGATATTGTTCAATGCTTCTTCTTGATTGATGTAAACAGGAGAACCGTTCGCAAAAGTTTAAGCTTCCAGAACCTGCTATATGCATTGGGGGAATCCTGCTAATAGAGCTATTAGGCAGGGTTCAGAGACAAGAAATGGATGGTTTATTCTACATATGGTTAGTCAACTTAATTTCTTGCAGTCTTGTGTTATGATTGCTCATGTAGTTAAGCGTTTCTGTGAAACCGTTGATGTGGTAATACAATGGCACAGAACACATCCTTGCCATGCATATGCTAAAAAATTTCGATTCTGATTGCATCTGTTATCCTCATAACTGTAGTTGGAGAGATCTTAAATCTAGTAGACTCTAGTGAAGAGAAAATGTTTAGGATACATGCTTAAATATAATCCATTTGGATTGTCATTAGTTTTTGTGCAGGGAGTTTGACTTATAGTCTTAAGACTACTTAGGGTAAGATGAATCTATCACTACAAAACTAAAGAGATCAAAGTCTCTAAATTTGGAAGCTTTGTCATTATGCTGCACTTGGTCCTCTTTTACCCTGGAAGTGCATATGTTGGAAGAAGCAGTTGGTGGTACTTAATTACATTTTGGTAGTAGAATGCTACATTGGTGATGCATATATGTATATATTTGTCTTTCTTTTGTGCTCCTCATAAGAAGAGTTGAGTTGCAGTAATTTCTGATTTAAGGAACCTGCTTTGTCTCGTAATGGCATGAACATACTGTTACATCATGCCCTTGGTATCTCTGAAATCTTGTTGATATGTTGCAGCATCTCAAATGTTCAAGTTGTGGGACGGCCACTCTCACCCGCATTTGATGTGGAGATGCTTGATTCTTCAGGAAAGTGCAACCTGAAGTACTACCCAGAAGCAAATTATTGCTCGTCACCAACAAAATCTGGTGAAACAGAAATGAATAGCCCCAGTCGTTTCCGGTTGTTTACTGCAAGCATAAGGGGTTGGGAGCAAATGATACTCGATACATTACTTGGAGGTGGAGCTGTTGCTGTAGGTGATAGTGATTCAGATGACGAGATCCTCGCTTAGGTTTTCCCAACAGCAACCTTCTCCCATGTAGTTGTATAGACCTTATTCAGTAATGACAGTTCTTGTATCTAGCAACTCTAATTATCCTCCTTGCTGGCTGGCTTCAAGATGTTTCATTAGTTTCATTATTTTTTGTTGCCAAGTCATCACTAGACAGCACTCGGGCATTGAGTATGCAATTCATTTCCAAATTTTGTGATTAGATAATGGATTTCCTGTTTTATTATGCTCCCCCGACTTAAGCCAGAAAGGTGTATATATATATTATGTTTATATATATGGGTTCTTCCCATTAGTCTTCGTACTAGAAACTGAAGATCTAGAAAAGGGACAGGCAATTTCACTAAAAAGTCCAGGGGAAACTACAGTTCACACATTGTTTATCTAATGCTATGCTGCAAAAGGACATTTTTCCACCAAATGACATGCCAAATTGCCTGACGGTCCAAGTAATTGTGTAATACTCGGGCCTCAGCTCCAACCATGAATTAGAAATAGTGTGTTAACCATCAATTACAGTCTAGTAACTCTATAGTTACTATTCGCACTGCCATAGTCGTATAGTTGTTGTAGTTGGTCAATCTATTACTGTGCTAATGCTACTGCATCTGTTTTAGTGGTGAATGTGTCGTTAACACCATCTGGAAAAAGTAAAGGATAATCTTCAAATGTTAATGCAGGAAAACCCCATTGCATCGCAGAATTGTCAATTATTCTGCAAATTCAGGCGGATCTCACATTTTAACTTTTAAGAAATGGAATTACTGTGGCTGTCGTCCATCTTCATTAAGTAGTCCCAGCAGTGAGAATAGTTGAGTGGAGAATCACTACAGAATTTACCAATAAGAACAGAACATTCTTAGGCAATCTTTCAAATCATCCGTCAACTCAAATGACTTGGTAGCCTATTTGGAGGTCAACAGAAAAACCATCCACAAAATGAAGAAAATCATAGCATGATCTAAATAGTACAATGGGATCAAGAACAGGAGCAGCCCCATAAAACAAAACTGACATCAAAGATGTAAATATCATATTGATACAGAAAATGGATAAGTTCTAAACTTTGTCCATAGATTACACTTGAAAGATTTTGGAGGCATAAACACCATATGGGAAAGGGAAAGATCAATGACAAAAACATAAAGACCGGTTTCCTACCTCCTCGACATCAAAGAAACGCTATTTTTTTTGTTCCAACCAAATAAACTGCCAAAATCAAGAAACTAATTCAAATGAACATGTACAGTGGATATGTTTCGGAAAGAGCTGATCACGTAAAAGGCAATAAGAGGGCCAATTTAGGTCTGTCATCCTTTCCAGCCATATGGCATACTATCCTCGAGATCACTGCTAAAAAACCCACTTTCAGTGAACTCGTGTGCTATATCCTGAACCAATTCCTCCGATAACTGAAGATTCTGCTGTAGATCAGGGGCTTTCTGGCTGCTCCCGTTATTACCACCAGCTGCAGAAGACTCGCTGTTTGATGCAGCTTTAAAACTGTTGCTCCTTGTCGGCACAGGTCCATTAGCTCCTCCCGACTTATTGATATGGCCTGTTGTTGCAGCTGAATGGTTGTTTCCAAACCCAAGTCCATCCCTCGCCCCACTCCCATTAGCACTCTGCGCAGTAGGGGATTGCTGCTGTAGTAACCCCCCTTCATAGCTATTGTTGTTCATATCCTGCAGCAGTTGCTGGATCATATGCTGTTGCAAAGCCTGGCTGCTGTGGGAGGATTGTGGATGGTTTTGTTGGAGAAAGCCATTACCATTTACCGACCGCTGCTGAGGCTGCAAGAGATGGGAACTTGAGAAGCCACTGACCGGTAGGTTCTGCAAGGTCACTGGAAGTATAGAAGCAGAAGCTTGAAATGAGGATGATGAACGCTGGTTAGAATTGTTGAAAGAAGAAGTTGCTTCCTGTTGAAGTGAATTGGTGTTTGAATTAATTGAATTTTGTCTCATCAGCATATTCTGGTATTTTGGAAGAGCTCGAGCAGCTTGACCAACCGTTTGATGATTACTGCTCATTTGATTGTTGAGTGCAGGATGCTGTGCTACTAGCTTGTCGAGTGTGCTGTGGTTGGTCGGCAAACCCTGAATACCTGCCAGTTTTTCCAACTCCTGCATCTTTTGCAGCTGAAGCTTGGCAGGATTGGCAAGTGGAGGAATTATTTTTAAACCCTCTGCAAATGAATAGGGCCAGAACAGTATCAAATATTTGGGGTAATGGCTTCAAATTCAGAAAGATTCAACCAACGCACTAAGAACTTAGAAATACACCAACATAAGTGAACCCACCACTCAAAAGGAAAAGTTATGTGAAAACCTTTGGATAACAATAACGTTCATATTCCACATGGGAGAAGACGGATCTAACCATTTCTAAAATAATTTAATGTGATGCATGTCACAAAGTAACAGTTGTACTCAGAAGACAAACGACCAAAAGACCAACACTGCAAACTCAGAAAGATCAACTGACAAACCCGGAACTAAATCACAAATCAAAATAGTTACCAATAGGCCCAACTTTTTGGTCTCTGCAGAAATCCATAAGATCTTTCATGCTATTGACAACCTCAGAGATCTGTTACAAAGTAGTGTATGCAAATGCAAGAAACCTTATAAGAAACAAAACAGTAGGTCAAATTTTTCTCAAAAGCAGAACCAAATTTAGGAATCTACCTGTAAGCACCGTACATATCTTCTGGGAAATCCCAAGTCATTCAAAGGCTGTAACTCCAAACTCCTCGCAAGTTGACGCCCAGCAGTCATAACCCTGAAGTAGATAAGCAGTCAGCTACAACCATACTGCAATAGGACCCATTGCAACCAAATATTTAGGTCTAGAGCAGTCAATTAAATCTCAACTCCAAGATTCACAATATTGGGATTCGACCAACTGGAATAACATGCAGTAAAAAATATCTCATTGGAATTTTTAAGTCATTGATAATGCAAATGAATAAGAGCCTATATCATGGTAACCAAACTCGAATCTCTCATCAGAATTTAAGGCGCAAAACATGGCAGGCTTACAAAAAATATTTCCAACATGGCCTTTTCAAGCTACTTTCCTGAATAGGTAGGTGCATCAGAAATGAAATAGAAGACACCCCCTACTTGCACCTGTACAATCGTTTGGTAATTGGATTAGTCTTGCATTAGGGAATAACTCTTCTTTTAGAAACAGTTATCAACAGATTCAATCATACCTAAATCGTTGAGAAACTGGAATGAACACATGCTTAAATCATTTCAAGAACAACTACAATAATAATATAATATATATTTTTTTAAATGCTAATATTGATAATATTCTAACAACCTTGTCTTATAATGGAGAAAATGAAAAGATACAAGCTTGTTTCAGAATGTAGACCCAAACTAGTTGATAAAATGTTCAGTTCCATGTAGCTGAAAGAGGTAATTTGTGTTACTAGTTTAACGTTGAGATCAACTTGCAAATATATACAGACAAAATTTTAAGATCAAAGGCGTCTCCACAATCAAATTAAGAACAATTGATCAGATTTTAGAAACTCGGATAGATATTATTCCCAAAAAAAGGGGGGAGGGGGGAGGGGGGAGGGGGGGGAGACCTACACAAAGGAAATCATTAATGTTTTTAGAAGTACTTCTTAATGTCATCTGATGATTTGAAATCCACAATGTGTGTACAAAAAAGTAACATAGGGATAATTACACATGTTTGACTAAGGAATACTGAATGGAGCCATTTCATTAGCAACAGAATGATTTGATATAAAGCAAATTGAGAGAAGACAGGAAGCTGAGTAGTCATGATAACAAAAATTAGGTACTTGACAACTACATTCCTCTCATGAAATTTAACAAATAAAGTCACAAACATATATTAACATGGCCACTCCCAGAAGCTTATACAAATAACAAAGGTTGGGAACTTAAATCAGTTAATTATAATCAGAACACAAGCTTTGCATTGGCAACTGAAAAATAGCTCAATCAAAAGGTAAAACACCACAATAATAATAATAGTAGTAAAAAAAAATTTAATTCACTCACATATTGCTATTGTTCTGCAAATCTTGTTGAGAAACCCTGTTCGATCCGCTCTCAGCAATTGTGCTTTGGCATTTCTGTCCAACTTGTAGCAACTGATTCACCTGCAAAGAAATTTTTCTACATATATCAGTTATAATTTTCAAATTGAGAATTCGTCTTATTCGTAATAGTTAAATGAATCAAGACACTTTCCCTATAAAAGTTTACATGACTTTATAATATCTTAAAAGATAAACCAAAAAAACCTATTAAATCAGTATTGCAGAAAGAATGTAACTGAAAAAGCTTCAAGAGAGAGGCGGAAGAGCTAATTCACAAAGATGCATAATGAGGATCATTCCCATAGATGCATGTAACCAGTTTTATTTGGTGTACAGTCTGAGCTTATAACCTCACTGTCCCCACAGGATAAAAGTACAACTGTTCAGTTCCCAGTTTACTAGACTTGTCCCTTTCGATATACCTTTTTTTTTTCTTTATCCTTTTTTGGGATCAGTTGTCACTTTCAGTATACAAGTCCACTGTTCTTGCAGTTTTTTCCAGACTTAATTCTTATAGAAGCTTCACATATCTGTGCATCTCCAGAACTCGTTTGTGTCTTGATGTACCTGCTTCTGCGCATAGAGAAAGATAGGGAAAAGCGTCCCTTCATTGGATTCTTTGCATTCTACTAGTTCTTGTGCTCATAATGAGTCGTCTTTGTCATTTCAATTCAATATACTATCCCAGAAAAATTATAAATGAAAACCTAATAAAAAAAATTATATTTGATTTAATCTATTAACTAAATGAGAAAAAGAAAGAACAGATCGTACGTACTTGATGGATGCACAGAAAGATTAGATAAAATAAACAACCAAATTTGACTTAAAGGAGCGGAATATAACTAATAACATGGCCAGTAACAGAAGCTAGTGGAGGAATATTATCCACATAGCAAGGTCGAGTATGGAGTGCCACCTTTTTGTTGTGTTATCTGTTTTTTACATATTTCTTTCCTTTTCTCTTCTGTTTACTATGTTTATATATTAGTGCGTATGTATTTTTCTTTACATAGGTGTGTTCTTATTTTTCTTTAACTCCATTTATTTCCATTATTTTATTCTTTTCTTATTTAATTTTTTTAATTCTTTTAATTTTCTTCTAGCCTTTCTACTTTTACACTTACATATGACATAAATTCTCATTCTATCCAAACTAGTTTGGGATAAAAGAAGTCGGTGAGTTAAGTTGAGATAATAAACATTCAAGTCAAAGAAAGTGGCTAACCTGTGGTGCAACCAATCTACGAGGAAGAAGTTCTTCATGTCGCCGTGCACAAAATTCCCAAGATAATATCTGAAAGACACATGTACATAATAGCTCAGATGTTCCTACGTTGAAGAGGAAAGACCAAAAAAACAAACAAAAAAACATTACGGATATCAATAGGAAAGTAAAATATTAACCTTTAGATCTGACGAGAATATGACGCGCAGCTGACCCTCACGAACCACCCGAAGTTGCTCATATACACTTTCTTGAACTGCTTTTCCATATTCCAACATCATTATTCCAGAGGGAAATCTACATTCGCGGGGCAAATCCAAAAACAAAAGCTCATCAATGACACCACTGCCAAATTTGATTTCATTAAGTCGAGGAAGTACTTCAAAAGTTGCCCCTGTTGAAACCCCCATCAAAGAGTAAAATGAGTTGGACCATATTGTTTAATCTAACCAATACATCGCCTTGAGCAACTAATGCAATTAACTGTCAAGTCAAAGGTGGTGCCAAAGCAGCCCTATGAATCTCACAATGATCAATTATAATAACAGGCCTATTTACATTTAATGACAGCTGAATGTAAGGCTTCTTTCTTAACAAGTTATTATTAGTTACAAGCTATGCACCAAAGTCTTCGTTCAATAGGAACTTTACCTGGAAAAATTATAAGTAATCTTTATCCAAAACCTATTATAATTTCATTAAAAATTAACATGCAACTGGATAGGTATGTAAACACATGTTACAACAAACACATGATATTGAGGTGCTACTTTAAGTCAGGGTTAATTGATGTTTTGGTTATTGTACTGGAGGTCCATTTACATTTTGGTTACTGAAGTGAAAAAATTATCAATTGAGTTACAAAACTTAAAAGAAAATCTCAATGAATGACTTTAGTCATTTCCATCCAATTAATGTAACAGACATGCTTACTTGACTAACATTTTGTACACATGGAAGATGAGCTGGACTATTGGGTCCACGTGTTAGTGAGAAAAGAGTAAAATGCACACGTAGACATCTCCCAAAAGTTAAAAAACAAAAGAAAGGAAGAAAAAACTCTCTTTTTCTCTCAGTCATCTGATCTGCATCATCCTTACAACCGATAATCAATTTCAGCAAACGAGGAAGGAATTCGAGTTTCTTCTTCTAAGCTTGTCACCTTTACCGTGGAAAATCCATTTGAATCTTAAAAACCCTAATGCATATTAAATTTTTTATTTTATTTTAATGGAGCTCATCAACAGCTTCATGTTTTGTTTTCATGGATATAGAATCTACTAGAAATTATGTGTACAACAACATAAAATCAGAACACAAGAAGCTCAAATTTAGTGATAGTTTCAATGGGGGATCAACAAAGATCCGTAGATTCCTCTCGGCCGAAAAATCAAAGAAAGAGAGAAAGAGCAAATAGATATGCCATCTCTAATCTAAACTCTAACTCCATAAGCTTGTCACCGGCAATACAAAAGTTCATCAAGAGTAGATCGGAAAAAGTAGAAGACGAAAAAGATCAAAATCGGTTAATTATTGGACGCATCCCAGCCATCTCCGGTCAGAGAAGAATAATAGATGGGGTTGAACAAGAAAGAGGAGAGAGAAAGTTGTCAATTTATTTTCTTTAAAAAAAAATTACAAAGAGATATTCATGTAAGCAATTTTACATTTTTCCTCTTAAAGATGTGGGCCAAATTTCCACCTCATATACCATGTGTACAAACCGTTAGTCCCATAAACATCTCTGTAAGATTAATTGGACGGAAGTGACCAAAGTCACTTAATTGAAAATTTGTTTTTAGTTTAGAAACTAGATTGATAATTTTTCCAATTCAATCATCAAATTGTAAATTGACATCTAGTACAGTAACTAAAACATCAATTAACCCCTCTATAACAGCTCAAGCATATGTATGTAAACGTTTAACAAATTGTTGCCTCACCCTAAATTCTGTGGTATATGGATGACAAAGGTAATCACCCAACATCAGAAAATTGGTAATCAACTATGTATGTGGAACGACATCAATAAAAGCATGGTTATTTGGGTGAAACCAGCATTGGTACAATATGTCCTAAATATCACTACTATTATACATGTGTTGGACGCTGGCTTTTGACTTTGAGACAATCTGAGCATCACATTAATCATCAGCATCCGTTCCTGAGGTAAATTAATTTTAACATTTTACACTTGCCCTTGTGTCTTAGCTCTAAAACTTGTTGTAGGATCTTTGATAAATAATTCAACAAGCCAAGAAAGGATGCTATGAATTTTCATATAGTGAAACCAACTACTCTAATTGACTAGTCCCTGGCCATAAACTATTTTCACTAACAAACTTTTTTCCCTTATAATATTTTATGATCGGCAGTTAGGCCGCAGGAAGAAGGAATCTGTTTTCCTGGCTTACCCTTGATTCCTTTTCAAAGAGAATTCAACTATCTTGCTACATTAATGGGCCGTATAAGATGCAACTCATGTCTCAATTCAAGACTGGTCTTTAAAGTACAGTATACAGTTCGGATTGAACTTCAGAGCCTCACAAGTCAAGCCTACCAACTTTACACCCACCGAAGAACATTTAACTAAAATGACATTTATGTAAAGTGAATAGCAGATGGCAGATCCATATTCTTGGAAACCTTTATTATTTCCCACAACACAATTTATATCAACAAACGACACTAGTATCTTGACTATGTGAGTCTCATAAATAAATACATATAGTTTGACACCTTTTTTCACACCCTAAAAGTGGCTTGTTGTAGAGTAAATTGCAATTGCTTTTCTGGGCTAACCAATGTCTGGAAGTTCCAGAAATTAAAATTAATGAAATAGACCTTAAGTCAAGAGCCTTCAATTGATTAACTTTTATGGTATGAGTACAAAGATGATGATGATATATAGGTCAAAAGACCCAAAAGCTACAAGCAATAGAAAAACATGAAGACAAATTCACTCACCAAATCCCCGTCCTGATTTTGAACCACAAATATCGCACTGCCATGCATCCTTTTCACAAGAATGAAAGCCAGAACAGAAAAATTAGTTACCGAGGTTCACCAACCAACTGCTTAATGCAGACAGGAAAATATAATTTAAAGAAAAGGAAAGAATACAGATTATCTAGCGTCCATATATATATACATGTATCTGAGTATATGCTTCATATGAGCGAAAACTTCTTAGAAGTATACAGAACTGTAGTTAACATAGGCAATCAAGTAGACAAGAGAGATCAATGTATCACATCAGTTGAAAGTTCAATTTGATCACATAATTTTCCATCTCTATCATAGAATTTCAAATTGGCAATCAAAAGCTAACCATTGCAGCCTGTGGAAATATGCCTAGTGAGTGATGCCCAACATTGTCATATAACGACAAGCACCACCTTTTCTTTGCACGTGGAGAGTAGTACTCGGCGACAAACTTCCTCCAGTAGGCAATAGAATTGTCCTGTTGAAATTAAGTGATGCGGACAATAATCAAAATAAAACAGCAAGTTTCAAATAGAACTGAAACAGGAAATGAAATTGATACTTAGTGTAGTGAGACAAGATTCTGTGTTATTCCCAAAGCAAAAGATGAATGGATTAAAAGTGTAAAACAAGACTCGTACAAAAATTGGTCCATAAGAAATTACTCACAGGTGGCCGTTGCCGCTGATGATATAAGTATTGCATTAGCCGACGAGAACAAACACCACCATCATTGGGGCGCTTCACCCCACATGCAGACTGCACACCCTGTTGTTGAAGTTGTTGTCTCAACTGCAGCTGCTGTTGCTGCAACAAATGGGCTCGCTGCACTGGTGGCATAGACTGCAACAATTGTTGCTGTTGTTGCCTCAGTCCCTGCTGCTGAATTAAAGCTTGCAGCTGAGGATTAGGGGATTGTAACTGCATGGAATCTTGTCTTTGCAGTAACTGTTGTATAACCTGCTGATGCAAAATGTCTTCCTGCTTAATATCCAATAGAGGTTTCTTCTGCAAGTGGGAAATATTAGTGGGATCCTGAATGAAAGACCCAGGAACCCTTGGACCAGTAGGAAGTGAAACTTGCCCAATTCTTACTGCGGGAAAAGATGTAGCACTAGAAGTCCCATGATGTTGCTGAGTCTGGCGCGTTTGCTGAGAATTTGGGTCTTGATTGAAGCTCTGCTGCACTACAGAAGACCCATCCATGACCGACGATCCTGAAATGCTTATATTATTAGACGAAAAGGACATGGGTGAAGCTGGTAAGCGCATGTACGAGTCCGTATTGATGCTAGCACTTCTCTGGAGATGTGGACCTCCAGAAAGTCCAGAGTTTGCATCAGTAACTAATGAACTTGCTCCAACACTGGGCCCAGAGCTTGCCACACTTTTTAAGATTGTATTACTTACATCCCCAGAAACCGGCCCCAAGTTAGAGCGCATGTGACCAGGAAGTGAGTTCGATGAGTTTCCAAAAGAACTCAAGTGTGAGTTTCCCACAATGTGAGAGTGCTGATCCCCTTGGAAAAAAATTCCAGAACTCGAAGTAGAATGTGCCATTCCTCCGGCCACCCGAGAAGGTGCCATTGTTCGCCCCGCTACCTGGTGCAAGTAGCTCTCCAGCTCCTTCCCTTTAAGCTCTCTAAGTCAATTACTAAACTTCCACTAACGTATTAACATCATACAAAACCCCAGTATATATAACTTCCGGATCAAATTACAAAAAAATTATAAACCATATCTTCTTCTGATTCTAACGAACAAATATGTTCAAAACTAGCTCTTTGCATCACCAAAGTAGCTGACTGAAAAAAAAATCCAAAGGTTACGGATAAACTAAAAAAACTTTAGAAAATTTGCACCACAATAATAAAGCAGCCAGAAACAATTTCTGCTACAGCTAAAAAAAACACAGCTTAAAGAACACTCGGCAACTTAAACCCAATTAAACCTATCTTCCCGTCCATGGAACATGTCCAATATCCAACTAGAAACAAAAAACAAGGCTCAAACATACCCTCACACTGTAATCCCTAAATTTTGAAACAGAGACCTAACTTTTACATGTATAGCTAGCAAACGCTGAAAATCTTCTACACAAAGGGAGCATACTAACAAAGAAAATCACTCAATTAAGTAACAGGTGCCATTAAATCCACCATTTTATGAAATCAAATAAAAATTAAACACATGCAATGAGATTAACTAAAAACATGTTCTGTTCGATTATGTAATTGCTTGTATCTATAACAGTAGCACTCAACACATTCTATTACTACCATTATTAAAAAAGTATAACTAGCAACTCAAGATCCAAGAATATAAAGTTAGAACATCAGGCAAATAAAAAAAATTAAAAACGGAATCTTTCCCGTTCAAAGAGAATTGATCAGAACACTACCATTAAAAGGCCTACAATTAAAATTTGAAGAAGCAAAAGTAATGAAGAGCTGCTCAAGATCGAGAATATAAAATCAAAACATCAGGCAAATTAAAAAAAAATCTTTCCAGTTTAAGGAAAATTGATCAGAGCACTGCCATTAAAAGGCCAAAAATTAAAAATTAAAGAAGCAAAAGTAATGAAGTGCTACTAACCTCACGCAACAATCTAGAGAGTATAGATTTCGTAACGGGTTCTTGGAGATTGTGGCTGAAAGGAAAGTTGGAACGCGCTTATATACCTAGCGGGAATTGCAGAAATCAGTGACTGGATGTGCCGGTGGATACCCCTACCGCACTGCCTGTAACCGGTGAAGTTACGGATACGTGTCCTGATGATAGTTCTTATGATGATTAGAGTAAATAGTCGGTGTTTGATCGCGCGGTGGCGACGCGAGGTAGTAGGGCTTTAGGTATACGTGGCATAATTCTGGAGTTGTGATGATTTTACAGGGTAGGTTTACATTCCCTTCGCCGAGACTTTAAATACTCCCTCCCATTTAGTGGTAGTATTATATACTCCGCCCCAGCAATTACTCTTTTTTCTAAAATAGAGTTTCGTTTTATGAATTTATAAATATTAAGAGTATGTATTTATCTTAAAATTTATTGAGTATTTAATTCAATAGTAATAACATAATAATAAAAGAAAAAACAACGCACCCAAACTTATGTATGTCATGCCTATAATACGACATAGTTTTAATTAATAAAATAATTAGTAATAAAAATGCTAAAATGTTAAAATTGTCATTAATAAAAACTCTTAAAATAATATAACACAAGCTTGTGTCTTAGGACACACCCTCTTTTCTCATAATAAAATTATTTATTATATTATTTTATAATTTCAATTAAAGATATGATCGGATAAAAGTTATGTATCAAGACAAAATAAGTTTAATGGACTCTTTGAGTCGATAAATATTTTTAATTGATGTGAAACATGAGTAAGGGTGTAAATGAATATATACGGATTCAGATATAGTAGTATCCGTATCCGTTTATGTGACGCCCCCAAAATAGGTCCATTCCATCCAACCCATTTTGAGTCGCCAAATACATGGTACAGATAACAACTACAACTTTATTACAACAATTGTCGTGCAAAATACAACAACACATATGCTATGAGTTTGGGTACAAATATATACCAACTGTGACTCATGTCCCAACCTTGGATAGCACGTCACAATGACACCTTACATAAAGGTATAGTCAAAAACTGTTTTAGAAATTAGAATCTTTGGGAAGTGCTCAAGGAAACCTTCGTACATGGGAGGTCATACGTCTAGGTTATGATTGATATCATATGGCCACAGAATTATCCTTGGTTGACCCAATAGACCCCAAAGAAAAACGAGAAGATTACTATCATATTCTTCCCAATGGTGAGTCTTCTCTTGACATATCATTATCTCTACTGTCTCTAATTGAGAATTATACTTCAAACAAACACCAAGATTATATAGGTAGTGCTCGTATATATACTCAGCAAGTGGATGAGCACATCCCTGTCTTATGATGACACGAGGTTGTATGTCGTTAGACATCTTGTATGATAGTGGCAAAACACCCTTCCAACGTTGGGTACACCTTACCATATTGGATTCACCAAATAAAACTACTAAATGAACTTTTCTATACTGCTTCGGGAGAACCTCCACAGCTAGAGACCACCGTTCTATTTCTCCGTTACCCTCGCTCGACCCAGCTACACTCTTATTACCTGAAAGGAATTGTGAAGCAAAAGGGTGAGCACAACAAGCTCAGTAAAGAATATCATGACTAAAGATAAATAAATTATCAATAGTCTTCATCAGTAATAAATCAGAGATTTAGAACATATGGTAGATGATAAAAATTTCAACCAAAGTTTCAGCGGAACGAGCAATCCATTAGAAGAGTCAAATAGACTATAAAGTCTATTATCTTCTCCATGTTAAAAATTTACCAAAAATGTCTTATCCCTGTAACATCACTCAACAGTTCCTGTCCACATTCATGTGAATAACTCATAATCATATTTATGGTTCTAAATTCCTCTTCTCATCAAGGACAAAGATAATTTTCATCACTTGTCTTTACCTGAAATATCAAAGATCATGGTTATACAAAATCACAGTTCCTGTTTATAATCATACTAACAATTTTATCTTTGCATTACGGCCAAAGATATTCATCAACAGACCATCATTGCACTACATGCCAAAGATATTCAACAACATGTCATCTTTGCACTACGGGCCAAAGATATTCATCAACAATTCATATTTGCACTACAGGCCAAAGATATTCCTCAACAGTTCATATTTGCACTACAGGCCAAATATATTCATCAACAGTTTATATTTGCACTACAAGCCAAATATATTCATCAACAGTTCATATTTGCACTACAGGCCAAATATATTAATATCTAAAAGAAATATATAATCATTTCAGTATTTATATAAACAATAATTATAATCATGTTGATCATTTTACCTTTGCACTTAAGCTTAAGATATTCAATTATAAATTCAATGGTCATGATCATACCAGTCAACAATTCAACTTTGCACTACTGGCCAAAGAGAACCCATAGTCATGATCATACCAAAAATCTACCCATCTTTACACTCAAGTCAAAGAAAAATACCATCATTAGGGTTATAAAAATATTATATATAATAATAAAAATAATATGATCAACATATAGTTTTAATCTCAAGAGTAATATTCGTAAATCAACTATAATTTGGTTAGAAAAAGAAACCAATTTTGTCGTGAATAGTAACTCGTGAATAGTAACTCGTGAATAGTAACTCATAAATAGTAACTCATAAATAGTAAACTCGACACAAAAAGATAAAAATTCTACAATAAAATACATACCAATATTTTGGTATAATGATATTGAAAGAATAATATTTCTTAAGCTTATAAATAATTTATTTTAATTGTTTATACTTTACTAAATAATGCATGTAATCATCCTAAAATGCCAAACTCATAAGATTTCATCACCAATAACCAAAAACCCTCATCAAAAATCTGCATATACCTCATATAAGATTCTCAAGCCATAAAATCCTATTTTCCAATTTTCTTACTTCACATAACATACTTAATTTATTTACTCATAACTAGACCATTTTCATGAAAAAAATATCAAATCAGTTCTAAAAATATTTATTTTCTGGGATTTAGCATAATATAGTCCCATAGTGAACATATATTTTTCTCAGAATTTTTAAAAGTCATTTACTATTTTTCATATGGCCAAAACAGCCGAATATTTAGACATTTATCAAAAATTATACTTTTATCTAAAAATTTTGAAATTCACAGAGTATACTCCTATCATATACATGTACTCCCAATAAAAATTTCATCAATTTTGGAGTTAAGCACAAGGAATTATAAGCGGTTACTTTTAAAATAGTCTTTTCTCATAAAATTCATAACTCTCAATCTATACACCCAAAAATCACCATTTTTGGACACAATCAAAAAAACTCATCAAAATATCATTTTAAATTTTTTCAGAATTTTTGAAGGTCAGAAAAATTACGAAACTGAAAAATATAACAACCCTTAAAATTCCTTACTATCCCTTACCTCAAAGTGCAGTATTTCTGACTGGAATGCAAAGTCGAAGGAAACTTGCACTGAATAGCAACTCTCAAAATATCTAAATACTCACAAAATATGCTTCATAATATAGAGAGAGAAAGAGAGAAACCTTATGTTTCTGGTGTGATTTTCAATTCTAACTTAGCCCTCTATTTATAGGAAAATGTTAGTACGCCGAAGCAGACTTAACCTGCAACCTGATGACTTTACCTGCTACTATTCCCACCCACAACATTTGAATAAAAATTTCAGCACATTTCTTCACCAACCAAGAGTGGGGCCCACAAATTCTAGAATTTTCTACCAAAATGATTAACTCCGAAAATTCAACAATTTCTGAACCAGTCATCTCGTAAAATTCATAACAAATCATACGTTCATTTTTAACGGTTCAAAATTTGTGGACATATACTCAACTTATATATGTATAACATATCAAAATATTACCACGATCCAACGGTCAGATTAAAAATTATAACCCTCGCAAAATATCTCAAAAACCTTAATTTGATTTTCAATACCTCCGTTCCGACAAAAATACAGATAAAACACCTCAACATTAACTCATTCATTTTTAACCACAAAAATATATCCCTCATTTATATCCACATAAAATAAATATTTCCTTATCATATGAATCAATAATTAATTATTCACAAATAATATTACAGAATCACATTTATGACAACCAGGCCGTTCCCAGGAAAGAGGGGGCTTTCCAATAAGGATTTCTCCTTACTGACGCGCAATTAGATGACCAAACCTCTCCTTAGATAGAACTTTCTAGACATTGCCAATAATGTTATCTAATAATATTATTCAAATAATATGAATTATTGATCTGATAATGGAAAATACTGTGCAACAACAATTATTGAAACAACAATAATATAAAATATCAACGCAGCAATTATTGAATCAATAGAATAAAATATTGAACAGTAATTACTGTGACAATTATTCAGTAGTGCCTTCTTTCGTAAGAATCAATAATTCTAAAATACTGTGCAATCCGTGTGCTACTGTGCAACCATGCGTATTACTGTATTTTAACCACCGGGTATTTTAACAGTGTTAACGGTAACAACTACGCCGTTATTTATAAAAACTCAATTTTGTCGTTTTCTTCATCCGACAGTTATTCTGTTATGGGGCCCAGAAATGGCTGCGCCGTCGTACGAATATTCCCCGACAGAAAGAATATTCCACGACCAAATGAATATTCCCCGACAACAATGAATATTTTATAACCACTTGTGTATTTTGAAAAAAAATCATATACCACCCTTAACTTTATCATTTATCAATTTAACCATTTACTGAATAGTAATTATAAAAAAAATTGAATACTTTTATTTCATAAAATTCGGGGTCTTACAATATCCCCTCCTTATAAAATTTCGTCCCCGAAATTTACGTACCTGGTATTTCAAAGAGTTGAGAATACCTTGCTTTCATTTCAGATTCCATCTTCCCTGTCATCACGATTTCTCCATTGATCATCTCCTGTATTTCAGATATCATTCTAGAATACAGCTTCAAAACAAGGGTTAATTGAACAAATTAACATTGACATAATATCCCGATATTATGACTGACCAACAAATAAGCTTAGGTAGGACACACTAGCGAAAGATTTACTCATCTCTTCCCTCCTAGTTGTATTCCCCGATCTCCGCCAGAGATCATATCTCTAAGCTCTGATACCAACTATGACGCCCCCAAAATAGGTCCATTCCATCCAACCCATTTTGAGTCGCCAAATACATGGTACATATAACAACTACAACTTTATTACAACAATTGTCGTGCAAAATACAACAACACATATGCTATGAGTTTGGGTACAAATATATACCAACTGTGACTCATGTCCCAACCTTGGATAGCACGTCACAATGACACCTTACATAAATGTATAGTCAAAAACTGTTTTAGAAATTAGAATCTTTGGGAAGTGCTCAAGGAAACCCTCGTACATGGGAGGTCATACGTCTAGGTTATGATTGATATCATATGGCCACAGAATTATCCTTGGTTGACCCAATAGACCCCAAAGAAAAACGAGAAGATTACTATCATATTCTTCCCAATGGTGAGTCTTCTCTTGACATATCATTATCTCTACTGTCTCTAATTGAGAATTATACTTCAAACAAACACCAAGATTATATAGGTAGTGTGACGCCCCCAAAATTAGGTATACATCACCCATCTTGGGTCGTCAGATACATAGTACAGAATACAAATACAACTGATTAATACATCTGTCGTGTACAACACGACAAAACATAAACTGTGAGTTTGAATACAAATATTATCTTCTAGAGAGTATTCATACTCAAAAGGAGTCCTCATTACATTTATTAACACACCATTACATAGAATAGTGAGGACTACTAACTAATACTATCATTCGGACCATCACTCCGTACCCCGACTTGTCCCAGCTACGTTCTCATTTCCTGAAGAGAACAGTGAAAGAAAGGGTGAGCTCAACTAGCCCAGTAAGAAATATTATGACTAAGATAATGCAGAATAAATTATCATTAGCCTTCAACAATGTTAAACTGATAAAATATAATAGACATCAAGTTTAACTGTAGCGGAACAAGCAATCCATTAAAAGAGTCAAGTAGAAAATAAACTCTACTATCTTTTATGATTTAAAAAGTTTTTCAACACTGTAATCGCTGAGACTCAGCTTAATAAAATAATCCACATCATCGAATCACCCCTGCACTACGGCCAAGGATATTCGTGTATTCATTAATGGTCATGATCATGCCAACAACTGTCCATCAATGCACTACGGGCCAATGAGGACTTTTACCACATCATTTGTAACATTACGGTCATGATTATACCGAATAATCCCTAGTCATAATCATACCAAGTCCATCTATGCAATACAGGCCACAGATGACTTTCAACATTTTATAAACATGAGGATGATGACAATGATATAAGAATTCAATAAAACAAGTTCAAGAATTAATTTATCCAGGAATTAACAACGTCCAAATTGTCAACATGATACTGCATTGTGGAGTAAAATTCAAGAATGCTTAGAAGAATATTTTCTTGAAAAGATACTGGATGAAACGCAACTATCAAGGATATTCCACAAATTTCATGGAGTATAGAAATCAAAACTTAACCAACTGAGTACAATAAAGAATGGAATAACAAAAGAAATCACCATGCATGCGATAGACCGCACAGACAGGTTATTCCAATAGAATAATAAATAATGGAACCAGGTCCGGCGTAAACGCACAGACAGGATATTCCGACAGAATAATAAATAATGGAACCAGGTCCGGTGTAAAACACACAGACAGGATATTCCAACAGAATAATAATAAAACGGAACCAGGTCCGGTGTAAAACACACAGACAGGATGTTCCAACAGAATAATAAACGGAACCAGGTCCGGTGTAAAACACACAGACAGGATGTTCCAACAGAATAATAGAAGAATGTCACCAAGTATAGGGTAGACCGCGTATACTGGTTATTCCAACAGAATAATAACAAATGGAATAACAGAAGTTCTCTTCATGAATATAAAAGAAATAATATTCCCTACCTTAAAAGAACTGGATATTGGAAAAGTGATGTAGCAGAATACTTTTATTCTCTCTCTCTTATTCTCTCTATACTTTCTCTCTCTATAACTTGAATGAATTCGTGAAAAATAATGAAGCCCTAGGCCTCTATTTATAGAAAAACTGAGGGTGGCTCTTGGTCTTAACGAAGGGTCAAATGACTCTTGGTCTTAACGAAGGGTCAAATGACTCTTGGTAATATTGAAGGGACAACTACTATTGACGAAAGTAATTACTATTGACCAAGGTAAATACTATTGCCGAAGGTAATTACTATTGACCAAGGTAAATACTATTGACCAAGGTAAATACTATTGACGAAGGTAATTACTATTGACTAAGGTAAATACTATTGACGACGGTAATTACTATTGACGACGGTAATTACTATTGACGACGGTAATTACTATTGACGAAGAGACTCTTAGATGATGACATATGGCCCCCCATAAAATAACCAAACTTACCACAACGTCTCAATAATATAACATATTATACAGATGATACTATGACAATAATTTAAGAGATATGATGCAGCAATTACTGTAGCAATAATTGAGTATAGCTGAGTGACTTCTCACGTAAGCATCAATAATCAATACCGTGTGCTACTATGCAACCACGCGTATTACTGTACTTTTACTACCGAGTAGTTCAACAGTTTTAACGGTTTTAACGGTAACACCTCAGCTGTTATTTTTATAGAAAGATAATTCTGTCGTTTTCTCAATCCGACAATAATTCCGTTGTGGGGTCCACCAATGATTGTGCCGTCGTACGAATATTCCCCGACAAAAAGAATATTCTCCGACCAAACGAATATTTTATAACAACTTGCTTACTTTGCAAAATTTATAAATATTACCCACAACTATAACATTATATCAAATTAACTCCATAATATTCAAAAATGATATTTATAGAAAATTCATCTTTATTTATAAAAATTGGGGTCTTACAACCTCCCCTTCTTATGAAATTTCGCCCTCGAAATTAGGGTACGTACCTGGTATGTCGAAGAGGTAAGGATACCTTGATTTCATTTCTGATTCTAACTCCCAAGTCATTTCCTCAACATCGTGGTTTCTCCACAAAACTTTAACTTGAGGTATAACCTTGGAGCGTAGAATATGTTCCTTCTTATCCAAGATTTGAACAGGAACTTCTTCATACGTCAAATCCTCCGCTATTTCGTCCGGTTCTAACTCAATAATGTGGTTCGGGTCTTCCACATATTTGCGTAACATGGATATGTGGAAAACGTTATGAACACGAGACATACTTGGCGGTAAAGCGAGTCTATAAGCCACAGTTCCTACTCGATCGAGGATTAAAAATGGACCGATGAATCGAGGATTTAGCTTTCCTCTCTTTCCAAATCTCGTAACTCCTTTCCATGGAGCAACACGTAAGAACACATGATCTCCTACATCAAATTCCACGTCCTTTCGATGAAGATCAGCATAACTCTTTTGTCGATCTTGTGAGGTTTTTATACGTTGTCGGATCGTTTGAATCTTTTCTGTAGTCATACGTACCAACTCCGGTCCCAACAACGTTGCTTCGCCCACCTCATCCCAGCATACTGGAGAACGACATTTTCTTCCATACAATGCTTCGAATGGAGCCATGCCAATACTTGCTTGATAACTGTTGTTGTAGGAAAACTCCACCAATGGTAAGAACTTGTCCCAACTTCCTTTGAAGTCAAAGACACAGAGTCTTAATAGATCTTCAAGAGTTTGAATAGTCCTCTCTGATTGTCCGTCCGTCTGAGGATGATATGCTGAACTAAATCGTAACTCCGTGCCCATAGCCTTTTGTAAACTAACCCAAAATCGTGAAGTGAATCTTGGGTCTCGGTCAGAAACTATGGATACTGGCATACCATGCAGTCTTACAATCTCGTTTATGTACATACGAGCAAGACGTTCAAGTGTATAAGTTTCTCGTATCGGTAAGAAATGAGCAGACTTGGTCAATCTATCAACAATGACCCAAATCGCATCAATACCTTGAGAAACCCTAGGAAGACCGGTAACGAAATCCATGGTAATGTGCTCCCACTTCCATTCTGGAATTTCAAGTGGTTGCAATGGACCTTTTGGTACTTGATGCTCCGCTTTGACTCGTTGACAAGTTAGACACCTTGAGATAAACAACGCTATCTCTCTCTTCATATTGCTCCACCAAAATGTATGACGAAGATCATGATACATTTTGGTACTTCCAGGATGGATTGCAAACGGTGTGTTGTGCGCCTCCATCATGATTTCATACTTTAAATCAGGGTTGTTAGGAACACAAAGTCTGGAGTTGACTCGAAGTATTCCTTCTTCATCGATTCTTGCTTCCAATATAGCACCTTCTTGCACTTTCTTCTTCATACGCATCAGCTCCAGGTCTGTAGCTTGAGCAGCTTTAACTTTATCGATTAAAGTCGGTTCTACTCGTATATTCGCCATCATCACATGGGTCCCTGGAGTCTTCAACTCTATCTCCATCCTTTGCAAGTCACACAAAATGGGCCTTTGCGTTGTTAATATTGCACTTGTACCCGCATATGATCTTCTACTCAATGCGTCAGCTACCACGTTCGCTTTTCCAGGATGGTATTGAATGGTATGATCATAATCTTTCAACAGTTCAAGCCAACGTCGTTGTCGCATGTTGAGTTCCTTTTGAGTGAAGAAATATTTGAGGCTTTTATGATCCGTAAAGATCTCCACTTTCTCCCCATACAAGTAATGCCTCCAAATTTTAAGTGCAAAGACAACAGCTGCCAACTCTAGATCATGAGTAGGATAATTCCTCTCATATTCCTTGAGTTGTCTTGATGCATAGGCTATGACTTTTCCATGTTGCATGAGAACACATCCCAACCCTTTGCTCGAAGCATCACTGTAGATGACAAATCCCTCCGAGCCAGATGGTATTGTTAGAACAGGTGCTGAAATGAGTCTCCTCTTGAGTTCTTGAAAACTCTGCTCACATTCTTCGCTCCAACCAAACTTTGTATCTTTCCGAGTCAGCTGAGTTAATGGAGTAGCGATTCGAGAAAATCCTTCCACGAATCTCCGATAATAACCAGCTAAACCAAGAAAGCTACGTACCTCGGTCACTGATTTAGGTTGCTCCCAGCTTTGAATAGCTTCAATCTTTGCCGGTCAACCGATATTCCACGACTTGATACTACGTGCCCAAGGAATGCTACCTCCTCCAGCCAGAACTCGCATTTCTTCAACTTGGCATAAAGCTTGTATTCACGAAGCTTTTGGAGTACCAGCCTCAAGTGTTGCTCATGATCTTCACGGCTTTTGGAATAAATAAGGATGTCATCAATAAAGACGACCACAAAGTGATCCAAATATTCCTTGAATACCCGGTTCATCATATCCATGAAGGCAGCAGGAGCATTAGTCAATCCAAAGGACATGACTAGGAATTCATAATGCCCGTACCGAGTTCTAAAAGCCGTCTTTGGAATATCCTCAGTTCTAACCTTCAGCTGATGATATCCAGAACGAAGATCGATCTTTGAAAAGAATTGTGCTCCTTGCAACTGGTCAAACAGGTCATCAATACGTGGCAATGGGTACCTGTTTTTGATGGTGACATGATTCAACTCCCGATAATCAATACAAAGTCGCATACTTCCATCTTTCTTCTTCACGAATAGAACAGGAGCTCCCCAAGGAGAAGTACTAGGACGAATAAAGCCAATGTCTAACAATTCCTGCAGTTGGATCTTTAACTCCTGAAGTTCAATAGGAGCCATTCGATATGGGGCTTTGGAAATGGGTTTTGTACCGGGTTCAAGATCGATACAAAATTCAATTTCACGCTCTGGGGGTAGGCCAGGAAGTTCTTCAGGGAATACGTCAGGGAATTTATTAACAATAGAAATATCATTCAAAACTGACGTATTTTTGTTTAGATCTGTGACATGAGCTAAGAAAGCTTGACATCCGTTTTTCAATAAACGAATAGTTTTATGGCTTGAGATGACAGCGATTGATTTTAATGGTTTGGTTGCTTGAATTCGCATAATAGGTCGATTAGGAATATGAAAACTAACAACCTTACGAAAACAATCAATTTTTGCATAATGAGTAGTTAACCAATCAATCCCTAGAATCACGTCAAATGCAAGTATTTTTAATGAAATCAGATCGATAGGTAATGTGTGGGTACCAACTTGAACCAAACAAGACTTATAAACAGTGGAGGTAATGAAGGTTTCTCCCAACGGAGTTTCCACAGATAAGTCAAAGTCTAATTTCTCCGGAATCAAATTTAATCGATGAGCGCAAGTAGGAGAAATAAAAGAATGGGTTGAACCGGTATCAAATAAAGTATAAACTTCTTTAGAGTTTATAATAAGCTTACCCGTGATGACCTCATTCGGGTTCCTTGCTCTCTGGGAGTTCACAACAAACGCTCTCCCTTGCACAACCGGTTTTGACTTTTCTGGGACGGCTTTTGGTGCCTCCATCCTAGCTGAATTTGTCTTCGGTAAACGACAAAATCGGGCTAAATGACCTTCTCTTCCACAATTATAACATGCTTTGGACGGCATCGCGCAGTTTGGACTGATGTGCCCCTCCCCTCCGCATTTGAAACATATGATAGGTGGTCGTTCTCCTTCCTTAACGACAGGTGCTGGTGCTGACGTCTTTCATCATTGTTGAATCTCCTCTTCTTGAAATGTCCATTCTTATTGTTTTGGCCCTGATTACCACCGAAGTGGTTACCATTTCTGGCCTGTTGATTCCCTCCACGCTTGTTGTCACCGCTTCGATGACTGCTCTCACTGGTATTATCATTTTGCCGGCTGCTCTCTTTTGGTTGCGTTGTCTCGTTATCGCGCTCCACCAACTGAGCCCTATTTACAACATCTGAATACAAACACAGTTTATGAGAAACAAGATGTTGACGTATCTCCGGCTTCAAACCTCTTAAAAACATCCGCGTCATTCTTTCTTCATTATCCACCAGGTGGGACGCAAACCGGGATAACTCCGCAAATTTTGCCTCGTACTGCGACACGGTCATATTATTCTGCTCCAATTTGATGAACTCCACCTCCTTCATGTGACGAATACTCTCGGGAAAGTATTTGTCGTTAAACAGCTCTTGGAACTTCTCCCAGGACATCTTCAGTGCGGCAGGTTGAGTACGCTTTATCGATTCCCACCAGTAATCTGCCTCTCCTCGCAACATAAAGGCGGCAAAGGGAACCTTTTGCTCCTCGGAGCAACCCAAGACATCAAATATCTTGGTGATCTGCTTTATCCATGTTTCAGCTACAAGTGGTTTGGGTTCTCCCTTAAACTCCGGTGGTCCCAGCTCCTTAAACTGTTTAGCGGTGACCGCCTGAGAGTTTCCAGTATTTCCACCTACGTTGTGGACAGGAGCCGCTTTCACCTGTTGTTGCATGAATTGCATAAAGCCTCTGAACATTTGATCATTCATCATTTGGTCAGTGTTGTTGTTTGCATGAGGATTGACACCTTCCTGATGCACATTATCCTGATTATTGATATGTGGTGAATCAACAGTCGTCTGTGCTCCATTGCTATTCTCAACATTCTCAGATGCCATTTTCAGATACTGCCACAAAATAAAAATTAATTGATATGTCATATATTATCCTTATATTATGACCGACCAATTAAATACCATGCAAATAAACTTAGGTATGTCATACTAGCGAAGGAATTCCCCGTCTCTCCCCTCCTAGTTCTATTCTCACATCTTAGCCAGGGATCATATCCCTAAGCTCTGATACCAACTGTGACGCCCCCAAAATTAGGTATACATCACCCATCTTGGGTCGTCAGATACATAGTACAGAATACAAATACAACTGATTAATACATCTGTCGTGTACAATACGACAAAACATAAACTGTGAGTTTGAATACAAATATTATCTTCTAGAGAGTATTCATACTCAAAAGGAGTCCTCATTACATTTATTAACACACCATTACATAGAATAGTGAGGACTACTAACTAATACTATCATTCGGACCATCACTCCGTACCCCGACTTGTCCCAGCTACGTTCTCATTTCCTGAAGAGAACAGTGAAAGAAAGGGTGAGCTCAACTAGCCCAGTAAGAAATATTATGACTAAGATAATGCAGAATAAATTATCATTAGCCTTCAACAATGTTAAACTGATAAAATATAATAGACATCAAGTTTAACTGTAGCGGAACAAGCAATCCATTAAAAGAGTCAAGTAGAAAATAAACTCTACTATCTTTTATGATTTAAAAAGTTTTTCAACACTGTAATCGCTGAGACTCAGCTTAATAAAATAATCCACATCATCGAATCACCCCTGCACTACGGCCAAGGATATTCGTGTATTCATTAATGGTCATGATCATGCCAACAACTGTCCATCAATGCACTACGGGCCAATGAGGACTTTTACCACATCATTTGTAACATTACGGTCATGATTATACCGAATAATCCCTGGTCATAATCATACCAAGTCCATCTATGCAATACAGGCCACAGATGACTTTCAACATTTTATAAACATGAGGATGATGACAATGATATAAGAATTCAATAAAACAAGTTCAAGAATTAATTTATCCAGGAATTAACAACGTCCAAATTGTCAACATGATACTGCATTGTGGAGTAAAATTCAAGAATGCTTAGAAGAATATTTTCTTGAAAAGATACTGGATGAAACGCAACTATCAAGGATATTCCACAAATTTCATGGAGTATAGAAGTCAAAACTTAACCAACTGAGTACAATAAAGAATGGAATAACAAAAGAAATCACCATGCATGCGATAGACCGCACAGACAGGTTATTCCAATAGAATAATAAATAATGGAACCAGGTCCGGCGTAAACGCACAGACAGGATATTCCGACAGAATAATAAATAATGGAACCAGGTCCGGTGTAAAACACACAGACAGGATATTCCAACAGAATAATAATAAAACGGAACCAGGTCCGGTGTAAAACACACAGACAGGATGTTCCAACAGAATAATAAACGGAACCAGGTCCGGTGTAAAACACACAGACAGGATGTTCCAACAGAATAATAGAAGAATGTCACCAAGTATAGGGTAGACCGCGTATACTGGTTATTCCAACAGAATAATAACAAATGGAATAACAGAAGTTCTCTTCATGAATATAAAAGAAATAATATTCCCTACCTTAAAAGAACTGGATATTGGAAAAGTGATGTAGCAGAATACTTTTATTCTCTCTCTCTTATTCTCTCTATACTTTCTCTCTCTATAACTTGAATGAATTCGTGAAAAATAATGAAGCCCTAGGCCTCTATTTATAGAAAAACTGAGGGTGGCTCTTGGTCTTAACGAAGGGTCAAATGACTCTTGGTCTTAACGAAGGGTCAAATGACTCTTGGTAATATTGAAGGGACAACTACTATTGACGAAAGTAATTACTATTGACCAAGGTAAATACTATTGCCGAAGGTAATTACTATTGACCAAGGTAAATACTATTGACCAAGGTAAATACTATTGACGAAGGTAATTACTATTGACTAAGGTAAATACTATTGACGACGGTAATTACTATTGACGACGGTAATTACTATTGACGACGGTAATTACTATTGACGAAGAGACTCTTAGATGATGACATATGGCCCCCCATAAAATAACCAAACTTACCACAACGTCTCAATAATATAACATATTATACAGATGATACTATGACAATAATTTAAGAGATATGATGCAGCAATTACTGTAGCAATAATTGAGTATAGCTGAGTGACTTCTCACGTAAGCATCAATAATCAATACCGTGTGCTACTATGCAACCACGCGTATTACTGTACTTTTACTACCGAGTAGTTCAACAGTTTTAACGGTTTTAACGGTAACACCTCAGCTGTTATTTTTATAGAAAGATAATTCTGTCGTTTTCTCAATCCGACAATAATTCCGTTGTGGGGTCCACCAATGATTGTGCCGTCGTACGAATATTCCCCGACAAAAAGAATATTCTCCGACCAAACGAATATTTTATAACAACTTGCTTACTTTGCAAAATTTATAAATATTACCCACAACTATAACATTATATCAAATTAACTCCATAATATTCAAAAATGATATTTATAGAAAATTCATCTTTATTTATAAAAATTGGGGTCTTACAGGTAGTGCTCGTATATATACTCAGCAAGTGGATGAGCACATCCCTGTCTTATGATGACACGAGGTTGTATGTCGTTAGACATCTTGTATGATAGTGGCAAAACACCCTTCCAACGTTGGGTACACCTTACCATATTGGATTCACCAAATAAAACTACTAAATGAACTTTTCTATACTGCTTCGGGAGAACCTCCACAGCTAGAGACCACCGTTCTATTTCCCCGTTACCCTCGCTCGACCCAGCTACACTCTTATTACCTGAAAGGAATTGTGAAGCAAAAGGGTGAGCACAACAAGCTCAGTAAAGAATATCATGACTAAAGATAAATAAATTATCAATAGTCTTCATCAGTAATAAATCAGAGATTTAGAACATATGGTAGATGATAAAAATTTCAACCAAAGTTTCAGCAGAACGAGCAATCCATTAGAAGAGTCAAATAGACTATAAAGTCTATTATTTTCTCCATGTTAAAAATTTACCAAAAATGTCTTATCCCTGTAACATCACTCAACAGTTCCTGTCCGCATTCATGTGAATAACTCATAATCATATTTATGGTTCTAAATTCCTCTTCTCATCAAGGACAAAGATAATTTTCATCACTTGTCTTTACCTGAAATATCAAAGATCATGGTTATACAAAATCACAGTTCCTGTTTATAATCATACTAACAATTTTATCTTTGCATTACGGCCAAAGATATTCATCAACAGACCATCATTGCACTACATGCCAAAGATATTCAACAACATGTCATCTTTGCACTACGGGCCAAAGATATTCATCAACAATTCATATTTGCACTACAGGCCAAAGATATTCCTCAACAGTTCATATTTGCACTACAGGCCAAATATATTCATCAACAGTTTATATTTGCACTACAAGCCAAATATATTCATCAACAGTTCATATTTGCACTACAGGCCAAATATATTAATATCTAAAAGAAATATATAATCATTTCAGTATTTATATAAACAATAATTATAATCATGTTGATCATTTTACCTTTGCACTTAAGCTTAAGATATTCAATTATAAATTCAATGGTCATGATCATACCAGTCAACAATTCAACTTTGCACTACTGGCCAAAGAGAACCCATAGTCATGATCATACCAAAAATCTACCCATCTTTACACTCAAGTCAAAGAAAAATACCATCATTAGGGTTATAAAAATATTATATATAATAATAAAAATAATATGATCAACATATAGTTTTAATCTCAAGAGTAATATTCGTAAATCAACTATAATTTGGTTAGAAAAAGAAACCAATTTTGTCGTGAATAGTAACTCGTGAATAGTAACTCGTGAATAGTAACTCATAAATAGTAACTCATAAATAGTAAACTCGACACAAAAAGATAAAAATTCTACAATAAAATACATACCAATATTTTGGTATAATGATATTGAAAGAATAATATTTCTTAAGCTTATAAATAATTTATTTTAATTGTTTATACTTTACTAAATAATGCATGTAATCATCCTAAAATGCCAAACTCATAAGATTTCATCACCAATAACCAAAAACCCTCATCAAAAATCTGCATATACCTCATATAAGATTCTCAAGCCATAAAATCCTATTTTCCAATTTTCTTACTTCACATAACATACTTAATTTATTTACTCATAACTAGACCATTTTCATGAAAAAAATATCAAATCAGTTCTAAAAATATTTATTTTCTGGGATTTAGCATAATATAGTCCCATAGTGAACATATATTTTTCTCAGAATTTTTAAAAGTCATTTACTATTTTTCATATGGCCAAAACAGCCGAATATTTAGACATTTATCAAAAATTATACTTTTATCTAAAAATTTTGAAATTCACAGAGTATACTCCTATCATATACATGTACTCCCAATAAAAATTTCATCAATTTTGGAGTTAAGCACAAGGAATTATAAGCGGTTACTTTTAAAATAGTCTTTTCTCATAAAATTCATAACTCTCAATCTATACACCCAAAAATCACCATTTTTGGACACAATCAAAAAAACTCATCAAAATATCATTTTAAATTTTTTCAGAATTTTTGAAGGTCAGAAAAATTACGAAACTGAAAAATATAACAACCCTTAAAATTCCTTACTATCCCTTACCTCAAAGTGCAGTATTTCTGACTGGAATGCAAAGTCGAAGGAAACTTGCACTGAATAGCAACTCTCAAAATATCTAAATACTCACAAAATATGCTTCATAATATAGAGAGAGAAAGAGAGAAACCTTATGTTTCTGGTGTGATTTTCAATTCTAACTTAGCCCTCTATTTATAGGAAAATGTTAGTACGCCGAAGCAGACTTAACCTGCAACCTGATGACTTTACCTGCTACTATTCCCACCCACAACATTTGAATAAAAATTTCAGCACATTTCTTCACCAACCAAGAGTGGGGCCCACAAATTCTAGAATTTTCTACCAAAATGATTAACTCCGAAAATTCAACAATTTCTGAACCAGTCATCTCGTAAAATTCATAACAAATCATACGTTCATTTTTAACGGTTCAAAATTTGTGGACATATACTCAACTTATATATGTATAACATATCAAAATATTACCACGATCCAACGGTCAGATTAAAAATTATAACCCTCGCAAAATATCTCAAAAACCTTAATTTGATTTTCAATACCTCCGTTCCGACAAAAATACAGATAAAACACCTCAACATTAACTCATTCATTTTTAACCACAAAAATATATCCCTCATTTATATCCACATAAAATAAATATTTCCTTATCATATGAATCAATAATTAATTATTCACAAATAATATTACAGAATCACATTTATGACAACCAGGCCGTTCCCAGGAAAGAGGGGGCTTTCCAATAAGGATTTCTCCTTACTGACGCGCAATTAGATGACCAAACCTCTCCTTAGATAGAACTTTCTAGACATTGCCAATAATGTTATCTAATAATATTATTCAAATAATATGAATTATTGATCTGATAATGGAAAATACTGTGCAACAACAATTATTGAAACAACAATAATATAAAATATCAACGCAGCAATTATTGAATCAATAGAATAAAATATTGAACAGTAATTACTGTGACAATTATTCAGTAGTGCCTTCTTTCGTAAGAATCAATAATTCTAAAATACTGTGCAATCCGTGTGCTACTGTGCAACCATGCGTATTACTGTATTTTAACCACCGGGTATTTTAACAGTGTTAACGGTAACAACTACGCCGTTATTTATAAAAACTCAATTTTGTCGTTTTCTTCATCCGACAGTTATTCTGTTATGGGGCCCAGAAATGGCTGCGCCGTCGTACGAATATTCCCCGACAGAAAGAATATTCCACGACCAAATGAATATTCCCCGACAACAATGAATATTTTATAACCACTTGTGTATTTTGAAAAAAAATCATATACCACCCTTAACTTTATCATTTATCAATTTAACCATTTACTGAATAGTAATTATAAAAAAAAATTGAATACTTTTATTTCATAAAATTCGGGGTCTTACAATATCCCCTCCTTATAAAATTTCGTCCCCGAAATTTACGTACCTGGTATTTCAAAGAGTTGAGAATACCTTGCTTTCATTTCAGATTCCATCTTCCCTGTCATCACGATTTCTCCATTGATCATCTCCTGTATTTCAGATATCATTCTAGAATACAGCTTCAAAACAAGGGTTAATTGAACAAATTAACATTGACATAATATCCCGATATTATGACTGACCAACAAATAAGCTTAGGTAGGACACACTAGCGAAAGATTTACTCATCTCTTCCCTCCTAGTTGTATTCCCCGATCTCCGCCAGAGATCATATCTCTAAGCTCTGATACCAACTATGACGCCCCCAAAATAGGTCCATTCCATCCAACCCATTTTGAGTCGCCAAATACATGGTACATATAACAACTACAACTTTATTACAACAATTGTCGTGCAAAATACAACAACACATATGCTATGAGTTTGGGTACAAATATATACCAACTGTGACTCATGTCCCAACCTTGGATAGCACGTCACAATGACACCTTACATAAATGTATAGTCAAAAACTGTTTTAGAAATTAGAATCTTTGGGAAGTGCTCAAGGAAACCCTCGTACATGGGAGGTCATACGTCTAGGTTATGATTGATATCATATGGCCACAGAATTATCCTTGGTTGACCCAATAGACCCCAAAGAAAAACGAGAAGATTACTATCATATTCTTCCCAATGGTGAGTCTTCTCTTGACATATCATTATCTCTACTGTCTCTAATTGAGAATTATACTTCAAACAAACACTAAGATTATATAGGTAGTGCTCGTATATATACTCAGCAAGTGGATGAGCACATCCCTGTCTTATGATGACACGAGGTTGTATGTCGTTAGACATCTTGTATGATAGTGGCAAAACACCCTTCCAACGTTGGGTACACCTTACCATATTGGATTCACCAAATAAAACTACTAAATGAACTTTTCTATACTGCTTCGGGAGAACCTCCACAGCTAGAGACCACCGTTCTATTTCCCCGTTACCCTCGCTCGACCCAGCTACACTCTTATTACCTGAAAGGAATTGTGAAGCAAAAGGGTGAGCACAACTAGCTCAGTAAAGAATATCATGACTAAAGATAAATAAATTGTCAATAGTCTTCATCAGTAATAAATCAGAGATTTAGAACATATGGTAGATGATAAAAATTTCAACCATAATTACAGCGGAACGAGCAATCCATTAGAAGAGTCAAATAGACTATAAAGTCTATTATCTTCTCTATGTTAAAAATCCACCAAAAATGTCTTATCCTTGTAACATCACTCAACAGTTCCTGTCCACATTCATGTGAATAACTCATAATCATATTTATGGTTCTAAATTCCTCTTCTCATCAAGGACAAAAATAATTTTCATCACTTGTCTTTACCTGAAACATCAAAGATCATGGTTATACCAAATCACAGTTCCTGTTTATAATCATACTAACAATTTTATCTTCGCACTACGGCCAAATATATTCATCAACAGACCATCATTGCACTACAGGCCAAAGATATTCAACAACAGGTCATCTTTGCACTACAGGCCAAAGATATTCATCACCAATTCATCTTTGCACTACATGCCAAAGATATTCCTCAACAGTTCATATTTGCACTACAGGTCAAATATATTCATCAACAGTTCATATTTGCACTACAGGCCAAATATATTCATCAACAGTTCATATTTGCACTACAGGCTAAATATATTAATATCTAAAAGAAATATATAATCATTTCAGTATTTATATAAACAATAATTATAACCATGTTGATCATTTCACCTTTGCACTTAAGCTTAAGATATTCAATTATAAATTCAATGGTCATGATCATACCAGTCAACAATTCAACTTTGCACTACTGGCCAAAGAGAACCCATAGTCATGATCATACCAAAAATCTACCCATCTTTACACTCAAGTCAAAGAGAAATATCATCATTAGGGTTATAAAAATATTATATATAATAATAAAAATAATATAATCAACATATAGTTTTAATCTCAAGAGTAATATTCGTAAATTAACTATAATTTGGTTAGAAAAAGAAACCAATTTTGTCGTGAATAGTAACTCGTGAATAGTAACTCATGAATAGTAACTCATGAATAGTAAACTCGACACAAAAAGGAAGAAATTCTACAATAAAATGCATACCAATATTTCGGTATAATGATATTGAGAGAATAATATTTCTTAAGCTTATAAACAATTTATTTTAATTGTTTATACTTTACTAAATAATGCATTTAATCATCCTAAAATGCCAAACTCATAAGATTTCATCACCAATAACCAAAAACCCTCATCAAAAATCTGCATATACCTCATATAGGATTCTCAAGCCATAAAATCCTATTTTCTAATTTTCTTACTTCACATAACATACTTAATTTATTTACTCATAACTAGACCATTTTTATGAAAAAAATATCAAATCAGTTCCAAAAATATTTCTTTTCTGGGATTTAGCATAATATAGTCCCATAGTGAACATATATTTTTCTCAGAATTTTTAAAAGTCATTTACTATTTTTCATATGGCCAAAACAGCCGAATATTTAGACATTTATCAAAAATTATACTTTTATCTAAAAATTCTGAAATTCACAGAGTATACTCCTATCATATACATGTACTCCCAATAAAAATTTCATCAATTTTGGAGTTAACCACAAGGAATTATAAGCGGTTACTTTTAAAATAGTCTTTTCTCATAAAATTCATAACTCTCAATCTATACATCCAAAAATCACCATTTTTAGACACAATCAAGAAAACTCATCAAAATATCATTTTAAATTTTTCTAGAATTTTTGAAGGTCAGAAAAATTACTGAAAATATAACAACCCTTAAAATCCCTTACTATCCCTTACCTCAAAGTGCAATATTTCTGACTGGAATGCAAAGCCGAAGGAAACTTGCACTGAATAGCAACTCTCAAAGTATCTAAATACTCACAAAATATGCTTCATAATATAGAGAGAGAAAGAGAGAAACCTTATGTTTCTGGTGTGATTTTCAATTTTAACTTAGCCCTCTATTTATAGGAAAATGTTAGTACGCCGAAGCAGACTTAACCTGCAACCTGATGGCTTTACCTGCTACTATTTTCACCCACCACATTTGAATAAAAATTTCAGCACATTTATTCACCAACCAAGAGTGGGCCCCACAAATTCTAGAATTTTCTACCAAAATGATTAACTCCGAAAATTCAACAATTTCTGAACCAGTCATCTCGTAAAATTCATAACAAATCATACGTTCATTTTTAACGGTTCAAAATTTGTGGACATATACTCAACTTATATATGTATAACATATCAAAATATTACCACGATCCAACGTCAGATTAAAAATTATAACCCTCGCAAAATATCTCAAAACCCTAATTTGATTTTCAATACCTCCGTTCCGACAAAAATACAGATAAAACACCTCAACATTAACTCATTCATTTTAACCACAAAAATATATCCCTCATTTATATCCACATAAAATAAATATTTCCTTATCATATGAATCAATAATTAATTATTCACAAATAATATTACAGAATCACATTTATGACAACCAGACCGTTCCCAGGAAAGAGGGGGCTTTCCAATAAGGATTTCTCCTTACTGACGCGCAATTAGATGACCAAACCTCTCCTTAGATAGAACTTTCTAGACATTGCCAATAATGTTATCTAATAATATTATTCAAATAATATGAATTATTGATCTGATAATGGAAAATACTGTGCAGCAACAATTATTGAAACAACAATAATATAAAATATCAACGCAGCAATTATTGAATCAATAGAATAAAATATTGAACAGTAATTACTGTGACAATTATTCAGTAGTGCCTTCTTTCGTAAGAATCAATAATTCTAAAATACTGTGCAATCCGTGTGCTACTGTGCAACCATGCGTATTACTGTATTTTAACCACCGGGTATTTTAACAGTGTTAACGGTAACAACTACGCCGTTATTTATAAAAACTCAATTTTGTCGTTTTCTTCATCCGACAGTTATTCTGTTATGGGGCCCAGAAATGGCTGCGCCGTCGTACGAATATTCCCCGACAGAAAGAATATTCCACGACCAAATGAATATTCCCCGACAACAATGAATATTTTATAACCACTTGTGTATTTTGAAAAAAATTCATATATCACCCTTAACTTTATCATTTATCAATTTAACCATTTACTGAATAGTAATTATAAGAAAAATTGAATACTTTTATTTCATAAAATTCGGGTTCTTACAGTTTATTTGCGGATACCGTTTAATCGAATACGGATAATATCTATTTTTTTTCGAATACGATAATATCCGCTTTTATCCGAATACGGATGCGGACGAATACGAATTTTTCGATTACCATTTACAATCCTAACTATAACTTGAATTAAAAAATAATGAGTTTTAAAATATAGTTTATTAATAAATGAATGTTAATTTATTTATTTTAATAAATATTTAAATACAATAATCAATGTTCAAATTGCAATCCAAATAAGTTTTTATCATTTTTGAAATCCTAAATTTTAAAATGAATGCTCTACTTATTAATGTTTAGATGTCCATTTTTTGTGTGGAGTAATAATGTAGTGTGTATGAATATTTATAATTAGATTCAAAAGTTTACATTGAATATTTAATTATTTTTTCTCAAATACTTGATTAAAAAGTTAATAATATGTTTATGGGAACTTTTATTATAATTTTTTCTCAATACATAGATTACAATTGACATAGTTATAAAAAGTTTATTTTATTCCATTATATTTATGCAGAGTGCGAGTTATAATGTATATGTGACAATTAGTTAATCCAATTTGATCCAAATATACTTTGGACTTACTTTAAATATTTGGACTTCTATTTTTAAATAATTGGGCAAATGAAAGTGATCAATACTTCCTCCACCCGAAAATTCATAAACGTTAATTAATTATTCAACCTTCTTCTAGATTAATTCTAAATTAATTCGGACTTAACTCATTTTAACAATAAAATTATATTGTTCATTGTTCCTGCCTTCCAACGTTGCAACTAAGTTTTGAAAGTAAAAAACATATAACAAGCTAATAACTATAATTTTGTTCTTCTAATATATAATTTTTTTGATAAAAGATACATTTAGATATTTTAACTTTATAATAGTAAAAATCTATTAACTATACTTAAATCAATTTATTAATATTAAAATAAAAGTATTATTTCTTACTTTTTAGAAGTGAAAATGATATATTTTAAAAATATTTTTCGTATGATAGTGAAAACTAATTATTATATAAGGAATGTCACTTTAAAATAAATATTTTGCTTATTATATATATATATATATATATATATATATATATATATATGTTATTTGGATACGAATTCCGATACGGATCCAAATCCAAATCCTAATATCCGCTAACTTTTAGATATATTTACGATCAGATGTTAAACGAATATGTTTATATCCGTATTCGTATCCGTTTATTTACGGGATACCTTTAAACCGAATACGAATATATCCGTTTTTTTTCGAATACGAATAATATCCGTTTTTTTCGAATACGAATGCGGACGAATACGAATTTTTCGGTTACCATTTACAGCCCTAAACATGAGTTAGGAAAATGTTTTTGACAAATGTAATGTGAAAAGATGGATATTATGTTTATACTTGGTTATTAAGCGTTTGTGGTGTTGGTTATGCTTCAAATTTATTGGTTTTATCAAAGTCCCACATTGATTATTTTGAGAACATTCTTTGGGTATATTAGCACATGATGGTTTGGGTTGAGTAACTTGGTTGTGTAAAAGGGATGGGCTCGCGCACATGAGGATGACTAAGGAATTGGGCTAGGCCAAAGCTTGGTTCTTGGACTTTCTCAACGTTTTTCTTCTTCGAATTACTTTTTAGGACAATAACTTTGCTACGCCACGACTCGACAGTCAGTTAAGTTGTTTCGATTTTATTTGGCAATTAGTCTTATTAATTTCTGATAATTTTCCAACATGTGGTGCTTACTTTCGTCTAGTATTAATTTATTTCATGCCGTTTATTTAACTCACAAACGTAATATTTAAACCTTAGAGGTAATACAAAAATTTGATTATCTAAACGTCAAACAACCCAATTCATAAAGGTCATTAATATAATAAACAATACAAATTCCCTTCCATCTTAGAGAAAGTCCTACTCTTTTTTTGTCGATTTTTCAATTAAATGTTTACATAGTGACGTATACATACAACTCGACGCAATTTTGTAAAATTTTAATAACAAAATTTTAAAAACTAAACAATATATATATATATATATATATATATATATATATATATATATATATATATATATAATATAATTGGATTATTAAAACCAATTTATTTTTTAACAAAATCCAACCCCACCCGAATCTTATTTTCATGGTGATAGTGTGATCAGCACATTGCCTATAACAAAGCAAGCTTCCAGAATCTTAAATTTGACTCAAATATCCGTACAATACTAGTAGAATTTTAAAGTGAAAGACATGATAGATAGTCTGTCAAAATGGACGTGAGAAACAAGCCCTATGGAAGTCATGTATTCAAGCATGCTCTTTTAAGAAGAAGTTGCCTGTAGTTTGCCCTCAGAAAGCAAACCTCCTCCTACAAAAGGTTCTCATTACCAATACAAGGAAAAGCTCACCAGTTCAGATTGATGTTTAGAAAAATGCTGAGTGCATATCTCAATGGTGTTTTCTTATTCATCGTTATCTCACTTGACAACCTTTTCTTCTTTCTCTGGATAACTTGGTGTCTTCGTACAGCCATCAAATAATACCAGAATCTGAGGAGCGTTTGTGTTTCTACAATAATTTCTCCAACCCATACACCAGATTCTGCAGAAGGAGATGTATTATTTTTTATCAGGGTCAAAAAGAAACCAACATAAAAATTTTCAATCTCAACTACCTTAAGACGTACAACTTTTCTGATGGCAAGGATTAGCCCTGGCATGAGACACTGAACATCTATGACATCATGTCTGAGGGAGTATACCTGTAATTAACGTATCATAAATACGAGATTAAGATTACCGTATTACATGACAAACTATTCGTGTATGTGTATTTGATTGTTTTCTATAGCACAGGATGGATAGAATCAACAAATGTACCTCTCCTGTCCAGATAAGTATAGTGTTGTACTGGACGGGAGACCGGGCAGAACCAAGCTGTGGACACGGACTCCATCTTCTCCCAGAACTAGACCCCTTGCCTTGCATGGATAAGAAGTTACATATATCAGTTATAATTCCTGAAACAAAAAGATTCTCAAATTCCTGTTTTCCTCCTCCTGAATTTCTCCTTTGATTCCATCATTCAGTCATAAAAGGGATCGTCCTAATGTGTAATGTTATTTACAGTAGTATGATCAAATATCCTATTCTTCAGTTACTAACTTAACTATTTTCTGTGCTTCATGCTCGTAGCATTATGAATATATGATTCAGTTCTGACTTGCTTCTTACCTTATTATCTGTTGAAAGATCGTCTCTGTTATAGATCTGACCGAGGTTTGGAGAGGTTGTTGGCAATCTGTATTGCATCCTGTGATGGAAAATCCTGCCCCAATAGAAAATATCAGTTCTTTATACTTGCAAGGTATTGGCTTTCTACTTCACCTTTTTTTTATTTGTTATTCTAAAGTAGCAGAAACGTATGCACAAAATTGTTTATTTTACCTGTTATAAACACATAGCATATGTTGATGTAAAGATAGTAAACCCAACCTATATATTAACTACTTTGGTGCCTAGGCACTTGAAATCGAGAAATTACAACAACAATATTATTCAAAAAATATATGCAAGGGTGAAAGTTTGTTTTATCAGAGATTCTCGTGCATTTGGGCAGAAAAGACAGTAAAATGATACATCTTTTTTGATAAGTAAAAAAGTTATAATTATATTATCAGAAAAAGAATTAAAAGAAGAGAAGTCGATTCTAAATCATAACTTGACCCGATGTAGAGAAGCTTATCAATCCAAAAGCCTATTCTAAAGATTAGCGTGACAAGCAGAACAATCTCATTTTCACTTGTGTTCTAAACTCTACAAAAAATTAAATAAACTAAAATTTCGAAGACTAATGTGCTACAAAGATTTAACAAAAGGCTAAAAAGGAGCAGCATAAATGCAATGCTATTCCACATGCACAAATAGAAAGAAAATGAGGAAAATTTATGAGAATGACTTAAAATTAAGTTCCTTCCAAAACATGCTAAAGATTTCCAGGATGGATCCAGCTTGGAGATGGGTCTGTTTGAAAAGTTCTTGGACAAAACTTGCTATTGCAAGGTGTTAGAACCACTAGATGTGCGAGCCTTTTAGGATTAGCGTCGTACCTTAGGCTTAGAATGTTGAAGATTATATGAGGAGTCTAGAAGTTACAGAAGTTAGACTTTATGATTAGATTGACATCGAAAATCAAATTTTAATGTTTTCAACATTGATTTGTTCTTATTTGACTTACTCCTGGATTTGCCCTTGATTCAACAATCTCCACATTTTTGTAATGGAAGGAAGCTGAAATTGCAGCTTGCTGGAGTAAAATAGATCCTATTGACAGAGTTGGTGCAACCAGACAACCCTGAAATTAATACCAGACAAAATGAATGCTTACATTATTATGTGGTTCACAAAGTTACTCTGATCTGAGAAACAGGAGCGCAGAAGTTATCGTGAAAAAAATATGAAACAGGAGGAAAAGCATTTTAAAAAGGAATGAATGAGTGAAATTAATTTAACATCTCACCCTGCGCTCACCATGCTGGCCTTCTCACAGAATGCGGATAATGCCATAACTGTATCCTGTTTAATGCGAGGAACATAGACCACACTGTTCATGCCGAACGCTGTTGCCTATTAGTAGAAGAAAAGGTAACCCACGTTACTTTCCGAATATTGCTGATAACAAGTCGGGAATCCTCAGTTATATTTTTAATTCTTGTATGTTTATATGAATTTGGGAGGTTCATGAAAATATCATTGGGGGAGGACTAAACCTGTTTCACATTCTCATAAACTGTAGAAGGGTCGGTGAAATCCACGACGACGGCAGTTGCCTTTGACTATCAGGAATTTCATTTATAGCTAGTTAATGTAGTAGTCAAAAGGGATTAAAAGCTCATAAACCATAGAGGAAATTTGGGTTGTAATTATTTTGTTACCTGAGATATAGAGCCTAACACCATAGTGAGATCTTTAACTATGGGTATCTCCAGAGCTTCTTCCATGTCACACACCTAATTAATTTTAAGAAAACAAACATTAGGAGGAAGAAAATTGCTAGTATTAGAAATATACGATATATATATATATATATATATATATATATATATATATAGACATAGAGAGAGAGAGAGAGAGAGAGAGGAACCTTTCCAATATCATGTCCTACAAGGTGTGAATCTACTGCTCCAGCTACTTCCATTCCTCTAGCAACTGTCACTGCAACTACAGCTGCCCTTCCTATTTCCTTGGCTGCTCCATTTATAACTACCTCTATTCCATAAGAAGAGAAAGGAGAGAAATCTTAGTTCTCGATATAAGCAATACTGGCAGCAGCATTTAAGTGTTGTGTTACCTTGATATTGTTTTGAGAAAGCTGCATTGAGCAAGAGATACAAGGCTTGGTTTTGACATTTTGAAAACTCTTGTAGCTTGTGACATGAATTTGGCAGCTTAAGGCTACCATGGCTGCTCAACTGCTAAATTAGCTCTGTCCACAAGGTGGAACTTAAGTTTCTTAGTCTTACTGTTCTATTCAATCCAGATAAGGTTTTTGTGTTGTTTGGTAGACCAGAATGTGTAATAGTGAGAATGGTGCATGCTTGTTGAATTATTACCCAAAGGAGTTTGCCCATTGGGGCCTTTAACAGCAGTGTTCAGCCTTTGGACCGGCTGAATTGGGCCCAGTTTGTTTACTATATTGGAAAGTACTTTATAGACTTCAATAGCAATATGTACTCTATCCTTTTCTTTCTCTTATTCTAAAAAAGATAACACAAGGAAGAAACTTAAAATACTAACTAAATTAGCTTTAGGATTACATAATATAGGCTTTAGGATATAGCTTAACCTTCTTTTTTGGGAGGTGATAACTCCTTTCTTTTTTCATGAAAAAATCATGGAATTCCTAACGGAATGTTTAATGAACTCAAAAAATTCAGTTGAGTGTTGATCGAGAATGGTTCAGTTGTTGATTAAAAAATTATGGGAGCCATAATGAAAAATGATATATATAAATATATATATATATAAATATATATATATATTATATAAATATAATATCGACTTTTGAGAGTTACGTGTTTATAATCTAATTGGTATTATTTTTATGATATATTTAATACAGTTGACTAATTTTTATAGTCATGTATTAATATATGTATCGTAATTCGACAAATAAATAGCATGACTCAGCCAGTGTTTAAAAAATGTTTGGCGAAAGGTATTTGTTTAGAATTCTTTTATGCAGACATAAAAAATTAGATATAAATATATTTAAAAATTTTTCTTTTCTATATTTTAAAAATATAAATATATAAAATTTAAATATATTTGTGTTTAATTATCATTTCCACGTATTTAATTTGTTGGCTTAAATATGATTTACTACCCTAAACTATAGGCCATATTCCACTTCGGTGATCCACCTTTTAATTTTGTCAATTAGGTGATTGAACTATCAATTTTTTTCGATTTTATTCAATTGGGTCTGCCACGTCAGAAATTGCTGACGTGGCATCCTAATAGGCAGCAGGAGTGCTTATGTGTAAAAATATTATATATTTTTAATGAGATCAAAGGATAAAAAGGTAAAATAAGAAATAAAACAACTAAAAATTACACAAATAATATAAATTAGTTGTATAATTATTTATTTATAGTAATATAAATAAAAAAATAATATAAAATATTATATAAATAATATAAATAATTATTTTTATTAAAAAAACTGTGTTTTTTTTTTTTAATTTTTTTATTAAAAAAAAATTGTGTTTTAATATTAATGATAATAAAAAAAAAAATATTAATGATAATAAAAATAAAAATAAAAGTGCAGTTTTTTTTAATAAAAAAAATAATAATTATTTTATTAAAAAAAAAAACCAACCAACAGCGTTTTTTTAAAAAATAAAGCAACTGCGTTTTTGTTTTTATTATTTTTTAATAATTATTTTTATTAAGAATGATAATTATTTTATTTAAAAAAACCAACCAACTGCTTTTTTTTAAAATAAAGCAACAACGTTTTTTTTTTAGTTGCTTAATTATTATTTTTTTTATTAAAAAAAACTGCACTTTATTTTTATCTTAATTGTCATTAATAATTTTATTTTTATATCATTAATATTAAACACAATTTTTTTTAATAAAAATATTAAAAAAACGCAGTTTTTTTAATAAAAATAATTATTATATTATTTATATAATAATTTAATTATTATAAAACTAAAATAAATAATTATACAACTAATTTATATTATTTGTGCAATTTTTAGTTGTTTTATTTTTATTTTACCTTTTTGTCATTTGATCTCATTAAAATATATAATGTTTTTACACTTAAGCACTCCTGCTGCCTATTAGGATGCCACGTCAGCAATTTCTGACGTGGCAGACCCAATTGAATGAAATCGAAAAAAATTGATAGTTCAATCACCTAATTGACAAAATTAAAAGATGAATCACCGAAATGGAATATGACCATAGTTTAGGGTAGTAAATTATATTTAAGCCTAATTTGTTTATGTTGAAGTAAGAAATTGGGGACTTTGGGACCACACAAATAAAGATAAGGAGAGAGAACAATAAGACAAGGACTTGAGGAGAGAGAACAATAAGTTAGAAATTTTTTCTTTGCTATGCTCTCACGGTCCCACGTTAACTTTTTTAATCTGGGAAGTAGGAGATGAAAGAATTCAAAACACTTTTTTGTTGAATAGAAAGGGAAATAATGGTATTATAACAATTGAGGTCTACAGATCTGTTTTATGAGGTGGAGGGTTAATTAATTTGGGACAGGAGTAAAATATCTTAAATTGATAGAGAAAAAAAACATAGGAAATTAATATTTTTATATTATATTTAGATATTTCTACAAGTAAGTCTATATATTAATATGTGGGCCATGTGTATGAAAAATAAAAAAAAATGTTATGAAAATATAAGTTTAAAAAAATTATATAAGTTGGGAGTAGTATTTAACTAATTCTAGTAACTTGTACGTAATTCAATTGAATTAAAATTCATAATTATCATCAACTGATGACAGAGAGATGCTATATAATGTTATAGTATTAAAGACGTACAAAAAGCAACATCACACACTTGTACTGTGGTCTCTCAATCTCATACTTTATTTTATTAGTAAATAAATATAAGAAATTGATATTTTTATATAATTTTTTAATATATTCATATAAAAAGTGTTATTATAGATATTAAAAAGTCATGTGAAATTAATTTTCTAAATATAATATATTATACTAATAATAATAGAAAAAAGAAAAACACCAATTATACTTGTCATTTTTCACATTCCCATCATAACGACATGATTTTCTTTTTCTCTCTGTGTGGGGCATATGTTTTAGGTGGTCTTGGCTCCAATTCAAATAGAAGAAGCATTATTACGTAGGGGTAGGTGTGTTTATCGGTATCAAAAATATAGAACCGGAACCGGTATCGATCTGTAAGTATTAAAAAAACAAGAATCAGAACCGAATACAAAATTGAAGCATTATTTGGTATTAGTTCGGTACAAAATTAATACCTATTTTTTTGATTCTATTTTTTATTATACCGCATAGTAATATATAATTATAATAATAATAAAATAATTTTTTTATCTATTAACAAAATTTTTTAAAATTAAGAAATCATTAACTATTAATAATAATTAATATATAAAACTACAAAACATTATTAATATATAATTTTTTTAATAAACTACTATTATGTATAAATTATTAATATATATAAAAAAATTATTTAATATATAAAACTACAAAACATTGACTATTAATTATTATATTATTAAATTTTGATATTTTCGGTATTTCAATTTTTACCGAATTAAAAAATTCCTTACCTCTACCGGTACTAAGAAATGTTAAAATATTCAAAAATCGTACCATTATCAACCGATTCAATAAAAAAATTGAATATTTTGAACACCCCTAATTACGAGGTTTTGTTTTTCTTGTCCCTAGAGTAACACCCTTTTAAACTTAATTTATTAGTTATCAGTTTTTGGAATAATTTTAATGTTGTTATATATATATATATATATATATATATATATAAATATATATATATATTGTTATAACACAGTATATTTTGCCTAGATCAACCAATGTATGACATGATCACAACGTTGCGCTATATCTCTTTATAAACAAGGTGGAAACAGTTGAAACAAATAAGTATAACTGTTATAAATCAACAAAGAAATTTACTAATTATCATATTTATCACTATTAAAACTTAAATGAGTTTATATCCATTTTAAAATTTAAAATTTAAAATTTATGAATGTACTTCAATATATAAAAATTATATTTTTAATTTTAAAACGGAGTATGTATATCTAATTAGATGGGTTAGAAGTAAGGCTGTAAACGAGTCAAACAGTTCGGACTCGACTCGAAAAATACGAGCGAGACCAGATTCGTTAATAATGATATCTAATCTGAACATTAAAAATAGTTTGAATAAAATATGAGTAAAATCTAAACAATGTTATATTCGACTCGTTTAAGATTCAAACTACTCGAATTCTTGATTGTGATTCGATACATAACTCGGTTATACATATTTGACTAAATGTTCGATACGTTTTATTATAAAATATACAAATTTAAATCAAATTAGGATAATTAGTTATTATTTTGTTTTGTTTTTAATTTTAATTGTGATTTTTATATATGTAAAGTGTAATAATAATATAATTTCTTATTTCTAAGTAAAATAATAAATTCAATTTATAATTATATTTATTATAAAACTAATTATTATTGAAGACTCGAATTCGAGCTTGAATTTAAAACTCGCGAGTAGTTTGAAAAAATATTCGAGTCGAGTCGGATCGAAATAAATATTAAAGTCGAGTCGAATATGAATAGGATTTTTCAAATATAATTCGAATTCGAAGCGAATTCGAATACGAATTTATCATTCGAGTCGAATTCGAATAGCTCTCTGTTCGCTCCGATCGACTCGTTTACAACTTAGTTAGAAACTCAAAAATATACTCCAATTTTTATTTGATTTATTTTTGTGAGAATACAACATTAAATATGAACAACAAATTAACTAAGTCCATTATTGTAAATCTGTGACGCCTCCAAAATTAGTATACATCACCCATCTTGGGTCGTCAGATACATAGTACAAATACAAATACAACTTACTAATACAACTGTCGTGTACAATACGACAAAACATAAACTGTGAGTTTGAATACAAATATTATCTTCTAGAGAGTATTCATACTCAAAAGGAGTCCTCATTACATTTATTAACACACTATTACATAAATAGTGAGGACTACTAACTAATACTATCATTCGGACCATCACTCCGTTCCCCGACTTGCCCCAGCTACGTTCTCATTTCCTGAAGAGAACAGTGAAAGAAAGGGTGAGCTCAACTAGCCCAGTAAGAAATATTATGACTAAGATAATGCAGAATAAATTATCATTAGCCTTCAACAATGTTAAACTGATAAAATATAATAGACATCAAGTTTAACTGTAGCGGAACAAGCAATCCATTAAAAGAGTCAAGTAGAAAATAAACTCTACTATCTTTTATGATTTAAAAGATTTTCAACACTGTGATCGCTGAGACTCAGCTTAATAAAATAATCCACATCATCGAATCACCCCTGCACTACGGCCAAGGATATTCGTATATTCATTAATGGTCATGATCATGCCAACAACTGTCCATCAATGCACTACGGCCAATGAGGACTTTTACCACATCATTTGTAACATTACGGTCATGATTATACCGAATAATCCCTGGTCATAATCATACCAAGTCCATCTATGCACTACAGGCCACAGATGACTTTCAACATTTTATAAACATGAGGATGATGACAATGATATAAGAATTCAATAAAACAAGTTCAAGAATTAATTTATCCAAGAATTAACAACGTCCAAATTGTCAACATGATACTGCTTTGTGGAGTAAAATTCAAGAATGCTTAGAAGAATATTTTCATGAAAAGATACTGGATGAAACGCAATATCAAGGATATTCCACAAATTTCATGGAGTATAGAAGTCAAAACTTAACCAACTGAGTACAATAAAGAATGGAATAACAAAAGAAATCACCATGCATGCGATAGACCGCACAGACAGGTTATTCCAACAGAATAATAAATAATGGAACCAGGTCCGGCGTAAACGCACAGACAGGATATTCCGACAGAATAATAAATAATGGAACCAGGTCCGGTGTAAAACACACAGACAGGATGTTCCAACAGAATAATAATAAAAACGGAACCAGGTCCGGTGTAAAACACACAGACAGGATGTTCCAACAGAATAATAATAAAAACGGAACCAGGTCCGGTGTAAAACACACAGACAGGATGTTCCAACAGAATAATAATAAAAACGGAACCAGGTCCGGTGTAAAACACACAGACATGATGTTCCAACAGAATAATAGAAGAATGTCACCAAGTATAGGGTAGACCACGTATACAGGTTATTCCAACAGAATAATAAGAAATGAAATAACAAACAGTTCTCTTCATGAATAAGAAAGAATAACACCCCTTACCGTTTTAAAGAAGCTGAAATAAGAAAGTAGTTAAGTAGCAGAATACTCTTCTTCTCTCTCTCTATAGTTTCTCTCTATAGTTTCTCTCTCTAGAGTTCAGTGAATTCGTAAGAAATAATGAAGGAATGAGCTGCTATTTATAGAAAAATAGAATGCATAGTAACTAAACCATGAACGGTCCAATTGATTACTTAATCTGACGGTCCATATTTAAAGAAAAATCTATTAAATAAAATATAATATAATCTATTTATAGAATAACTTTAATAAAGTATTCTGTTTTATATAAAAGATGTTTCTGTTTTATTACGTTAATAATACGAATAAAACAAAACGTCATTATCGCTAAATAATTCATATTATTAACTGACAATAATTGAATCAAACTGAGTGACTTCTCACATAAGCATTAATAATCAATACCGTGTGCTACTATGCAACCACACGTATTACTGTACTTTTACTACCGAGTAGTTCAACAGTAACAATGGTAAAATTTTTCGCCGTTATTTTTAATAAAAATTTTTGTCGTTTTCTCAATCCGACAATAATTCTTGTGGGGTCCACCAATGATTGTGCCGTTGTACGAATATTCCCTGTTAAAACGAATATTCCCCGACCAATCGAATATTATATAACAACTTGCGTACTTTGCAAAATTTATAAATATTACCCACAACTATAACATTATATCAAATTAACTCCATAATATTCAAAAATGATATTTATAGAAAATTCATCTTTATTTATAAAAGTTGGGGTCTTACAACCTCCCCTTCTTATGAAATTTCGCCCTCGAAATTAGGGTACGTACCTGGTATGTCGAAGAGGTAAGGATACCTTGATTTCATTTCTGATTCTAACTCCCAAGTCATTTCCTCAACATCGTGGTTTCTCCACAAAACTTGACTTGAGGTATAACCTTGGAGCGTAGAATATGTTCCTTCTTATCCAAGATTTGAACAGGAACTTCTTCATACGTCAAATCCTCCGCTATTTCGTCCGGTTCTAACTCAATAATGTGGTTCGGGTCTTCCACATATTTGCGTAACATGGATATGTGGAAAACGTTATGAACACGAGACATACTTGGCGGTAAAGCGAGTCTATAAGCCACAGTTCCTACTCGATCGAGGATTAAAAATGGACCGATGAATCGAGGATTTAGCTTTCCTCTCTTTCCAAATCTCGTAACTCCTTTCCATGGAGCAACACGTAAGAACACATGATCTCCTACATCAAATTCCACGTCCTTTCGATGAAGATCAGCATAACTCTTTTGTCGATCTTGTGAGGTTTTTATACGTTGTCGGATCGTTTGAATCTTTTTCTGTAGTCATACGTACCAACTCCGGTCCCAACAACGTTGCTTCGCCCACCTCATCCCAGCATACTGGAGAACGACATTTTCTTCCATACAATGCTTCGAATGGAGCCATGCCAATACTTGCTTGATAACTGTTGTTGTAGGAAAACTCCACCAATGGTAAGAACTTGTCCCAACTTCCCTTGAAGTCAAAGACACAGAGTCTTAATAGATCTTCAAGAGTTTGAATAGTCCTCTCTGATTGTCCGTCCGTCTGAGGATGATATGCTGAACTAAATCGTAACTCCGTGCCCATAGCTTTTTGTAAACTAACCCAAAATCGTGAAGTGAATCTTGGGTCTCGATCAGAAACTATGGATACTGGCATACCATGCAGTCTTACAATCTCGTTTATGTACATACGAGCAAGACGTTCAAGTGTATAAGTTTCTCGTATCGGTAAGAAATGAGCAGACTTGGTCAATCTATCAACAATGACCCAAATCGCATCAATACCTTGAGAAACCCTAGGAAGACCGGTAACGAAATCCATGGTAATGTGCTCCCACTTCCATTCTGGAATTTCAAGTGGTTGCAATGGACCTTTTGGTACTTGATGCTCCGCTTTGACTCGTTGACAAGTTAGACACCTTGAGATAAACAACGCTATCTCTCTCTTCATATTGCTCCACCAAAATGTATGACGAAGATCATGATACATTTTGGTACTTCCAGGATGGATTGCAAACGGTGTGTTGTGCGCCTCCATCATGATTTCATACTTTAAATCAGGGTTGTTAGGAACACAAAGTCTGGAGTTGACTCGAAGTATTCCTTCTTCATCGATTCTTGCTTCCGGCATAACACCTTCTTGCACTTTCTTCCTCATACGCATCAGCTCCAGGTCTGTAGCTTGAGCAGCTTTAACTTTATCGATTAAAGTCGGTTCTACTCGTATATTCGCCATCATCACATGGGTCCCTGGAGTCTTCAACTCTATCTCCATCCTTTGCAAGTCACACAAAATGGGCCTTTGCGTTGTTAATATTGCACTTGTACCCGCATATGATCTTCTACTCAATGCGTCAGCTACCACGTTCGCTTTTCCAGGATGGTATTGAATGGTATGATCATAATCTTTCAACAGTTCAAGCCAACGTCGTTGTCGCATGTTGAGTTCCTTTTGAGTGAAGAAATATTTGAGGCTTTTATGATCCGTAAAGATCTCCACTTTCTCCCCATACAAGTAATGCCTCCAAATTTTAAGTGCAAAGACAACAGCTGCCAACTCTAGATCATGAGTAGGATAATTCCTCTCATATTCCTTGAGTTGTCTTGATGCATAGGCTATGACTTTTCCATGTTGCATGAGAACGCATCCCAACCCTTTGCTCGAAGCATCACTGTAGATGACAAATCCCTCCGAGCCAGATGGTATTGTTAGAACAGGTGCTGAAATGAGTCTCCTCTTGAGTTCTTGAAAACTCTGCTCACATTCTTCGCTCCAACCAAACTTTGTATCTTTCCGAGTCAGCTGAGTTAATGGAGTAGCGATTCGAGAAAATCCTTCCACGAATCTCCGATAATAACCAGCTAAACCAAGAAAGCTACGTACCTCGGTCACTGATTTAGGTTGCTCCCAGCTTTGAATAGCTTCAATCTTTGCCGGGTCAACCGATATTCCACGACTTGATACTACGTGCCCAAGGAATGCTACCTCCTCCAGCCAGAACTCGCATTTCTTCAACTTGGCATAAAGCTTGTATTCACGAAGCTTTTGGAGTACCAGCCTCAAGTGTTGCTCATGATCTTCACGGCTTTTGGAATAAATAAGGATGTCATCAATAAAGACGACCACAAAGTGATCCAAATATTCCTTGAATACCCGGTTCATCATATCCATGAAGGCAGCAGGAGCATTAGTCAATCCAAAGGACATGACTAGGAATTCATAATGCCCGTACCGAGTTCTAAAAGCCGTCTTTGGAATATCCTCAGTTCTAACCTTCAGCTGATGATATCCAGAACGAAGATCGATCTTTGAAAAGAATTGTGCTCCTTGCAACTGGTCAAACAGGTCATCAATACGTGGCAATGGGTACCTGTTTTTGATGGTGACATGATTCAACTCCCGATAATCAATACAAAGTCGCATACTTCCATCTTTCTTCTTCACGAATAGAACAGGAGCACCCCAAGGAGAAGTACTAGGACGAATAAAGCCAATGTCTAACAATTCCTGCAGTGGATCTTTAACTCCTGAAGTTCAATAGGAGCCATTCGATATGGGGCTTTGGAAATGGGTTTTGTACCGGGTTCAAGGTCGATACAAAATTCAATTTCACGCTCTGGGGGTAGGCCAGGAAGTTCTTCAGGGAATACGTCAGGGAATTTATTAACAATAGAAATATCATTCAAAACTGACGTATTTTTGTTTAGATCTGTGACATGAGCTAAGAAAGCTTGACATCCGTTTTTCAATAAACGAATAGCTTTATGGCTTGAGATGACAGCGATTGATTTTAATGGTTTGGTTGCTTGAATTCGCATAATAGGTCGATTAGGAATATGAAAACTAACAACCTTACGAAAACAATCAATTTTTGCATAATGAGTAGTTAACCAATCAATCCCTAGAATCACGTCAAATGCAAGTATTTTTAATGAAATCAGATCGATAGGTAATGTGTGGGTACCAACTTGAACCAAACAAGACTTATAAACAGTGGATGTAATGAAGGTTTCTCCCAACGGAGTTTCCACAGATAAGTCAAAGTCTAATTTCTCTCCGGAATCAAATTTAATCGATGAGCGCAAGTAGGAGAAATAAAAGAATGGGTTGAACCGGTATCAAATAAAGTATAAACTTCTTTAGAGTTTATAATAAGCTTACCCGTGATGACCTCATTCGGGTTCCTTGCTCTCTGGGAGTTCACAACAAACGCTCTCCCTTGCACAACCGGTTTTGACTTTTCTGGGACGGCTTTGGGTGCCTCCATCCTAGCTGAATTTGTCTTCGTAAACGACAAAATCGGGCTAAATGACCTTCTCTTCCACAATTATAACATGCTTTGGACGGCATCGCGCAGTTTGGACTGATGTGCCCCTCCCCTCCGCATTTGAAACATATGATAGGTGGTCGTTCTCCTTCCTTAACGACAGGTGCTGGTGCTGACGTCTTTCCATCATTGTTGAATCTCCTCTTCTTGAAATGTCCATTCTTATTGTTTTGGCCCTGATTACCACCGAAGTGGTTACCATTTCTGGCCTGTTGATTCCCTCCACGCTTGTTGTCACCGCTTCGATGACTGCTCTCACTGTATTATCATTTTGCCGGCTGCTCTCTTTTGGTTGCGTTGTCTCGTTATCGCGCTCCACCAACTGAGCCCTATTTACAACATCTGAATACAAACACAGTTTATGAGAAACAAGATGTTGACGTATCTCCGGCTTCAAACCTCTTAAAACATCCGCGTCATTCTTTCTTCATTATCCACCAGGTGGGACGCAAACCGGGATAACTCCGCAAATTTTGCCTCGTACTGCGACACGGTCATATTATTCTGCTCCAATTTGATGAACTCCACCTCCTTCATGTGACGAATACTCTCGGAAAGTATTTGTCGTTAAACAGCTCTTGGAACTTCTCCCAGACATCTTCAGTGCGGCAGGTTGAGTACGCTTTATCGATTCCCACCAGTAATCTGCCTCTCCTCGCAACATAAAGGCGGCAAAGGGAACCTTTTGCTCCTCGGAGCAACCCAAGACATCAAATATCTTGGTGATCTGCTTTATCCATGTTTCAGCTACAAGTGGTTTGGGTCTCCCTTAAACTCCGGTGGTCCCAGCTCCTTAAACTGTTTAGCGTGACCGCCTGAGAGTTTTCAGTATTTCCACCTACGTTGTGGACAGGAGCCGCTTTCACCTGTTGTTGCATGAATTGCATAAAGCCTCTGAACATTTGATCATTCATCATTTGGTCAGTGTTGTTGTTTGCATGAGGATTGACACCTTCCTGATGCACATTATCCTGATTATTGATATGTGGTGAATCAACAGTCGTCTGTGCTCCATTGCTATTCTCAACATTCTCAGATGCCATTTTCAGATACTGCCACAAAATAAAAATTAATTGATATGTCATATATTATCCTTATATTATGACCGACCAATTAAATACCATGCAAATAAACTTAGGTATGTCATACTAGCGAAGGAATTCCCCGTCTCTCCCCTCCTAGTTCTATCTCACATCTAAGCCAGGGATCATATCCCTAAGCTTTGATACCAACTGTGACGCCCCCAAAATTAGGTATACATCACCCATCTTGGTCGTCAGATACATAGTACAGAATACAAATACAACTGATTAATACATCTGTCGTGTACAATACGACAAAACATAAACTGTGAGTTTGAATACAAATATTATCTTCTAGAGAGTATTCATACTCAAAAGGAGTCCTCATTACATTTATTAACACACCATTACATAGAATAGTGAGGACTACTAACTAATACTATCATTCGGACCATCACTCCGTACCCCGACTTGCCCAGCTACGTTCTCATTTCCTGAAGAGAACAGTGAAAGAAAGGGTGAGCTCAACTAGCCCAGTAAGAAATATTATGACTAAGATTTGCAGAATAAATTA
>CM029021.1:181691917-182028694 GCA_016801055.1 Panax notoginseng | reverse complement strand
GGTCATGATCATGCCAACAACTGTCCATCAATGCACTACGGGCCAATGAGGACTTTTACCACATCATTTTGTAACATTACGGTCATGATTATACCGAATAATCCCTGGTCATAATCATACAAAGTCCATCTTATGCACTACAGGCCACAGATGACTTTTACATTTTATAAACATGAGGATGATGACAATGATATAAGAATTCAATAAAACAATTCAAGAATTAATTTAATCCAAGAATTAACAACGTCCAAATTGTCAACATGATACTGCTTTGTGGAGTAAAATTTAAGAATGCTTAGAAGAATATTTTCATGAATAGATACTAGATGAAGCGCAAATGTCAAAGATATTCCACTAATTTCATGGAGTATAGAAGTCAAAGTTCTAATCAACTGAGTATAATAAAGAATGGAATAACAAAAGAAATCACCATGCATGCGATAGACCGCACAGACAGGTTATTCCAACAGAATAATAATAATGGACCAGGTCCGGCGTAAACGCACCAAAGGATATTCCGACAGAATAATAAATAATGGAACCAGGTCCGGCGTAAACGCACAGACAGGATATTCTGACAGAATAATAAATAATGGAACCAGGTCCGGCGTAAACGCACAGACAGGATATTCCGACAGAATAATAAATAATGGAACCAGGTCCGGTGTAAAAACACACAGACCGGATGTTCCAACAGAATAATAATAAAAACGGAACCAGGTCCGGTGTAAAACACACAGACAGGGATGTTCCAACAGAATAATAGAAGAATGTCACCAAGTATAGGGTAGACCGCGTATACAGTTTATTCCAACAGAATAATAAGAAATGGAATAACAACAGTTCTCTTCATGATTAAGAAAGAATAACACCCCTTACCGTTTTAAAGACGAGCTGAAGTAAGGAAGTAGTTAAGTAGCAGGATACTCTTCTTCTCTCTCTCTATAGTTTCTCTCTATAGTTTCTCTCTCTAGAGTTCAGTGAATTCGTAAGAAATAATGAAGGAATGAGCTGCTATTTATAGAAAAATAGAATGCATAGTCATAGTAATAATCCATGAACGGTCCAGATTGATTACTTTAATCTGACGGTCCATATTTAAAGAAAAATCTTTTAAATAAAATATAATATATTCTATTTATAGAATAACTTTAATAAAGTATTCTGTTTTATATAAAAAGATGTTTCTGTTTTATTACGTTAATAATACGAATAAAAACAAAACGTCATTATCGCTAAAAATAATTCATATTATTAACTGACAATAATTGAATCAAACTGAGTGACTTCTCACATAAGCATTAATATCATACCGTGTGCTACTATGCAACCACAGTATTACTGTACTTTTACTACCGAGTAGTTCAACAGTAACAATGGTAAAACTTCCGCCGTTATTTTTTAATAAACTATTTTTGTCGTTTTCTCAATCCGACAATAATTTCGTTGTGGGGTCCACCATGATTGTGCCGTCGTACGAATATTTCCCGACAAAAAGAATATTACCCCGACCAAACGAATATTTTAAAACAACTTGCTTACTTTGCAAAATTTATAAATATTACCCACAACTATAACATTATATCAAATTAACTCCATAATATTCAAAAATGATATTTATAGAAAATTCATCTTTATTTATAAAATTGGGGTGTTACATTTCTAATATTATAACATTCATAATTATACCATACATTATATCATACATATATGGTTAATTAATATTATAATACACATATATAATGAAATCACTACTTATCTAAATTGTGCAGATATTATCATTACTAATTTAATTATATTACAACATAATACTATACCATTTATAATTATATTACAAAATATTTATTATACAATTTAAAATATTTAAAACAAAATTAAAATAACAAATAATACAAATTATAAGTTACTATGTTGATTTTATAATCCACTAAATCACTACTTTTTCAATCTAAACAATTTTTATATTATCATAACGTAATTATTATCTTCTAAAACCATTACTTTTTAATCCTACATTATTATTTTGATTTTATAATCCCTTAATCACTATAACATCTAAACTGTTCTAATAATGTTAACTGTTCTAATATTATCATTACTAAATTAATTATTATCTAACAAAAATCACCACTTTTTTTAATCCCAAATTAATATTTTAAATGTATAATTCTCTAAATCACTACAAATCTAAACTATTTTGGTAATGTAAACTGTTTTGATATTATATTTTCTAATTTAATTATTATCTCCTAAAATTACTACTTTATGATATTATCATTATTGAGCTATTATCATTACTCTCCGTTTATTTATCCTAATTTTCTTATCAAATATCCGATCAATCCCCTTGCAGCAATTGTTGATATCACATATCCTAATTTATTGGAAAATTTTAAGAATGACTTTTATTTCCAAGACCAAGTCATCTTGCTCCTACACTTGATGCTATAAACAAGGTGAAGAATATGTGATGTATTTATGGCCAGGTGATGAAGTACCATATCTAAGATGTCCTTTGTAAGGTTGATGAAAACTCAAACAACTATGAAGGCATTTACACCCTATAATTTTTTAATAGCATTACATCTTCTAGAATGTCAAATCACAAGATAACGCCTAAGATTGGGGTTCCTGTAATGTTGCTCCGAAATATAGATCAGTGATCTGGTTTGTGCAATGTCACGAGATTAATAGTAACTCAATTGGGAAAACATTTGATAGAAGCAAAAGTAATTTCAGTCAGTAATTTTGGACATAATGTTTTCATACCTCGCTTGGTCTTAACACCGTCAAACATTAGATTACCTTTAAAATTCCAACAAAGACAATTTTCTTTAGTTGTTTGCTTTTTCATGACAATTAATAAGAGCCAGGGGACAATCTCTCTCACATGTTGGACTATATCTATCACGTCAAATTTTTAGCCATAACCAATTGTATGTAGTAGTATCAAGAGTTACAAGCAAGAATGGAGTAAAAATACTAATTTGTGACAAAGATGGGACAAACATACAATACTACAAAGAAAGTAGTTTTTCAGAAAGTTTTTCACAATTTAATATAGAAAGGTTTGACTTTTTTTGGCTATTATCTTTTTGTTGCTCATTATTAGTGTAAACCCTGATTATTTTATTATTATATCTCATGAAATTTTTACTATAATCTATTTAAATTCTTTTTAGGTAAATCTATGATATGCATTTACAAAGCTATCTCGATCGAGCCAAATTTCAGTTGCAAAGACAAAAATAAACGGCAAACTCTCAACACTACCCCTTACAAAATTGTTTAGTTTTTATTATACATTCAACTTGAAATTTTGTTAATACATGTACTGAGTAGAGTTTATGTATATTCATTTTTTGTCTGTGTATATATATTCATATATAACCATTGAAAAACTTTTAAATAAGAGTATAATAGGTTTGTCTTTTATTTTTTTGGATGACAGTATTTGAAATTCTATGTAAGTCCATTTCGTATGTGTTTTACACTAATTCTTTTCGTTTTTAATAATATAGGAGCTAAATTTCTTTATGTTCTGTTAGTTTTCAATCCGACAAACACATGAATTTTTAGCTAAGTGTGAGACTTTTTTTATCTCGGGCAATACTATTTCCTATAAAAGAGTTATGAAAAGATAATTATTTATTTGGTTGATAGTTTAGGCAATGTGTTGAAATCAACTATTAAGTATGTCTAAATTCTTATATCTCACTATTGTCCAGATTTCTGTCGTAAATATTTATAAGATTGCAACGATTGTTAAAAGAAAAATAAAACTGGAAGAAGTTTAAATGTGATAATCCTGGTACCTATGGTTCAATGGTAATGTGACAATAAATTTGGTGTATGCAGTTCTTGGCAGAGTTTAAATTTTTTTTGTCATGCTTCTTGCATTATTTCAGGTGCATCATGGATTTTATCCTGCTTAGGATAACAAAATTTTTGCGCCCTACAATTCTAAATACTGTTAAAAGTGCAAAGGAGTTATATGAAAACCTTCAGATTATGGGACAATGCATTCAATGGGAGGGGCTATGGCTTCATTTTTGGGGACTATATTCCCACGGTGTTTATATTTTATGACTTCTTCATTTATTGTATTCTATTATTTGGATTGTGACTTTGCATGATTTGTTAAGTACTAGCATCCGGTTAATCATTTTCATCATCATTAATATTTTTTTTTTTGGCATTATGGTAATACTGTGAGTGTCTATACAATTTGTCAAAAATTGACAAAAAAACTAATGAGGCAATGTATTCGTTCTTTAACTATAACTTTGTGTTATGTATGACACGATGCTATACTGCTATGTTTTTGGACATGGTGTTTGTTTGACATGAAGTTCCAACATAATTATTAATTCTCGTGCTTTTCAATTTTCGCATGTAACATGTGCTTTCCTTTCATGTCTGAGGACCGAAACCGAGACATTCTTTCGCTGTTTTTCGTTTTGTTTGGATGTTAGAATTCTGGTGCAAGTAAGCGTACACGAGACATGAATCTTCAAAATGCATCAAGTACATGTGTCAGATTATTTGAGGCTTGGTGAGGTTTGTGTAATGTGTAACAGACTTCAAATATACCACTAGCAATCATATCAATATAACAATTCGATGACATTGTGCGTGTCATCTTTTCTAAATATTTGTTAGTACTTTAGAATGAAAGAGTTACCCATTTTTTAACCATATTGGTTACATTATAAACATTTTTATCAAGACATTATATATATATATATATATATACACACACACACACACACACACATACACAACTGTTATGTAATGTTCTAGGGTTTAGTGATCAGATTAATTATATACTTGGATATGTATTGCGCATAAAATTTTTATGCAACACTATATAACATATGCTATTAAAAATTTGATAATCGCACAACAATCTATCATCTTCTTATTATATTTTAATTTATTAATTGCATGTATAAATTTATTATTAACCAAAATGAATAATCCCGCCGTAAAGCGCGAGTTTGTATCTAGTCATGAACTAATCTGATTATTATTATATTAGTAGTTCCTAATGACAATGCTTGCCTAAGTTTATGATATAATTAATCTTTACGCCCGATCAAGATAAAACATACTCCCTCATACCCGTAATATATATCATTTTAGATTATTTTATTTTTCCATAATTATTCGTCGTTTTATATAATCTAGGAAAATAATTAATTAAATTTTTTCAAAATTACCCTTAATGAAAGAATATTTCTGATTAGAGAGAGTATGGGATAAGTTTGGTAATTATGAAAATTTAAGGATATTATAGATAATTGATATTATATTTAATGTTATAGAATTATTTCTTTAATTCTTGTGCATAACTCTAAAACGACATATATTAAGAGACGAATGAAGTACTATATATGTACGTAACATATACACCCAATTCCCGAATAGAAAAGGGAGATCATGTCCAAAGCACAATAAATCTCAAAATTAGTAAACATTAACACTAATAATGTGACGCCCCCAAAATAGGTATACAACACCCATTCTGAGTCGCCAAATACATGGTACAAAAGCAAACTACAACTTCAATAATACAATTGTCGTACAAAATACGACAACACATACTGTGAGTTTAAATATAAATATTGTCTTCTAGACAATATCCACACTCAAATAAGTCCTCAATACAATTATTCAAACACTATTTTTACAGAAATAGTGAGGACTGATAAAACATCTTTCTAAAACCATCACTCCATACCCCAACTAGATCCCTGCTATGTTCTCACCTCCTGAGAAGAAAAATAGAACAAAAAGGAAAAGGGTGAGCTCAACTAGCCCAGTAAAAATATTATGACTAAGATAATATACAACAAATTATCATTAGTATTCAACAGGGAAAAATCTGATAGAATATAATCGACAACAAGTTTTAGATCAACAACTGCAGCGGAAACAGCAAACCATTAGAAGAGTCAAGTAGAGAATGAATTCTACTATCTTCTAAGACTTAAAAGTCCATCATCAATATTTTATCCCTGTAACATTAATTAATAATTGTGACAACCCCAAAATAGGTCCATTCCACCCAACCCATTCTGAGTCGTCAAATACATGGTACAGAAAATAACTACAAACTTTATTACAATAATTGTCGTGCAAAATACAACAACATATATGCTGTGAGTTTGGATACAAATATATACCAAATGTGACTCATGTCCCAACCGTGGACAGCACCTCACAATGACACCTTACATAAAGGTGTAGTCAAAAACTGTTTTAGAAATTAGAATCTTTGGGAAGTGCTCAAGAAACCTTTGTACATGGGAGGTCATGCGTCTAGGTTATGATAGATATCATATGGCCATAGAATTATCCTTGGTTGACCAATAGACCCCAAAGAAAAACGAGAAGATTACTATATATTCTTCCCAATGGTGAGTCTTCTCTTGACTTATCATTATCTCCACTGTCTCTAATTGAGAATTATACTTCAAACAAATACTAAGATTATAGGTAGTGCTCGTAGATATACTCAGCAAGTGGATGAGCACAACCCTGTCTTATGATGACACGAGGTTTGTATGTCATTAGACATCTTGTATGATAGTGACGAACACCTTTCCAACGTTGGGTTCGCCTCACCCTATTTTCTTCACCAATAAAACTACAAATGATGACAACCGTTCTATTCCCTTGTTACCCCCGCTCGACCCAGCTACACTCTTATTACCTGAAAGGAATTCTGAAACAAAAGGGTGAACACAACTAGCCCAGTAAAGAATATCATGACTAAAGATAAATAAATTATCAATAGTCTTCATCAGTAATAAATCAGAGATTTAGAACATATGGTAGACGATAAAATTTTTCTGTGAAAACCCCAGATTTTATGAATAAATATTTAATTTTTTCTCGAAATAATTTTTTTTTATTGTGTGGATTTGATATAATAGTTATGGGTAGTATTTATAAATTTTGTAAAGTATGCAAGTTGTCATATTATATTCGATTGGTCGGAGAATATTCTTTTGTCGGGAGGGAATATCCGTACGACGGTACAATTACTGGTAGACCCCCACAACGGAATTATTGTCGGATTAATAAAACGACAAAAATACTTTATGAAAATAACGGCGGAAGTTTTTACCGTTGATACTGTTGAACTACTCGGTAGTAAAAGTACAGTAATACGTGTGGTTGCATAGTAGCACACGGTATTAATTATTAATGCTTATGTGAGAAGTTACTCAGTTTGATTCCATTATTGTCAGTTAATAATATGAATTATTTAGCGATAATGACGTTTTGTTTTTATTCGTATTATTAACGTAATAAAACAGAAGCATCTTTTTATATAAAACAGAATACTTTATTAAAGTTATTCTATAAATAGAATATATTATATTTTATTTAAAAGATTTTCTTTAAATATGGACCGTCAGATTAAAGTAATCAATCTGGACCGTTCATGGATTAGTTACTATGCATTCCATTATCCTATAAATAGAAGCTCATTCCTTCATTATTTTCTTACGAATTCACTGAACTCTAGAGAGAGAAACTATAGAGAGAGACTATATAGAGATAGAAGAAAAGTTTTCTGCTACTTCACTACTCTTATATCCAGTTCTTTTACGGTAAGGGGTGTTATTCTTTCTTATTCATGAAGAGAACTGTTGTTATTTCATTTCTTATTATTCTGTTGGAATAACCTGTATACGCGGTCTACCCTATACTTGGTGACATTCTTCTATTATTCTGTTGGAACATCCTGTCTGTGTGTTTTACACCGGACCTGGTTTCGTTTTTATTATTATTATGTTGGAACATCCTGTCTGTGTGTTTTACACCGTACCTGGTTCCGTCTTGTTATTATTCTGTCGGAATATCCTGTCTGTGCGTTTACGCCGGACCTGGTTCCATTATTTATTATTCTGTCGGAATATCCTGTCTGTGCGTTTACGCTGGACCTGGTTCCATTATTTATTATTATGTTGGAATAACCTGTCTGTGCGGTCTATCGCATGCATGGTGATTTCTTTTGTTATTCCATTCTTTATTATACTCAGTTGGTTAAGTTTTGACTTCTATACTCCATGAAATTTGTGAAATATCCTTGACATTTGCGCTTCATCTAGTATCTATTCATGAAAATATTCTCCTGATCATTCTTGAATTTTACTCCACAAAGCAGTATCATGTTGACAATTTGGACGTTTTAATTCCTGGATAAATTAATTCTTGAACTTGTTTTATTGAATTCTTATATCATTGTCATCATCCTCATGTTTATATTCCGTTGAAAGTCATCTGTGGCATGTAGTGCATAGATGGACTTGGTATGATTATGACCAGGGATTATTCGGTATAATCATGACCGTAATGTTACAAATGATGTGGTAAAAGTCCTCATTGGCCTGTAGTGCATTGATGGACAGTTGTTGGCATGATCATGACCATTAATGAATATACGAATATCCTTGGCCGTAGTGCAGGGGGTGATTCGATGATGTGGATTATTTTATTAAGCTGAGTCCCAGCGATCACAGTGTTGAAAAACCTTTTAAATCATAAAAGATAGTAGAGTTTATTTTCTACTTGGCTCTTTTAATGGATTGCTTGTTCCGCTGCAGTTAAACTTGATGTCTATTATATTTTATCAGTTTAACATTGTTGAAGGCTAATGATAATTTATTCTGCATTTTTTTAGTCATAATATTTCTTACTGGGCTAGTTGAGCTCACCCTTTCTTTCACTGTTCTCTTCAGGAAATGAGAACGTAGCTGGGGCAAGTCGAGAAACGAGGAGAGTGATGGTTCGAATGAATATATATGTAGTTAGTAGTCCTCACTATTCTATGTAATAGTGTGTTAATAAATGTAATGAGGACTCCTTTGAGTATGAATACTCTCTAGAAGATAATATTTGTATTCAAACTCATAGTTTATGTTTTGTCGTATTGTACACGACAGTTGTATTAGTAAGTTGTATTTGTATTCTGTACTTTGTATCTGACGACCCAAGATGGGTGATGTATACCTAATTTTGGGGGCGTCACATTTCAACCATAGTTGCAGCGGAACGAGCAATCCATTAGAAGAGTCAAATAGACTATAAAGTCTATTATCTTCTCCACGTTAAAAATCCACCAACAATATTTTATCCCTGTAACATCAATCAACAATTCCTGTCCACAATCACGTGTATAACTCATAATCGTAATTGTAGTTCTAAATTCCTTTTCTCATCCAGGACAAAGATAATTTTCATCACCTGAAACATCAAACATCATGGTTATACCAAATCACAGTTCATGTTCATAATCATACTAATAAATTTATCAACAACTCATCTTTGCACTACAGGCCAAAGATATTCAACAACAAGTCATCTTTGCATTACGAGCCAAAGATATTCATCAATAATTCATCTTTGCACTACAGGCCAAAGATATTCCTCAACAGTTCATATTTGTACTACAGGCCAAATATATTCATATCTCAAAGAAATATATAATCATTTTAGAACTTATATAAACAATAATTATAACCATGTTGATCAATTCACCTTTGCACTTAAGCTAAAGATATTCAATTATAAATTCAATGGTCATGATCATACCAGTCACAATTCAACTTTTTCACTACTGGCCAAAGTGAACCCTAGTCATGATCATACCAATAATCTACCCATCTTTACACTCAAGTGAAAGAGAATATCATCATTAGGGTTATAAAAATGCTATATATGATAATAAAAATAATATAATCAAAATATGAATTTAATCTCAAGAGTAATATTCATAAATCAACTATAATTTGGTTCGAAAAAGAAACCAATTTTGTCATGAATAGTAACTCATGAATAGTAACCAATGAATAGTAACTCGTGAATAGTAACTCATGAATAGTAATTCGTGAATAGTAACTCATGAATAGTAAACTCGCACAAAAAGGTAGAAATTCTACAATAAAATTCATACCAATATTTCGGTATAATGATATTGAAAGAATAACATTTCTTAAATTTATAAATAATTTATTTTAATTGTTTACACATTACTAAATAATGCATTTAATCATCCTAAAATGTCAAACTCATAAGATTTCATCACCGATAACCAAAACCCTCATCAAAAATCTACATATACCTCATATAGGATTCTCAAGCCATAAAATCCTATTTTCTAATTTTCTTACTTCACATAACATATTTAATTCATTTACTCATAACTAGACAATTTTCATAAAAAATACCAAATCAGTTCCAAAAATATTTCTTTTCTAGAATTTAGTATAATATAGTCCCATAGTGAACGTATATTTTTCTTAGAATTTTTAAAAGTCAATTACTATTTTTCATATGGCCAAAACAGCCGAATATTTAGACATTTATCAAAAATTGTACTTTTGTCTAAAAATTCTGAAATTCACAGAGTATACTCCTATCATATACATGTACTCCCAATAAAAATTTCATCAATTTTGGAGTTAACCACAAGAAGTTATAAGCGGTTACTTTTAAAATAGTCTTTTCCCGTAAAATTCATAACTCTTAATCTATACATCCAAAAATCACCATTTTTGGACACAATAAATAAAACTCATCAAAATATTATTTCAATTTTTTTCCAGAATTTTTGAAGGTCAGAAAAATTACGAAACTAGAAAACATAACAACCCTTAAAATCCCTTACAATCCTTTACAATCCCTTACCTCAAAAAAGCAGTACTTCTGATCGGTATAAGGCTGAAAAAAACTTGTACTGATGAATAGAAACTCACAAAGTATCTAAATACTCACAAAATACACTCAATAATCTAGAGAGAGAAAGAGAGAAAACTTATGAATTCTGGTGTGATTTTCAATTCTAACTTTGCCCTCTATTTATAGGAAAATATTAGCACGCCGAAGCAGACTTAACCTGCAACCTGATGGCTTTACCTGCTACTATTCTCACCCACCACATTTGAATAAAAATCTCAGCACATTTCTTCACCAACCAAGAGTGGGGCCCACCAATTCTAGAATTTTTCACCAAAATGATTAATTCCGAAAATTTAACAATTTCTGAACCAGTCATCTCGTAAAATTCATAACAAATCATACGTTCATTTTTAACAGTTCAAAATTTATGGACATATACTCAACTTATATATGTATAACATATCCAAATATTACCACGATCCAACGTTCGGATTAAAAATTATAACCCTCGCAAAATATCTTAAAAACCCTAATTTGATTTTCAATACCTCCGTTCCGACAAAAATACAGATAAAACACCTCAACATTTACTCCTTCATTTTTAACCACAAAAATATTTCCCTCATTTATATCCACATAAAATAAATATTTTCTTATCATATGAATCAATAATTAATTATTCACAAATAATATTACAGAATCACATTTATGACAACCAGGCCGTTCCCAGGAAAGAGGGGGCTTTCCAATAAGAATTTCTCCTTACTGGCGCGCAATTAGGTGACCAAACCTCTCCTTAGACAAAACTCTCTAGACATTGCCAACAATGTTATCTAATAATATTATTCAAATAATATGAATTATTGATCTGATAATGGGAAATACTGTGCAGTGACAATTATTGAAACAACAATAATATAAAATTTTAACGCAGCAATTATTGAATCAATAAAATAAAATATTAAACAGTAATTACAGTGACAATTATTCAGTTGTGCCTTTTTACGTAAGAATCAATAATTTCAAAAATACTGTGCAATACCGTGTGCTACTGTGCAATAACGCGTATTACTATATTTTAACCACGGGTATTCTAACAGTGTTAACGGTAACAACTACGCTGTTAATTATAAAAACTCAATTTTTTGTCGTTATCTTCATCCGACAGTTATTCTGTTATGGGGCCCACAAATGTCTGCGCCGTCGTACGAATATTCCCCGACAGAAAGAATATTCCACGACCAAACGAATATTCCTCGACAACAATGAATATTTTATAAACACTTGCGTATTTTGAAAAGTTTTCACATTTCACCCATAACTTTAACTTTTATCAATTTAACCATTTACTGAATAGTAATTATAAGAAAAATTGAATACTTTTATTTCATAAAATTCGGGGTCTTACAATCTCCCCTCCTTATGAAATTTCGGCCCCGAAATTTACGTACCTGATATTTCAAAAAGTTGAGAATACCTTCCTTTCATTTCAGATTCCATCTTCCCTGTCATCATAATTTCTCCATTGCTCATCTCCTGTATTTCAAATATCATTCTAGAATACAGCTTCAAAACAAGGGTTAATTTAACAAGTTAACATATCACATAAGATCCCGATATTATGACTGACCAACAAATAAGCTTAGGTAGGACACACTAGCGAAGGATTTACTTATCTCTCCCGTCCTAGTTCTATTTCCCGATCTCCGCCAGAGATCATATCCCTAAGCTTTGATACCAACTGTGACAACCCCAAAATAGGTCCATTCTACCCAACCCATTCTGAGTCGTCAAATACATGGAACAGAAAATAACTACAACTTTATTACAACAATTGTCGTGCAAAATACAACAACATATATGCTGTTAGTTTGGATACAAATATATACCAAATGTGACTCATGTTCCAACCGTGGACAGCACCTCACAATGACACCTTACATAAAGGTGTAGTCAAAAACTATTTTAGAAATTAGAATCTTTGGGAAGTGATCAAGGAAACATTTGTACATGGGAGGCCATGCGTCTAGGTTATGATAGATATCATATGGCCATAGAATTATCCTTGGTTGACCCAATAGACCCCAAAGAAAAACGAGAAGATTACTATCATATTCTTCCCAATGGTGAGTCTTCTCTTGACTTATCATTATCTCCACTATCTCTAATTGGGAATTATACTTCAAACAAATACCAAGATTATATAGGTAGTGCTCGTAGATATACTCAGCAAGTGGATGAGCACAACCCTGTCTTATGATGACACGAGGTTGTATGCCATTAGACATCTTGTATGATAGTGACGAAATACCTTTTCAACGTTGGGTTCGCCTCACCCTATTTTCTTCACCAAATATAACTACTAAATGATGACCACCGTTCTATTCCCTTGTTACCCCCGCTCGACCCAGCTACACTCTTATTACCTGAAAGAAATTGTGAAATAAAAGGGTGAGCACAACTAGCCCAATAAAGAATATTATGACTAAAGATAAATAAATTATCAATAGTCTTCATCAGTAATAAATCAGAGATTTAGAACATATGGTAGACGATAAAATTTTTCAACCATAGTTGCAGCGGAACGAGCAATCCATTAGAAGAGTCAAATAGACTATAAAGTCTATTATCTTCTCCACGTTAAAAATCCACCAACAATATTTTATCCCTGTAACATCAATCAACAATTCCTGTCCACAATCACGTGTATAACTCATAATCGTAATTGTAGTTCTAAATTCATTTTCTCATCAAGGACAAAGATAATTTTTCTCACCTGAAACATCAAACATCATGGTTATACCAAATCACAGTTCATGTTCATAATCATACTAATAAATTCATCAACAACTCATCTTTGCACTACATGCCAAAGATATTCAACAACAAGTCATCTTTGCATTACGAGCTAAAGATATTCATCAATAATTCATCTTTGCACTACAGGCTAAAGATATTCCTCAACAGTTCATATTTCCACTACAGGCCAAATATATTCATATCTCAAAGAAATATATAATCATTTTAGAACTTATATAAACGATAATTATAACCATGTTGATCAATTCACCTTTGCACTTAAGCTAAAGATATTCAATTATAAATTCAATGGTCATGATCATACCAGTCACAATTCAACTTTTCCACTACTGGCCAAAGTGAACCCTAGTCATGATCATACCAATAATTTACACATCTTTACACTCAAGTGAAATAGAATAGCATCATTAGGGTTATAAAAATGCTATATATGATAATAAAAATAATATAATCAAAATATGAATTTAATCTCAAGAGTAATATTCATAAATCAACTATAATTTGGTTCGAAAAAGAAACCAATTTTGTCATGAATAGTAACTCATGAATAGTAACCAATGAATAGTAACTCGTGAATAGTAACTCATGAATAGTAATTCGTGAATAGTAACTCATGAATAGTAAACTCGCACAAAAAGGTAGAAATTCTACAATAAAATTCATACCAATATTTCGGTATAATGATATTGAAAGAATAACATTTCTTAAATTTAAAAATAATTTATTTTAATTGTTTACACTTTACTAAATAATGCATTTAATCATCCTAAAATGCCAAACTCATAAGATTTCATCACCGATAACCAAAACCCTCATCAAAAATCTACATATACCTCATATAGGATTCCCAAGCCATAAAATCCTATATTCTAATTTTCTTACTTCACATAACATATTTAATTCATTTACTCATAACTAGACCATTTTCATGAAAAATACCAAATCAGTTCTAAAAATATTTTTTTTCTAGAATTTAGCATAATATAGTCCCATAGTGAACATATATTTTATAACCACTTGCTTATTTTATAAAATTTGCATATTACACCCATAACCAAAGTATTATATCAAATTAACCCCTTATTATTCACAATAGTATTTTGAGTAGACCCCAATTATTAATAATGAATAAAATCAAATTTTCTCTAAATATTATTGTGAATAATAAGGGGTTCATTTGATATAATACTTTGGTTATGGGTGAAATGTGCAAATTTTGTAAAATAAGCAAGTGGTTATAAAATATTTATTTTGTCGGGGAATATTCGTTTGGTCGTGAAATATTCTTGCTGTCGGGGAATATTCGTACGACGGCGCAGCCTTGTGTGGGCCCCATAACGAAAAGTGATTGGATGAAGAAAACGACAAGTATAAGTTGTTTATAAATAACGGCGTAGTTATTACCGTTAATACTGTTGGAATATCCGGTGGTTAAAATACAGTAGCACATGGTATTGCACCAATTATTGATTCTTACGTAAGAAGGCACTACTCAATAATTGTTACAGTAGTTATTATTCAATATTTTATTTTATTGATTCAATAATTGCTGCGTTGATATTTTATATTATTGTTATTTTAATAATTGTTGCTGCACAGTATTTTCCTTTATCAGATCAATAATTCATATTATTTGAATAATATTATTAGATAACATTATTGGTAATGTCTAGAAAGTTCTGTCTAAGGAGAGGTTTGGTCATCTAATTACGCGCCAGTAAGGAGAAATCCTTATTGGAAAGCCCCCTCTTTCCTGGGAACGGCCTGGTTGTCATAAATGTGATTCTATAATATTATTTGTGAATAATTAATTATTGATTCATATGATAAGGAAATATTTATTTTATGTGGATATAAATGAGGGATATATTTTTGTGGTTAAAAATGAAGGAGTTAATGTTGAGGTTTTTATCAGTATTTTTGTCGGAATGGAGGTATTAAAAATTAGGGTTTTTGAGATATTTTGCGGGGGTTATAATTTTTAATCCGACCGTTGGATCATGGTAATTTTTGGATATGTTATACATATATAAGTTGAGTATATGTCCACAAATTTTGAACCGTTAAAAATGAACGTATGATTTATTATGAATTTTACGAGATGACTGGTTCAGAAATTATTGAATTTTCGGAGTTAATCATTTTGGTAGAAAATTCTAGAATTGGTGGGCCCCACTCTTGGTTGGTGAAGAAATGTACTGAGATTTTTATTCAAATGTGGTGGGTGAGAATAGTAGCAGGTAAAGCCATCAGGTTACAGGTTAAATCTGCTTCGGCGTGCTAACATTTTTCTATAAATAGAGGGCTAAGTTAGAATTGAAAATCACACCATAAACAAGTTTTCTCTCTTTCTCTCTCTAGATTATTGAGTGTATTTTTTGAGTATTTAGATACTTTGAGAGTTTCTATTCATCAGAGCAAGTTTCTTTCAGCCTTATACTGGTATTCCGACCAGAAGTACTGATATTTTGAGGGATATTATTTTCTTCTTAATGATATTATTTTCTTCAATATCATTATGCTGAAATATTGATATGAACTTTTTATCAAATTTGGAACTTTTTGTGTCGGGGTTACTATTCACGTATACGTTACTATTCACGAATACGGCACTATTCACCGAAAAATAAAATTTTTTCTTTTTGTCTAAAATATTTATTATGGTTACTATCTTTGATTGTATCCATGTTTTGATCTTTATTTTTGAATTCTGCTTCACAATTGATTATTATAAAGTATTATTGATCTTGGATAAACTGTTATACGAATCCCTACTATTTGTCCTTCTGTCTCACTGGATTCGTTCTCTTTAAGATATTTTTCATCATCCTCAGTCCTAAATGATGATATTACTGAATATCTTTGGCCTGTAGTGCAAAGATGTATGATTACTTGATGAATATCTTTGGCCTGTAGTTCAAAGATGAACAGGTGTTGAGATGAACATGACTGACAGGTGATACAAATGAATATCTTTGGCCTGTAGTGCAAAGATGAATATTTGGATAAAGATGATTATTAATTAATGTTACAGGGATAAAATATTGATGATGGACTTTTAAATCTTAGAAGATAATAGAATTCATTCTCTACTTGACTCTTCTAATGGTTTGCTATTTCCGCTGCAGTTGTTGATCTAAAACTTGTTGTCGATTATATTCTATAAGATTTTTCCCTGTTGAATACTAATGATAATTTGTTGTATATTATCTTAGTCATAATATTCTTTACTGGGCTAGTTGAGCTCACCCTTTTCCTTTTTGTTTTATTTTTCTTCTCAGGAGGTGAGAACATAGCACGATCTAGTCGGGGTATAGAGTGATGGTTCTAGAAAGATATTTTAGCAGTTCTCACTATTTCTGTAAAATAGTGTTTGAATAATTATATTGAGGACTTATTTGAGTGTGGATATTGTCTAGAAGATAATATTTGTATTTAAACTCACAGTATGTGTTGTCGTATTTTGCACGACAATTGTATTATTGAAGTTGTAGTTTGCTTTCTGTACCATGTATTTGGCGACTCAGAATGGGTATTGTATACCTATTTTGGGGGCGTCACATTTTATGATTGTTTTTAAAAACTGTCACAAAATTTCCTCACATATTCTTATTTTTCTAGTAGTGAAATATGGAGTATGTTTAAATTATAATAGAAGGAAAAAAGTTTAAATTAAAGAATAAAGTCAATGTTCTATTCAAAAGTGCCAATAAAAATATAAGAAAAATGTAACGAATGACGAGATATCACGATATATAGATAATACAACAATAATCAAAGGACTAGAGTACAAAATCTGTACCTGTTACTCAAAACCACTTATAGCACACTTCAAAAATCTTACCCTGAAATGACAACAATATCAAATACGAAATATTATTCACCATCTAAATATTTTCACCTCGAATTAAATATAATCCAAACTAATAATTCGTAATTCATTCAAGGTGCCTTTAATTATCGCCTTGGATCACTATTAATACTTTAAAACTTAAAAAGCAACAACAAAACTTAAGAAATCTTAGTTAAAACTATAATATGACAAATTATTCTTAAGATGTCAGTCCATTATTTTGGTCTTTTCCCATTAATTAAAACCTATTTATCAAATTAATTAATTTTAACATAAATTAGACTTCAAACACTCCAATTTAACCTTAAAAATCATAAAAGTCGAATTTAAAATCATTAAGTTATACTTTTTTAAATATTAGAACTCACTGCTAAAAATTTGCTTGAAAAAAATTCCAAACCAACAACTTCTATAAATTCATAACAAATCATATGTTAATCCTTAACAGTTCAAAATTTGTGCACATATTCTCATCTTATAAATGTATAACATATCCAAAAATTATAACGATCCAATGTTAGAAAACATAACCCACGTAATAAACCTTAAAATATAAAAACTGATTTTTAAATTTTAACGTTTACATTCAATCAAATTATATTCCTTTATATATATTTATCTTCTCTTTTCGATTATCATGTCTTCTAATTTCGTGTCTCTATTTTCATAAAAAATAATAATTTGTAAGTTAAAAAAACCTTCATAACTAAACTTAAAATCAAAATATAAAAAATATTTACATTTCTTGTTCGCCTTTATTCAATATGATGTAGTAAAGAATTTAACATTCGGGTCTTCTAGAGTTTTCAAAATATATTCATATCTTCACGAAAATTGTATCTCTAAATTAAAAAGATACACGAAAATAGGCTGAAGAATCACTCGATTAGGAGTTAATATGGCGAGTTACGAATTTTCAAGATTCGGGTTGAAAATAGTGACAAGAATCAGGACAAGTTGCGATTTTCAGCAATTTAAGGCATGAAAATGACGTCAAATAATTTATCTTTCTCTTCATAATTGTAGAGAACGAAAAACTGAAAAAATAGGTTTTGAATTCTGTGAGACCCCAGATTTTATGAATAAATATTTAATATTCTCGAAATTTTTTTATTTTATTTTATTTTTATATTAGGGTATGGATTTGATATAATGTTATAGTTGTGGGTAGTATTTATAAATTTTGTAAAGTATGCAAGTTGTTATATAATATTCGATTGGTCGGGGAATATTTTTTTTATTGGGGAATATCCGTACGACGGTATAATCATTGGTGGACCCCACAACGGAATTATTGTCGGATTGAGAAAACGACAAAAATATTTTATGGAAATAACGGCGGAAGTTTTACCGTTAACTGTTGAAACACACCGTGTTAAAAGTACAGTAATACGCGTGGTTGCATAGTAGCACACGGTATTGATTATTGATGCTTATGTGAGAAGTCACTCAGTATTGTTCACTCGGGTATTTGGGGTACTTTTCGTGTCAGAGTACTATTCACGAGTTACTATTCACGAGTTACTATTCACGGGTTACTATTCACCCAAATTACTATTTACTCTAGTATTGTTCACTCGGGTATTTGGGACACTTTTCGTGTCGGAGTACTATTCACGAGTTACTATTCACGAGTTACTATTCATGATTTATAATATTAATGATGAATGTTGTTCGGAGTTGAATTTGGAGACGCGGACGTGATATTTGAGTTCGGAACGTCGAAATTAGTAAAAATAGTCTATAAACACAAAATTTTCCGAAATTCACTATTTGGTCAAAAAGTCAACAGTTGACTTTTTCGGAAAAAGTCAAACTTCGAAATTTCAAAATTTATATTTTTGATAAAAATGGTTTCATTATGTTGGAATTGTTTGTGTTAGTGAAAATCGACATTTATTTCGATAATAATTGATATCTGGAGGTTATATTGACCAATCGGGTATTTAACCGGATAAATGAGCAATTGATTGCTATTATTTCACATGATTATAACTATTTATTCACAAGTTATACTATTGACTCACATTCTTGTTACTATTAGGGAAGTTGGTGCAAGATTGATAATACTTACATGACTAAGTTAAAAATAGAGGTATAGAGGGAGGTACTATATTGTAATTAATTTTTTACATGTTTAGAACTATTGAGTCACATGATTTTACTATTGATTCACATGATTTACTATTAGAGGAGTTGGTGCAAGTTTGATAATACTTGGATGATTGAATTAAAAATGAAAGAAAATTTGGAGGTATTGCACTATAATATTTCGAGCCCCAAAACGTGCAATTATCGAAACTATATTTTTCTATAAATAGAAGCTCATTCTTCCTTCATTTCTCACCAATTCACTAAAGCTATAGAGCATTTATTATAGAGAGAAGCTATAGAGAGAAAATCTATAGAAGAAGAGAAGTCTGCTCCCTCACTACTCCTATATCCAGTTTCTTTCAAAGGTAGGGAATATTATTTCTTTCTTTCATCTTCATGAAGAGAACTGCTGTTGTTCCATTCTTTGTTATTATGTTGGAATAACCTGTTTATGCGAAGTACCGCATACTTGGTGAAATTCTTCTATTATTCCATTCCTTATTATTCTGCTGGAACATCCTGTCTGTGCGTTCTACGCCGGACCTGGTTCCATTATTTATTATTCTGTTGGAACATCCTGTCTGTGCGTTCTACGCCGGACCTGGTTCCGTCTTTACTATTCTGTTGGAATATCCTGTCTGTGCTTTACGCCGGACCTGGTTCCGTCTTTATTATTCTGTCTTTATTATTCCGTTGGAACATCCTGTCTGTGCTTTACGCCGGACCTGGTTCCGTCTTTATTATTCTGTTTTTATTATTATGTTGGAATAACCTGTCTATGCGAAGTACCGCATGCATGGTGATTTCTGTTGTTATTCCATTCTTTATTATTCTGTTGGAACATCCTGTCGGTGTGATTTTCACTTGACCTGGTTCCGTTATTATTATTCCGTTGGAATAACATGTCTATGCGAAGTACCGCATGCATGGTGATTTCTGTTGTTATTCCATTCCTTATGATTCTCAGTTGGTTAAAACTTTGACTTCTATACTCCATGAAATTAGTGGAATATCTTTGATATTTGCGCTTCATCTAGTATCTTTTCATGGAAATATTCTTCTAAGAATTCTTGAATTTTACGCCACAAAGCAGTATCATATTGAAAATTTGGACGTTGTTAATTCTTGGATAAATTAATTCTTGAACTTGTTTTATTGAATTCTTATATCATTGTCATCATCCTCATGTTTATAAAATGTTGAAAGTCATCTGTGGCCTGTAGTGCATAGATGGATTCGGTGTGATTATGACCAGGGATTATTCGGTATAATCATGACCGTAATATTACAAATGATGTGGAAAAAGTCCTCATTGGCCCGTAGTGCATTGATGGACATTTTTTGGTATGATTATGAATTCTTTTTGGCCGTAGTGCAGAGATGAATTATTTTATGGTATGATCAGGACCGTTGATGAAAACATGATTATCTTTAGCCGTAGTGTATGGATAATTCGTGGTCGTGATACTAAAGAATATCCTTGGCCGTAGTGCATGGGTGATTCGATGATGTGGATTATTTATTAAGCTGAGTCCTAGCGATAAAAGTCATGAAAAACCTTTTAAATCATAAAAGATAGTAGATTTTATTCTCTACTTGACTCTTTTAATGGATTGTTGGTTCCGCTGCAGTTAAACTTGATGTCTATTGTATTTTATCAGTTTAATATTGTTGAAGACTAATGATAATTTATTCTGCATTATCTTAGTCATAATATTTCTTACTGGGCTAGTTGGGCTCACCCTTTCTTTCACTGTTCTCTTCAGGAAATGAGAACGTAGCTAAGACTAGTCGGGGAACAGAGTGATGGTCCTAGATGATAGCATTAGTACTCCTCACTATTCTATGTAATAGTGTGATAATAATTGTAATGAGGACTCCTTTTGAGTATGGATACTCTCTAAAAAATAATATTTGTATTCAAACTCACAGTTTATGTTTTGTCGTATTGTACACGACAGTTGTATTATTAAGTTGTATTTGAATTTTGTACCATGTAAGTGGCGACCCAAGATGGGTGACGTATACCTAATTTTAGGGGCGTCACAAATTCACTTAATTTTGACATCAAATGAATTAATTCTGATTTTTATAAAGGGTTGCAGTGTGTATCAGTATTCTACTCGAGAATTCAACTAATCAAATTAGAATATAATTATGGTTACTTCTCTACTCTTTAAATACAACAAAGAAACAATATAAGTTACCAAAACCTTAACGGATTCTTTAATTATAATAAAACTAATTATTAAATTATATGCTAAAACAATTTAAGTTTTCAAGCGAAATCAAAAAAAATATTAACTTACAATTTTCTATTCAATTGTTCTTTTAAGAAAAATAAAAATAATATTTAATTATTAACAAAATTTCGGATAATTACATTATTTTATATTGGAGTATATGATTTAAGCGATGTCACTATATATAGAGAGAGAGAGCAAGGATCAAGTGCATACCCTTATCTTACTCACCCGTGCTCACCCCCCTTTAGGCGACGGTTTCGGTAATACAACCGTCGTCTATACTTTTAGCGACGCTATATGTTGTCCATCGCTAAAAGTATAGACGACGGTTGTATGACCGAAACTGTCGCCTAAAGGGGGTGAGCACGAGTGAGTAAGATAAGGGTATGCACTTGATCCGGACCGTATATATATATATATATATATATATATATATATATATATATAATATCATTAATTTCATTAGGCGCGGGCGCGGGCGCCGCCTACATTCTGGACTTGCTTGCTGTTTGGCAGATTCTTTCAGATTAATATCATAGAGTAATTTAGAATGAATGATTCTGCTTGTATCAAAATAAAAACAAGTTGCTTGTTTAAATTAATTAATAATGCACGAACATCGATCATACGTGGTTTATATGTTTGTTTAATTATTTTATGACTGTGACTGATTACTTAATTCGATCTATTGTTATGTCAAAGGTTTGGTAATACGAGATTAATTTCTCAAGAAATTTATATATATATATATATATATATATATATATATATATATATATATATATATATGTATATGTATATGTATGTGTGTGTGTGTCACTGTCTTCCTAGCTCTTGTTCCTCCTTCATGCAAGGGAAATGCATCGACCACTCTAATTAATTCTAATGTGTTTTCTCTCGATCGATCCTAGAACTAACCTCCTTTGATTCCATCATTTTCAGTTTTCATGCTACATTTTCTTAGATTATATCTTCCCCATATATTATATATAGAATGAGAAAGATTTAATTATATATATATATAGTAACTTTTTGAGGAAGATGATTCCCTTGTAAAAAATCTTGATACAAGAACTAGATCTCGTTGCACTCTTAGTTGTTTAATTCATATTTTCATTGTGATGGAACAAGTCAAGTCCAGCACATTAATTTGAGGATTTCTTTAAATTGAATTGTTGATCCGTCAACAAGAATACTACTAATTTCCTAGCCAATCATTGAGATCTTGGCTATTTAATTAAATAGGGTTTATGGGACTTACCATGTTATGCCCAACATGGGATTAATTCTTGAATTGGCCATCAAGTAATTGTCTAGTCACGTGAGTTAGTGGCTGACACGGTTTTTACTAGTCAGAATTATGTATTCATATGCGATAAATATACATGAATATTAAAGCCAAATAAGAAAAAGGAATCTAGTGGGTTAAAAAATTGGAGTTATACCATTGGGGGTTATATATCCATGCATTTACGGGAGGAAAAACGAGAAGAAGAAGAAATGGTCCTATAATTAGTGTGATCCGATACATATTATTCAACAGGAGAAATTGAGAGAACAAAAATTCTGTGTAGACATAAAAATTAAGAAATCCCGATAGAAATGGCTAAAGGAATTAAGATTTTAAATCGATGCAATACAACTTATTATAATTATTTACTAATTAATACTTCCTTTTCTCATTGATTCTTATCTTAATTAATGGATACTCGGAAGGGTACTTGAAATGGAATCTCACATTTCGTAAAAACTCTATGTGAATATGAAAATTGGACATAAGTATATTTGAATTTCACTTATTTATATTTTAACCCCCAATGGTGAGCAAAAATACAAATAGGTAAAATTTAAATACACTCATGTATAATTTTCATGTCCACCTAAAAAAGCTCCACCTTTCGGGATATGTTTAGGGCTAGATAATTAAACAAGTACTGCGTCCATGCATATATAGACGAGTAGTGACCTAATAGCTTTCGGTGATTTTTCTAAAAAAATATCATCTGGATATAATTCTTTCTGTAGTTTTCTATAATATTTAAAAGCTAATATTTAAAAGCTAATTTAGAAAAATTGATGTTACAAGCAAATCTTAACCTTTGAAATATAAAATCAACAAAAAAACTACTCCCTATATACGCTCATTTTTTGATTTGGATCCCCTCCAATTCCATCAAATATACTATATTTTTGTAGTTGTGGCTGAAATATAATTTCATTATTATATAGGAATGAAAATTTTTAAAAAAAAAAAAATTCTTCTGGCGTTTGGGGTATCTTAGTAAAAATATTTATTTAATAATTTTAATCTTTTACTTTTTATGCGCATTTATTATTTTTAAGTGGTAGAATTAAAAAGGCTCCCTATTAAAACCTATTGCTAAACTAATAAATTATTATATATATGTTCAAGTATTTAAAAAAAAAAAATCAACAAAACGAAATATAGTGTCATTTAAGTTACCCACTGTGTTTCATTATTTAATTTGTGATGAAATTATATTTTCATCATCGTACAATTATGTATGCCCTTAATTTATATTCATTTAAATGTTGGACGTCGTCATTATAAAAAAATCAAAATTCAAGTCGGTGTTGACCCGTAGATTGTAAAACATCAGTACTAGCCTACTAGGCTAAAATTTCCCAAGAAAATGAAGTCTATATATATATATATATATATATATATATATATATATATATATATATATATATATATATATATTAGTTTATCATTCCTAAGCATACAAATTAAAAATATAGGATTATATAACAAGAATTAAAAAAAATTAAGATATCCTAATTAATTTCGTCAAACAACAACCATCTTAGGCATAACTAAATTCCTTTGATTAAGCAATTGTCTTGGTTCCAATGCCAAGAACTAAGACAATTTTGAACTAAGCAATTGCCATAAAATTTTGAAGGTACGTACGGTGACACCAAAGTTTGTTTCCTCTTCTTTAGTACTCCACATGTCTGAGCTGTACTTCACTAGTTAACATCTCCGGTTAGTTATTCTTCAATTAATTAAAATATTTAATGTGGTTATTAATTAGGTATAGCATTACTCTCTTTTTTTTAATATAATTTTTAGTAATTAGAAGAATTAATATTGGCTAATTCACAATTTCTGGTGGTATGGAATTAATCTCCCACCTTTTTCCATTTGGGTTATTCTTATTAATTCTCATAGCCTCGTAGGCGTAGTAGTGAGCCACCATAATAATTAATATTGCATCTCTACGTACAATACATTATACATATATATATAAACTGCATGTTATTATTACAAGTCTTAATTATTTTATATTTTTACAAATTATCTATTAAATTATATAATTGTGAGACTCAGTTACTATACCATCCGGATTTGATTCTTATTCACATAAGAGATCTAATTTTGTGACGGAATTAATATAATGTTGTGAGACCAGTTACTATATATACCACCCGAACTCGGTATTAAAAATCTCGATCATCCAAAATTTGCAGCAGTTTACTAAACAAAAATAATACATATACCCAGTATATATAAACTATATATTATTTGCTTGATATGATCAACCATTTAGATTATGTTAAAATATTACATGTATATAATTTGCTTTTCCATGCATGCAATGCAATCGTCTTTTTATTGACCAAGAAAATGACTAATGATATGGCCATGCACATACAAAAAGAAAAAGAAATTCATAGATGGAGAGAGACCAGGTTAGTAGGTAGGTAGGGCGGGCGGGCGGGCGGGCGGCCGGCACCTAATTCGTTACAGTGCATGAATGCAATGACTAAAATTCGAATAAGAAAGTGAATTTGGACACAAATACTCTAAAAATAAATGAGAGATTTTAAATTTCTCAAGAATGATACTATTAAAATTATCCCGTTCTTAAAAAGATGAGTTAAAATATATATTAAAGTGGACAAAAAAAATAAAAAATATTTTAAATTTATTCTTAATATTCCCATAAGATTACATGATCTGATGAGTTTTTTTTAATTTTTTTTATATTAATAAATTCTATTAAATAACATACTTATCATTTATTTTATGTACTTTTAAGTCATCGGGGTGAAGGAGTAAATACCAAAAAGCTAATTAGCAAAAAAAAGAAATACTAAAAAACTGGCTACAACCGATTAATAATTAGCTTTTTTGTTAGTAAGTAATGTGTTTTAAGTAATAAGTTGACTACAAGATTCTCCTTTATATATATATATATATTCATTACTTGATTTTTCTAATGCAACTAGTGGGTGAGTCAGAATTTGGACTTATATAATTCTAGGGATCTGCTTTAATTAGTATAGTATATGCTGATGTGGGTAGACTTGGAATAAAATAATTTCAAACGAGTTCGTTGATCAAGTTTACTAGTCTAATCAATCATAAACAAAGCAACCCACCAACCTACCTACATACAAAGTACGTAGTACTAGTATTTTGTTAAATAAATACTAATAGTAATTGCCAATTGGATGATGGGAGGCTGGGAGCTGTATGTATCATGTATAGTATAGTCTATCTGAAATGTCAAAATGCCACTACTACTACAAACCCCAGATGACAAGAGAGAGAGAAATGTACGAATAATACTAGTAGTATGTACGTACTCCCTCTTCCCTATGTTTCTTAATATAAATTATCATTTGGGTCTTGATCAAGTTTCATAAACACTGTACTACTTTTAAAAGTTGGAATGAAAAAACTGGAAATTGTATAAATGCATTGGATTGGATAGTAGGAGTGGCAAGCTTGGTATTCAACTATTCATTCAGTAATGCTGGTTAGGTTTTAGCTTATTAGTATGAACTAATGCTAGCAGTGGAGTACTCCCTCCGTTCTTTAATATAGGTCGTTTTAAAGTTGTGCACAAGTATTAAAGAAATAACTGTATAACATTAAATATACTATTAATTATCTATATTGCCCTTGTATTGAAAAAATAAATTATTATTTATTGGACAAAAAATAGTGAGAGAACCAAACTTATATTTATTACTTGGGATAATATTAGAAACTAAACAATTAATGCTTACTTGAAATTCTCAAACGACTTATATTTAGAAATAAAAAAATTTCTCTAAATCGACCTATATTAAAGAACGGAAGGAGTATTTTTTATGGTTAAATCCACTTTTTCCATTTCTACAATTCCAAGTTGACTTTTAATGAAAAAAATTTAAAAATATTATTTCCAAACAATTGTCCACGTGGACACGCCAAATAACATATGGGTCCCACAAATTTGTCCATGTGGCCATCAAAATAGAAAATTTATATGTCAAAATTAATAATAGCAAAAAATGTAAAATGTTAAAAATATATAAATAAATTACAGTTAGAAAAAATAAAATAAAAATTAAAACTTGGAGTATTAAATGAAATACAATAATAGAAGAAGTTAACTTAATTAAACAATTTGTACACTTTAAATTCAAACCCATCCGGTTTAATGGTTTTATTAAATTATTTAAGTTGTTTAAATAATTTGATATATAATTACATATTGTTCTTTATTTTAATTGATTGAAATATATTTTATTTTGTAAATAAAATTTCTTCCATGTTTTTCTTAAGTTAATAGAATTATTAAGTTATATTTTTTGTCTTTCATAATTTCATTTATTTAATTTTATTTGTTTAATTTGTTTCAACTTTCAGATTTACTTTTATTTTTCACAAATTTTTAATGTGTGGATATTATTTGATAAGCCCACTTGAATAACTAGCTTAAAAATATTACTTTTTTAATTTTTCTATTAAAAATCAGCTTGTTTTGACGAAATTTATGACGGTTAAAATTTTTAGCCTAGTGATAACTTAGTCCAGTACAATGAAAAAAAGTGTATGACTGTAGAATTTTCAACCACTATCCTGAAAGTGTGCATCTAATAATATAGAAGGTGCGCGCAGTATCCCATCAACTAGGCACACATTGAGTAATCTCGTAGTAAACTACGCTCTAAGAAGACAAGAAGATTATAGCATTTGCGGAGTATTCTTCTTTTAAAGTAATTACTTGCTCTGTATTTATATGTATCACAGGAGTACAACAATAAAATCTGGCAACTGGTTCCCCAAGGCTAAATGATATTTCCTGTGATATTCAAAATTATTCGAGTAAAATTTTGAGTTTCACAGGAAGCAGCAAAAATTCCTTAGGAATTAGCTGTCCACCCTCTCTGCTTCAGAACTAGGAAAAAATGAATTAAACTAGTGAATGATTAGTTTAAACTAAGTCACCTAATTAACATAAAGAATCTCCCTTATTTTCAGCTTTGAGTGGCTTCTCTTCCTCAATCTCATCAACCACCACTATAGTTCCTGCAGTCAGCTCTTTGGCTCTCTGGGCTTGAACCTCCCAATCCGTTCGAGCCAGAACCACCAACATGGTCACCACACACGAGCCCTGTGCGGCCAATAGACCCAACCACAGACCTTGGAAATCAAGCCCGGCGAAGAATCCTAATCCAACTGCCACCGGCATTCCCACCGAGTAAAAGCAACCCAAGTTAATATTTGCTCCGACTTTAGGCCTAGCTGTTCCTCTCAACACCCCACAACCTGTTGTTTGTGGGCAGTTTCCCAGCTCACAAAGCCCAATTATCGGCAAAACAAGCGATGTCAATGCTATGATCTCTTTATCTTGTGTGAACATACCAGCCCAAACATTCCTCACGCTCACCGCAAAAAACAGTGCTGAAAATCCTATCACAAAACTACAAGAAAGGCCCACGATGGCAGCCAGCTTTGCTTTTGCAGGCTGGCTGGCACCCAATTCATTACCAACTCTGGTTGATACACTGAAGCTTAGAGAAGATGGGAATATATAAATAAGTGATGTGGTTTGAATTAGAATTCCCATGGAAGCCACTGTTGCTCTTGGATTCAGCAACAGCCCACAGAGCACAATCATGATTTCGTACCACCACCATTCAAGGCACACTGAAATGCAGCTTGGAATGGCTAAATTCAATAAAGATTTCCATCCTTTTAAGCATTCTGTGGACAATCCTCCCCATGTTTTCTTGTATACGCCAGAGACGAATATGTAAATTATTAACGAGGCTACAAGATTGAAATTAGTCCAAACACCACTCAGTGCAACGCCTTTAATTCCTAGGCCAAGTTTTGAAACAAGAAAATAATTTATGGGAATGTGCAGAATAATTGATAGAGTAGCGCAAAATGTTAGAGGTGAAGTTATGGATTGTGATCTCAGATAGATTCTTAACGGGTGTAGTAAAGATTGAGCTAATAGGTCCGGAAGAGAATACCAAAGGTAAGATTGAGCTTCCATGGCTATAGCTTCATCTTGTCCGCAGAGCATTAGAATTTTCCTCATATTAAGCCATAAAATGGCTATTGGAAATGAAGTAAGAAGTAGTAAGAGCACCGTTCGTTGCAGAGAAAGGCCGAGGAGGGTGTGTTTTTTGGCTCCAAAAGCTTGACCGCAAATGGGTTCCATTCCCATAGCAAGGCCGGAGAGAATTGAGTAGCCAGTGATGTTGGCGAATCCGACGGCTAGCGAGCCTCCAGCAAGCACAAGTTCTCCGAGTTGGCCGAGGAAGAGCATAGATATCATTGAACGAGAGTAGAGAAGAAGGCCAGTGAGTATCATGGGCAGAGCTATTTTGGCAATGGAAAATGCTTCTATAATGGCCACAGAGAGATGGGTTTTGTGGGGTTTCTGCCCATTTTGGTATAGTCGTTGCTGAGAAGATGTTGGGCTTTTGAGTATCAAAGGGGTGAACATGTCGGATTCTGGGTTTTTATTACCGGGTATGATAAGGTAAGGTTTGTTTGGTTTGCATTTGCAACAGAGAGGAGAGGAAGTTAGTTGGCACATTCTTGTCTCTGTTTTTAAAAGCGAGAGAGTGAGAAATCTAGAGAGAAAGAGAGAGGAGAGATGGTGATTGTAGAGGGGAGGTTTAGGAAGGAATTGGAGGTGGGGGTATTTAAAGGGGTTTTTGCGGGAAGGGAGGGACTTGGTAAAAGCCTTTTTGGTATTGAGAAGCTTGAAAACTTTTTAAAGTAACATTCTAGCTACTTTTTTTTTGGACGAGTGCAGATGTCTTTTGTGACCGGCCCGTATTTTGGTCCAACTAAGATTCGAGATTCATAATAATTTGTTATCATTTTGCCAAACACAAGTTGAAGCTGCTTGAAAAATCAAAACCCCTCCTACTATTTCATTTGGGAGTTGAAACATAACTAACACACACAAACTATATACTCCATTAGAATATGAGAGTCAAAGGTACAGTAAAACGATTTTGGGTAGGGCCATAACCAACGACAATTAGCCAAAGACAAACCTCAATTTTGACATAACCCCTTCTACATGATCCATCGATAGGGAGGGAGGGAGGAAGGTTCATAGATAAAGGCCCATGATGCTGTCTTTTGTTACGTCATACCTTAACACGCACTGGATTTGATTTGATTTATATGATATAATTCATTTGTTAGTAAGGAAAGGATTAAGATTTCAGCCAGCCCCAAATGTTTGTTAATTTAGCCTCCAGATTAGCTGCCTCCTCCCTCTTATTGACGTTTGGTTTGCTAACCATTCAACCCTAACAAAGTCAAGTTACGAACTAATTTGGGAGGTTGTCTAATAATCACGTTTTGGATATTATATTTTTCGGTGGGTTCACACTTTTTCTTTTTAAAGAATATTTATCTTCTTTATTTTAAATAAACGGAGACTCTCTATTTTATGTTTCAGATTTGAAATCATTCTCTCTTCAGTTAGCATGATGTTACATTCGAACACACTTTAAATCTGGATCATGAAATGAAGAATCTCCATTATTTTCAAATTATTTTTTGTTTGTGACATCCATTTTGCAATCAAGCTAGTGTGTTGGAAGTGTACCTTGATTCGTTCGAACAAAATAGGGAATTTAGATTTTGAGGCTGAAAATGGAAAAATAAAGTTGGGGAATCTTGCTATGGATTGAGCTATAGCTAATAGCCTAACGCCTATAGCTATCTAGTTGGTATAATACAATACTGTAGTAGATAGTAATAGGAATAGTACAAAGTGTACAAGTCAATGGCGGAACAGTGGGATGGATAACATACACTTGTGCCAAGTGGACGGCAGTCATAGTTCACAACTATGAGTGGGTTGGTCTTTTTGTCAAGAGTCTCCGGCCCTTTTTTATAAGGGCATATGAGCACACCGGACCAGATTTTAAATACAGACAAATGCCTGCCTTCTTCACTCCCCCATAAATCCAAAACCAAAATTTGCAACTTTTTAAACTACACACATAATCCTATATATATAGTCCGTTTCTCTTGCGAACGGGAGGGATCGAACTAAGAACGAATCGACTATAGCAACGATTTTTTCCGTCGCTATAGCATAGAAAGCCGATTTTTTATGCTATAGCGACGAAATAAACCGTCGCTATAACAGGTTCATTCTCAGTTCACTCCTTTCAGTTTACTGGAGAAAGTTGAGCTATATATATATATATGCAAAATCATAAATATGTTGAACTAATAAAGAGGACTTTCTCCCGTTCATAATACTCCCTCTGTTCGTAAAAGATTGTCGTTTTAGAAGAAAAAATTTGTTTCAATTTATTTATCGTTTACAACTTTCTAGGAGAATAAATTATTTACTTTCCTATATCACCCTTACTTTCTCTCATTGTCCCAAGAAATTCTCTCCCTTGTATTAATAGTTTTAAACTTTTCATAAAGAGGTAGTGATGGAATTTTAAACAAATTTTAATTGTTAAATGATAGTATTAAATTACTTTCTTAATTCATGTGCAAAAATCTTAAACGATAATATTTTAGAAATTACTTTTTTAACTTGACCTCCAGTTATGAATTCCTTGTGTTTCCATTTACTTTTGTTATTTAGGGTGCGGTCCTTTGTATAATTCGAACTGGGTCTGGAGAGATGTTATTTTGTTCCTTATGATTTCAAGACAACAAATGTGCCAACTAGCAAATTCCACTCTTAAGCAAAAATTTCTGGTTTAAAATTTAAGAATGATAGGGTTCACAAATTGTTTCTTTTAATTTACTAGTATATTTTTTTAAAACTAGAGTGACATAGTTGATACGCCAGTAAAAAGATTAACACCAATATATATAACAAGAGAAATGATAAAGAGGAGTGATAAGTTATTAAGGTTGTATATTTTGTGAGAAAGACAATAATCTAGATAGACCCGCCGGTTAAACATATATTTTCTATCGGATTCGGAAGTGCATGTACAGAGCTAGGACTGAATCGATCTACCATTTGACTTGCACTTGTTATAAGATATGAACTTATAGCTTTTCGCATGTTAATTAATAAGCACAATGATAAAGATATATGTGGTGCGTATATGGGTTGAAATGGATCATAATTCTGTTTCCCGCATTTTATTGGTTCAGGTTGAAAGAGGTTTTTAGTTTTATTCTTGCAGTAGGCTTAATAAAATCCAGCATTTCACGGCTGTTTAAAAAAAATCACTTTAACTGATGCGTGAAGTTAGGATGAACTTGGAAAACCTGAAAAACAGTAAAATAGGAAGAGAAATGGAACAGGAAAATAAGCATATTACCCATACTATTTCCCATCCAAAAAGAAGTTACTACTTATAGTCATGGAAGCAGAACCACCCAGGCCAGTCCCACCACTACGTACCCCTAGATAATCTATATGTAGCGGGCGGGTATCAAAACCAGGACCTTTCCCATGACACTTTATATGATATGCATGCATGCCGCACAGACATTGGATGGAACACCATTATAACTTTAGGGCTTCCAATTTCTCAAAGTTTTTCAAACACCAAACCTTTTTCTTTTTGTGTCCAATTTAAACTGCAAACTTAATTGGAGTTGATTAGGGCAGGGAAATTAAAACTTTTACTAGGTGGAAAATCATAAGTTGAAAAATATAATATTTTAAAACTCAAAACCGACATAATTCATTTAACTTTTGAAAATAATATTTTTTTAACTAGTAAAGTTGTAATTTTTACAATTCAATGAATGATATCAATTTTATATATATATATATATATATATATATATATATATATATAAATGACTTTAAAATTATGCCAAACTTAATTTTATATTTTGAAATGGGAGAGTTCCCATACGTAGTAGCCGACTTGTTATTAAGGATTAACGATGGATGTGGTTAGTATTTGTGTGTTGAGTCCTACTATCTATCTATCTATCTATCTCCTACGCGTAACGCAATTATAGCATATATATAATACTATATGATTATATATCTTGCTAAAACCGAAAGTCCAAACAAATCCATTCCTTACTCTTAATATCTCCAAGACTCTAAACAAACGCGCGCAATGATTAAGCATATAAGTCGTACGTTATTATCAAGCTAGCTAGATAACTCGACCAACAGCACTTTATTCTCGAAGGAATGACCGAATCGACGTCTAAATATGACATGACAGACAAACGTATACATGTAATCTTGTAGTAATCACATTTTCGTTAATCTCGCGTGTACCTAAATATATAATTAATAAAACAAAGAATGTTTTTAACAAGACAAATCCTCATTGTCTCAGTCCTCGTCAATGAATACATTGATATATCATGCAAAGAATCTTAAAGCTAATTCGGGGGTATGTTTGAACTAAGCATGTGGAATGAGGATCATCTAAGACTATTTTTATTTATTTCTTTTTGACTTAATTTGTCTTAATTCTTCAACAATGCCCTATGTAGTTTGATTTTTGTAGTTTCTATTATTACTCTCTCAGTTACCAAGTTAAAAATTAAGCTTTCTAAAACGACCATTTTTTAAAGTTTTTCTTTCTTTCTTTCTTTCTTTCGAATATATATGTCCATATATATCATTAATTTGCTGTAAATATAGTAATATCTATACAAAAATATTTAATCTACCTAAAATAAAAGTGAACATTTTACAGTTTAAAAGAGTACTGTATATATATATAGTCTTGAAACAGGCTAAAAGAAAAAATAAATATCTAACTTAAATTAATATTCCCTATTACATGCTTGAATCAAATTTCCATTTGGTTTGTTGGTGAAACGAGAGTCATAGGTAAGGTGATGGACGCTTAAGTAGATAATTAATGGAAAGAAATTAATGATTTCTCACCACATTCCAAAATTGCCTTTCAACCCCAAAACGCGATAAGTTGAATAAAACAATCTTGAGAGTTGTTATTTCTCATCACATGACTTGAAGATTTTATTTATTATTTATAATTATCACTTTTATTTATAAAATTATCAATTCTCATAATCTTTTTTAATTTGTCTATACTAATTTATATTCCTTCTTATCTAAACCTTTTAAGGAAGAAAAAAAAACTATAAGTCGTTACAACCCAAAATTAAGAATTATTAGACATAAATGTGGTTGGTTTTATAATAATAATAATAATAATAATAATAATAATAATAATAATAATAATAGATAAATAGATAGATAGAATGATACAATATTTGAGAGAAGATAATTATAGCCCAAACAGAAATTAGCTACTGATGGCATGGCGCTGGTTGTGCCGTACAAACTTGAGAGACTTGGAGTTGATTGATTGACCGGCCTAGATTAGGAGAAGGGAGAGCACATCCTTTGTTCTCATTTTTTTGTCTTTTTATATTTTTTAATTTAAATTTTGATATTTAATTTTAAATTTAATTAATGTTAAATAATAGATTAGATGTTAAAATTTAAGTGAGGAGACATAAAAGATAGGAATAAATGATCTGGTCTTAGGAGGAGGAGGCTAGCCATCCACGTCGACTGCCAGCCAAATTTAGTGTCAAAAAAGGGTTATTACTCAGCCTTATGGCTGGCTCTTCAAGTGCTGCATGCGTACGCATACTTTGGGAGCGGGACAAGAGGTCTCATAATCAAATTCCATTGGGCACATATGGGGTGCCGCCACGTACTTCGACTACTATCTTCCCATTCCTTGATTGATGGCTCCCAATCCCATAGCATAGCATAGCATATGGTGCCTACAGGTACTGCTTCCATTTATAAAAGTAATACTATCAATAATTATATATGCATCATTGATACGTCTAAAATGTTTGATATTTTTTATTCTTTTATTTTTAATTTTATTTCAGGTTTTATTTTCTGTTTATATGAACTTGTTAAAGTATTTATATGAATTTATTAAGGTGTTTATTGATTTTAGAAAGAATTTAATATGATTTTACAAATATAGAGTTTAATACTTAGTTTTTAATTGTTTTATAGAAATGTCCTACGATTGTTAGATGAAACACTCTACGATGTGTGCAGACAGCTCTACGTTCGTAGTGTGGCAGTATGGATTTCAGAGTTATTCTACGATCAGTATTATTGACTCTGTGATCGTCTGACTTGGTAGTCTAGATCATAGTAAAGTTACTCTATAAAATTTGGGTAAAAGAGCTGGTTCGAGAAAACGGACATAACTTTTACCTTGATCGGGTGTCTGATTGCCTATTATAATATGTTTTCGAAAAGATATTTTTGTGCTCCATACTGTGCCAAGTGGGGCTTCTCGGTTGATGTTATTTTCATTGACAAATTCGTGGATTTAGGCATACTGTTGGGAGAAAAAAAATTCACTCTACGACTAATTGTTGCATTCTACGATTTGTCACCTTACGATCTATGACTACGTTTGTTTAGAGATTTCACTCTACGTTCGTGGGTTGACTTTTCAATATGGAACTAGGTCATATCTAAGGTGCTAGAGCAGAGAAGTTCAATTCGTAATAGGATTCAGAATTAATTAGAGTTATGATCTTATATGGAAGTTGTAGCTAGTTCTGGAAGTAGAGTCTGTTAAGGAAACTAAGTTCGAAGTTAATAAGGAAATTATATATGCTGAGATTTTTCGAAGTAAACGAATTTTTTTTAGGGTTTTAGAGAATTTACCTATAATAAATACATTCACTTATAATCAAATCGAGGCGTCTGACATCTCTAGATCATATCTTATTATTTATTTTTTCTTCTTTTATCAGTATGCTTAGGTTAGTTTATTTCTTTTCAACTCTAAAGGGATGTTGAACCTTATTTACAGTTAATAGTATAATTGAGTTTCATTATTTATTCCTTCTTATATGAGATTTATTCTGATAATATATTTTAATTGATTGTATGTTATTTGATCTGATTGATTTGATGTGGCCAATTAAGTTAATCTGATTAATATATATCATCTTCTAGATTAAGATATATTATTAAGCAAACGATCTTGTATCTGATCACAAGTAACAGTTAGTAATACACGATTTGGGTCAAGCGTTTGAGTATTACTATGGTTGTCATAAGGCAAGTTAAATAATATGTGAGTGTATGATTGTTGCTTGGAATAATCTAATTCTCTATTTCTCAATGCTTCTGTTATATTAAATTTAGATTGATAGTTCTAGGTTGTATGTGACGCCCCCAAAATTAGGTATACATCACCCATCTTGGGTCGTCAGATACATAGTACAGAATACAAATACAACTTAATAATACAACTGTCGTGTACAATACGACAAAACATAAACTGTGAGTTTGAATACAAATATTATCTTCTAGAGAGTATTCATACTCAAAAGGAGTCCTCATTACATTTATTAACACACCATTACATAGAATAGTGAGGACTACTAACTAATACTATCATTCGGACCATCACTCCGTACCCCTACTTGTCCCAGCTACGTTCTCATTTCCTGAAGAGAACAGTGAAAGAAAGGGTGAGCTCAACTAGCCCAGTAAGAAATATTATGACTAAGATAATGCAGAATAAATTATCATTAGCCTTCAACAATGTTAAACTGATAAAATATAATAGACATCAAGTTTAACTGCAGCGGAACAAGCAATCCATTAAAAGAGTCAAGTAGAAAATAAACTCTACTATCTTTTATGATTTAAAAAGTTTTTCAACACTGTAATCGCTGAGACTCAGCTTAATAAAATAATCCACATCATCGAATCACCCCTGCACTACGGCCAAGGATATTCGTGTATTCATTAATGGTCATGATCATGCCAACAACTGTCCATCAATGCACTACGGGCCAATGAGGACTTTTACCACATCATTTGTAACATTACGGTCATGATTATACCGAATAATCCCTGGTCATAATCATACCAAGTCCATCTATGCACTACAGGCCACAGATGACTTTCAACATTTTATAAACATGAGGATGATGACAATGATATAAGAATTCAATAAAACAAGTTCAAGAATTAATTTATCCAGGAATTAACAACGTCCAAATTGTCAACATGATACTGCATTGTGGAGTAAAATTCAAGAATGCTTAGAAGAATATTTTCTTGAAAAGATACTGGATGAAACGCAACTATCAAGGATATTCCACAAATTTCATGGAGTATAGAAGTCAAAACTTAACCAACTGAGTACAATAAAGAATGGAATAACAAAAGAAATCACCATGCATGCGATAGACCGCACAGACAGGTTATTCCAATAGAATAATAAATAATGGAACCAGGTCCGGCGTAAACGCACAGACAGGATATTCCGACAGAATAATAAATAATGGAACCAGGTCCGGTGTAAAACACACAGACAGGATATTCCAACAGAATAATAATAAAACGGAACCAGGTCCGGTGTAAAACACACAGACAGGATGTTCCAACAGAATAATAAACGGAACCAGGTCCGGTGTAAAACACACAGACAGGATGTTCCAACAGAATAATAGAAGAATGTCACCAAGTATAGGGTAGACCGCGTATACTGGTTATTCCAACAGAATAATAACGAATGGAATAACAGAAGTTCTCTTCATGAATATAAAAGAAATAATATTCCCTACCTTAAAAGAACTGGATATTGGAAAAGTGATGTAGCAGAATACTTTTATTCTCTCTCTCTCTTATTCTCTCTATACTTTCTCTCTCTATAGCTTGAATGAATTCGTGAAAAATAATGAAGCCCTAGGCCTCTATTTATAGAAAAACTGAGGGTGGCTCTTGGTCTTAACGAAGGGTCAAATGACTCTTGGTCTTAACGAAGGGTCAAATGACTCTTGGTAATATTGAAGGGACAACTACTATTGACGAAAGTAATTACTATTGACCAAGGTAAATACTATTGACGAAGGTAATTACTATTGACCAAGGTAAATACTATTGACCAAGGTAAATACTATTGACGAAGGTAATTACTATTGACCAAGGTAAATACTATTGACGAAGGTAATTACTATTAACTAAGGTAAATACTATTGACGACGGTAATTACTATTGACGACGGTAATTACTATTGACGACGGTAATTACTATTGACGAAGAGACTCTTAGATGATGACATATGGCCCCCCATAAAATAACCAAACTTACCACAACGTCTCAATAATATAACATATTATACAGATGATACTATGACAATAATTTAAGAGATATGATGCAGCAATTACTGTAGCAATAATTGAGTATAGCTGAGTGACTTCTCACGTAAGCATCAATAATCAATACCGTGTGCTACTATGCAACCACGCGTATTACTGTACTTTTACTACCGAGTAGTTCAACAGTTTTAACGGTTTTAACGGTAACACCTCAGCCGTTATTTTTATAGAAAGATAATTCTGTCGTTTTCTCAATCCGACAATAATTCCGTTGTGGGGTCCACCAATGATTGTGCCGTCGTACGAATATTCCCCGACAAAAAGAATATTCCCCGACCAAACGAATATTTTATAACAACTTGCTTACTTTGCAAAATTTATAAATATTACCCACAACTATAACATTATATCAAATTAACTCCATAATATTCAAAAATGATATTTATAGAAAATTCATCTTTATTTATAAAAATTGGGGTCTTACAACCTCCCCTTCTTATGAAATTTCGCCCTCGAAATTAGGGTACGTACCTGGTATGTCGAAGAGGTAAGGATACCTTGATTTCATTTCTGATTCTAACTCCCAAGTCATTTCCTCAACATCGTGGTTTCTCCACAAAACTTTGACTTGAGGTATAACCTTGGAGCGTAGAATATGTTCCTTCTTATCCAAGATTTGAACAGGAACTTCTTCATACGTCAAATCCTCCGCTATTTCGTCCGGTTCTAACTCAATAATGTGGTTCGGGTCTTCCACATATTTGCGTAACATGGATATGTGGAAAACGTTATGAACACGAGACATACTTGGCGGTAAAGCGAGTCTATAAGCCACAGTTCCTACTCGATCGAGGATTAAAAATGGACCGATGAATCGAGGATTTAGCTTTCCTCTCTTTCCAAATCTCGTAACTCCTTTCCATGGAGCAACACGTAAGAACACATGATCTCCTACATCAAATTCCACGTCCTTTCGATGAAGATCAGCATAACTCTTTTGTCGATCTTGTGAGGTTTTTATACGTTGTCGGATCGTTTGAATCTTTTCTGTAGTCATACGTACCAACTCCGGTCCCAACAACGTTGCTTCGCCCACCTCATCCCAGCATACTGGAGAACGACATTTTCTTCCATACAATGCTTCGAATGGAGCCATGCCAATACTTGCTTGATAACTGTTGTTGTAGGAAAACTCCACCAATGGTAAGAACTTGTCCCAACTTCCCTTGAAGTCAAAGACACAGAGTCTTAATAGATCTTCAAGAGTTTGAATAGTCCTCTCTGATTGTCCGTCCGTCTGAGGATGATATGCTGAACTAAATCGTAACTCCGTGCCCATAGCTTTTTGTAAACTAACCCAAAATCGTGAAGTGAATCTTGGGTCTCGATCAGAAACTATGGATACTGGCATACCATGCAGTCTTACAATCTCGTTTATGTACATACGAGCAAGACGTTCAAGTGTATAAGTTTCTCGTATCGGTAAGAAATGAGCAGACTTGGTCAATCTATCAACAATGACCCAAATCGCATCAATACCTTGAGAAACCCTAGGAAGACCGGTAACGAAATCCATGGTAATGTGCTCCCACTTCCATTCTGGAATTTCAAGTGGTTGCAATGGACCTTTTGGTACTTGATGCTCCGCTTTGACTCGTTGACAAGTTAGACACCTTGAGATAAACAACGCTATCTCTCTCTTCATATTGCTCCACCAAAATGTATGACGAAGATCATGATACATTTTGGTACTTCCAGGATGGATTGCAAACGGTGTGTTGTGCGCCTCCATCATGATTTCATACTTTAAATCAGGGTTGTTAGGAACACAAAGTCTGGAGTTGACTCGAAGTATTCCTTCTTCATCGATTCTTGCTTCCGGCATAGAACCTTCTTGCACTTTCTTCCTCATACGCATCAGCTCCAGGTCTGTAGCTTGAGCAGCTTTAACTTTATCGATTAAAGTCGGTTCTACTCGTATATTCGCCATCATCACATGGGTCCCTGGAGTCTTCAACTCTATCTCCATCCTTTGCAAGTCACACAAAATGGGCCTTTGCGTTGTTAATATTGCACTTGTACCCGCATATGATCTTCTACTCAATGCGTCAGCTACCACGTTCGCTTTTCCAGGATGGTATTGAATGGTATGATCATAATCTTTCAACAGTTCAAGCCAACGTCGTTGTCGCATGTTGAGTTCCTTTTGAGTGAAGAAATATTTGAGGCTTTTATGATCCGTAAAGATCTCCACTTTCTCCCCATACAAGTAATGCCTCCAAATTTTAAGTGCAAAGACAACAGCTGCCAACTCTAGATCATGAGTAGGATAATTCCTCTCATATTCCTTGAGTTGTCTTGATGCATAGGCTATGACTTTTCCATGTTGCATGAGAACGCATCCCAACCCTTTGCTCGAAGCATCACTGTAGATGACAAATCCCTCCGAGCCAGATGGTATTGTTAGAACAGGTGCTGAAATGAGTCTCCTCTTGAGTTCTTGAAAACTCTGCTCACATTCTTCGCTCCAACCAAACTTTGTATCTTTCCGAGTCAGCTGAGTTAATGGAGTAGCGATTCGAGAAAATCCTTCCACGAATCTCCGATAATAACCAGCTAAACCAAGAAAGCTACGTACCTCGGTCACTGATTTAGGTTGCTCCCAGCTTTGAATAGCTTCAATCTTTGCCGGGTCAACCGATATTCCACGACTTGATACTACGTGCCCAAGGAATGCTACCTCCTCCAGCCAGAACTCGCATTTCTTCAACTTGGCATAAAGCTTGTATTCACGAAGCTTTTGGAGTACCAGCCTCAAGTGTTGCTCATGATCTTCACGGCTTTTGGAATAAATAAGGATGTCATCAATAAAGACGACCACAAAGTGATCCAAATATTCCTTGAATACCCGGTTCATCATATCCATGAAGGCAGCAGGAGCATTAGTCAATCCAAAGGACATAACTAAGAATTCATAATGCCCGTACCGAGTTCTAAAAGCCGTCTTTGGAATATCCTCAGTTCTAACCTTCAGCTGATGATATCCAGAACGAAGATCGATCTTTGAAAAGAATTGTGCTCCTTGCAACTGGTCAAACAGGTCATCAATACGTGGCAATGGGTACCTGTTTTTGATGGTGACATGATTCAACTCCCGATAATCAATACAAAGTCGCATACTTCCATCTTTCTTCTTCACGAATAGAACAGGAGCACCCCAAGGAGAAGTACTAGGACGAATAAAACCAATGTCTAACAATTCCTGCAGTTGGGTCTTTAACTCCTGAAGTTCAATAGGAGCCATTCGATATGGGGCTTTGGAAATGGGTTTTGTACCGGGTTCAAGGTCGATACAAAATTCAATTTCACGCTCTGGGGGTAGGCCAGGAAGTTCTTCGGGAAATACGTCAGGAAATTTATTAACAACAGAAATATCATTCAAAGCTGACGTATTTTTGTTTAGATCTGTGACATGAGCTAAGAAAGCTTGACATCCGTTTTTCAATAAACGAATAGCTTTATGGCTTGAGATGACAGCGATTGATTTTAATGGTTTGGTTGCTTGAATTCGCATAATAGGTCGATTAGGAATATGAAAGCTAACAACCTTACGAAAACAATCAATTTTTGCATGATGAGTAGTTAACCAATCAATCCCTAGAATCACGTCAAATGCAAGTATTTTTAATGAAATAAGATCGACAGGTAATGTGTGGGTACCAACTTGAACCAAACAAGACTTATAAACCGTGGATGTAATGAAGGTTTCTCCCAATGGAGTTTCAACAGCTAAGTCAAAGTCTAATTTCTCCGGAATCAAATTTAATCGATGAGCGCAAGTAGGAGAAATAAAAGAATGGGTTGAACCGGTATCAAATAAAGTATAGACTTCGTTAGAGTTTATGATAAGCTTACCCGTGATGACCTCATTCGGGTTCCTTGCTTCTGGGAGGTCACAACAAACGCTCTCCCTTGCACAACCGGTTTTGACTTTTCTGGGACGGCCTTTGGTGCCTCCATCCTAGCTGAATTTGTCTTCGGTAAACGACAAAATCGGGCTAAATGACCTTCTCTTCCACAATTATAACATGCTTTGGACGGCATCGCGCAGTTTGGACTGATGTGCCCCTCCCCTCCGCATTTGAAACATATGATAGGTGGTCGTTCTCCTTCCTTAACGACAGGTGCTGGTGCTGACGTCTTTCCATCATTGTTGAATCTCCTCTTCTTGAAATGTCCATTCTTATTGTTTTGGCCCTGATTACCACCGAAGTGGTTACCATTTCTGGCCTGTTGATTCCCTCCACGCTTGTTGTCACCGCTTCGATGACTGCTCTCACTGGTATTATCATTTTGCCGGCTGCTCTCTTTTGGTTGCGTTATCTCGTTATCGCGCTCCACCAACTGAGCCCTATTTACAACATCTGAATACAAACACAGTTTATGAGAAACAAGATGTTGACGTATCTCCGGCTTCAAACCTCTTAAAAACATCCGCGTCATTCTTTCTTCATTATCCACCAGGTGGGACGCAAACCGGGATAACTCCGCAAATTTTGCCTCGTACTGCGACACGGTCATATTATTCTGCTCCAATTTGATGAACTCCACCTCCTTCATGTGACGAATACTCTCGGGAAAGTATTTGTCGTTAAACAGATCTTGGAACTTCTCCCAGGACATCTTCAGTGCGGCAGGTTGAGTACGCTTTATCGATTCCCACCAGTAATCTGCCTCTCCTCGCAACATAAAGGCGGCAAAGGGAACCTTTTGCTCCTCGGAGCAACCCAAGACATCAAATATCTTGGTGATCTGCTTTATCCATGTTTCAGCTACAAGTGGTTTGGGTTCTCCCTTAAACTCCGGTGGTCCCAGCTCCTTAAACTGTTTAGCGGTGACCGCCTGAGAGTTTCCAGTATTTCCACCTACGTTGTGGACAGGAGCCGCTTTCACCTGTTGTTGCATGAATTGCATAAAGCCTCTGAACATTTGATCATTCATCATTTGGTCAGTGTTGTTGTTTGCATGAGGATTGACACCTTCCTGATGCACATTATCCTGATTATTGATATGTGGTGAATCAACAGTCGTCTGTGCTCCATTGCTATTCTCAACATTCTCAGATGCCATTTTCAGATACTGCCACAAAATAAAAATTAATTGATATGTCATATATTATCCTTATATTATGACCGACCAATTAAATACCATGCAAATAAACTTAGGTATGTCATACTAGCGAAGGAATTCCCCGTCTCTCCCCTCCTAGTTCTATTCTCACATCTTAGCCAGGGATCATATCCCTAAGCTCTGATACCAACTGTGACGCCCCCAAAATTAGGTATACATCACCCATCTTGGGTCGTCAGATACATAGTACAGAATACAAATACAACTTAATAATACAACTGTCGTGTACAATACGACAAAACATAAACTGTGAGTTTGAATACAAATATTATCTTCTAGAGAGTATTCATACTCAAAAGGAGTCCTCATTACATTTATTAACACACCATTACATAGAATAGTGAGGACTACTAACTAATACTATCATTCGGACCATCACTCCGTACCCCGACTTGTCCCAGCTACGTTCTCATTTCCTGAAGAGAACAGTGAAAGAAAGGGTGAGCTCAACTAGCCCAGTAAGAAATATTATGACTAAGATAATGCAGAATAAATTATCATTAGCCTTCAACAATGTTAAACTGATAAAATATAATAGACATCAAGTTTAACTGCAGCGGAACAAGCAATCCATTAAAAGAGTCAAGTAGAAAATAAACTCTACTATCTTTTATGATTTAAAAAGTTTTTCAACACTGTAATCGCTGAGACTCAGCTTAATAAAATAATCCACATCATCGAATCACCCCTGCACTACGGCCAAGGATATTCGTGTATTCATTAATGGTCATGATCATGCCAACAACTGTCCATCAATGCACTACGGGCCAATGAGGACTTTTACCACATCATTTGTAACATTACGGTCATGATTATACCGAATAATCCCTGGTCATAATCATACCAAGTCCATCTATGCACTACAGGCCACAGATGACTTTCAACATTTTATAAACATGAGGATGATGACAATGATATAAGAATTCAATAAAACAAGTTCAAGAATTAATTTATCCAGGAATTAACAACGTCCAAATTGTCAACATGATACTGCATTGTGGAGTAAAATTCAAGAATGCTTAGAAGAATATTTTCTTGAAAAGATACTGGATGAAACGCAACTATCAAGGATATTCCACAAATTTCATGGAGTATAGAAGTCAAAACTTAACCAACTGAGTACAATAAAGAATGGAATAACAAAAGAAATCACCATGCATGCGATAGACCGCACAGACAGGTTATTCCAATAGAATAATAAATAATGGAACCAGGTCCGGCGTAAACGCACAGACAGGATATTCCGACAGAATAATAAATAATGGAACCAGGTCCGGTGTAAAACACACAGACAGGATATTCCAACAGAATAATAATAAAACGGAACCAGGTCCGGTGTAAAACACACAGACAGGATGTTCCAACAGAATAATAAACGGAACCAGGTCCGGTGTAAAACACACAGACAGGATGTTCCAACAGAATAATAGAAGAATGTCACCAAGTATAGGGTAGACCGCGTATACTGGTTATTCCAACAGAATAATAACGAATGGAATAACAGAAGTTCTCTTCATGAATATAAAAGAAATAATATTCCCTACCTTAAAAGAACTGGATATTGGAAAAGTGATGTAGCAGAATACTTTTATTCTCTCTCTCTTATTCTCTCTATACTTTCTCTCTCTATAGCTTGAATGAATTCGTGAAAAATAATGAAGCCCTAGGCCTCTATTTATAGAAAAACTGAGGGTGGCTCTTGGTCTTAACGAAGGGTCAAATGACTCTTGGTCTTAACGAAGGGTCAAATGACTCTTGGTAATATTGAAGGGACAACTACTATTGACGAAAGTAATTACTATTGATCAAGGTAAATACTATTGACGAAGGTAATTACTATTGACCAAGGTAAATACTATTGACCAAGGTAAATACTATTGACGAAGGTAATTACTATTGACCAAGGTAAATACTATTGACGAAGGTAATTACTATTAACTAAGGTAAATACTATTGACGACGGTAATTACTATTGACGACGGTAATTACTATTGACGACGGTAATTACTATTGACGAAGAGACTCTTAGATGATGACATATGGCCCCCCATAAAATAACCAAACTTACCACAACGTCTCAATAATATAACATATTATACAGATGATACTATGACAATAATTTAAGAGATATGATGCAGCAATTACTGTAGCAATAATTGAGTATAGCTGAGTGACTTCTCACGTAAGCATCAATAATCAATACCGTGTGCTACTATGCAACCACGCGTATTACTGTACTTTTACTACCAAGTAGTTCAACAGTTTTAACGGTTTTAACGGTAACACCTCAGCCGTTATTTTTATAGAAAGATAATTCTGTCGTTTTTTCAATCCGACAATAATTCCGTTGTGGGGTCCACCAATGATTGTGCCGTCGTACGAATATTCCCCGACAAAAAGAATATTCCCCGACCAAACGAATATTTTATAACAACTTGCTTACTTTGTAAAATTTATAAATATTACCCACAACTATAACATTATATCAAATTAACTCCATAATATTCAAAAATGATATTTATAGAAAATTCATCTTTATTTATAAAAATTGGGGTCTTACATTGTACGATAATTAGGGTCTAGTGGGGCGATTGTTACACTAGATTTAAAATCTAAGGGGAGTTTTCGGGTGACAAAGATTGTTGTTGTCTAGGGTTATTAATCTTATTGAAAGAAGAAATTAATAATGTTAACTTGATTATATTGTTACTGTGAATTGGTGAAATTGAACTGTAGAACTGAAACTTTAATTTATTTGATTATCCTTATTAATTTAATATTGCTTTCTTTAGTTAGTTAAAATTAATTCAACCTGCCCCCCCCCCCAACCTTTTATTTATATATTGTTTGTTGTTAGGAACATTAGGATAAATTCAGAACAATATCATTGTTTGTGAGATCGATCATTACGTGCTATTATATTGTGCTTAATTTTGTATTCGTAGAGTAAAATAAGATTTAATTTTGGAGAGTCAAACGATAGCTTCCAATCATAAAATAACATATAAAATACAAATTTCTAGCAAGAAAACTAACAAATACCAAAGAGAAGATTGATTCCCGTTCTAAAATATAAAATTAATTTAATAAAAAAATGATATTATTTTTTGACCTAGTGAGAATAAAAAATAGATTATTAAATGAGAAAGTAAAAGAAAAAGAACTAAAGCCTAATGTTGCATTTATGAGTTTGAAAGGATATGATGGGAAGGAAAAGTATAGGAGTGTAAGGGATGTGAATGGATTATAATTTTCTTTTATCATGTTTGTGAGTTTTAGAAAGAAAGGAAATGAATGAGATTTTAATTATATTTTTTTTTATTTGTGAATTTAGAATAAGGGAAGGAAAGAGAAAATATTTTTATTTTTAAACTACGTATTCACTATATTACCCTATATATTAATATAATAAATGACATGATTTATTTTGAAAGTTTATTTTAAGTAATTAATGGAGTATAAAACATCTAACTTTCTCATTATTTTTCATCCCTCCAAATCTTTCTACTTTTGGGGGAAAGGGAAAAATTTTGAGCAAAAAATAAAATCAAGTTTACTTTCAAATCTATTTCTTTTCTCCCTTAAAAAAAACTCACAAATATGAGAGTTGGAGAAATTTTTATTATTTTTCCTTCCCTCCCTTTTCTTCCACTAAAAAAGTATAAAGGGCAGTGCCATTTACCAAGATACCGGTCGGTTCAAAAGTTTTACCCACTTCAATTATCTATTCAGTCTTTTTAGAGAACTGGATCATTTTTAGAATCCACTTCCTGGTTCATCTGGTCGTAACGAGTGAACTTTATTGATTTTATCAAATCCATTTTAATGGGGCGGGCGCATTACATCTAAAAGTACAAGTCTAATTTATATGTTTATGCTATTGTTTAAATAGTACTCCCACCGTTCTTAAATAAATGTAGTTTAAGAATTTTGCATATAAACTAAAAAAGCTATTAATATGAGTAAAAAATTATTGTTATGACTAAAATACCCTTATTTAATAATTATTCTCCCTCTTCCCTCTCGCATATATATTGCATATTAAGATTGTCACTGTTATTGAATATGTATTGGGAAGAAAAGAAATATGAAAAGAGGTAATCTACACCTAATTTAATACATTGAAAAGTTAATTACTGTGTGCATTAATTAAACACTTATTGAAAAATAGGGATAAGGATAAATTTGAAAGAAAAAATATTAATTATACTTTGGTTTTCTTAAACGTCAAATATTTTGGAATAAATCAAATGGGGTAAAACGTCAGTTATATTGGTGTTAACGCCTGATTTTGTACGCCTGACGAAATCACCAAAACAGCAGGCCAAAATAGCGCCAACGGTTGATGGAGTAATTGTTGTGAAATCAAACTCACGAAACACACTCACATAAACATAAATAAATAAATATAAAGTATGAACACAAGAATTACGTGGAAACCCAATTGGGAAAAAACCACGGAGAGAGGGAGTAATCCACTATAATAATATTGGGAGTACAAGTTGTGTATTTGTGTTGTAACTCTTGTGTCCTTCCTTCAATCCCTTGCATATTGATGTATTTATAGATAGGAGTAGGAGTCCTTTTCAGAATCACCTTATAACTGTAATTAATGGCTAATAGATTCCTTCCCAAATTAAACCTCCTTATTCCACCAAATAAGAAAATACAATCTTATTTTAATAAGGACTCTCTCACTATCCAAATAATCACACTCCAACATTGCCCCCCAGTCTCTTATTTACAAGGAACTTAAAATAAGAGAGTATACAAAAAGTCTCCTCAGAATTTTTATTCTCGGGATTTATATCCGCTAGATTTATATCCGCTGAATTTTTATCCTCGAAATTTTTATCATCCGAATTTTCTTCAGTCTGTGGTTGATGATGAAACCGAAGCTGCCTTTAAAGCACTTCAATGATATAAAAGTTTAAACTTTTATCTTTGCGCTGGCTGAATTCGTTACTGGTGCGGTGACTCAGCACCAATTTATCATCACACGTATATATTTATTTTAAAAAAAAAGAATCACTTATCTCCTTCGGTGAATCGGTGATTTTAAAATCGACACTAGAACAAGTGTCTTGTTCCCACAGACGGTGCCAATGTTAACGCCTGATTTTGTACGCCTGACGAAATCACCAAAACAGCAGGCCAAAATAGCGTCAACGGTTGATGGAGTAATTGTTGTGAAATCAAACTCACGAAACACACTCACATAAACATAAATAAAGAAATATAAAGTATGAACACAAGAATTACGTGGAAACCCAATTGGGAAAAAACCACAGAGAGAGGGAGTAATCCACTATAATAATATTGAGAGTACAAGTTGTGTATTTGTGTTGTAACTCTTGTGTCCTTCCTTCAATCCCTTGCATATTGATGTATTTATAGATAGGAGTAGGAGTCCTTTTCAGAATCACCTTATAACTGTAATTAATGGCTAATAGATTCCTTTCCAAATTAAACTTCCTTATTCCACCAAATAAGAAAATACAATCTTATTTTAATAAAGACTCTCTCACTATCCAAATAATCACACTCCAACAATTGGAATGGAGGGAGTAGTAAAAGTTGAAGTAAAAAAGTAACAGAAAATTGATATTTTCACATAATTTTTTGATATTTTCACATTTCTTTTGTGTGGGTGGGGGGGCGGGTGTTAACTTGAGGACATTTATATAGTTGAATAATGTTAGAGACACAAATTATTTTACAAACTGCTGATGTGACGTACTCCACCTCAGCATATTTTGTAGAACCGAAAACTATATTGAAACAATTTGTTGATCAATACGCTGAGGTGGAGTATGCTACATTAGCAATTTATAAAATGTTTATAAAATAGTTTGTGTCTGTAGCACAATTTAGTTTAGCTATGAAAGTACATTTGTCCTCCATACTTCATAGTATGAATGTAGGATGGACCAACAACCCAATAAATCGAAACGTGTGACCAAGCTTTCAGTCCGAGAGAAAGAGAAAGATATGCCCCCGGCCCCTCCCTTCTATCTTCTCCGGAGTCACTCGACTGCAGACTTTTTGCAGTAGAATGTAATGCCATAGAGGTACAGGGAGGGCAGTATGTAGGTTTAGGTATCATTGTTATCCAAATCTCTTGGTTTCCAATCCATTTCTTACAACTACAATTACTGTGTCTGAAATTTGACCTTTTTCTCCTTGTCCACAAACTCGAAAGGTTTCAACACCCAATTTCCATCTCAATACTTCATTGCTGCAATATCAAAGTCTGCAGCCTTTAGGCATGATTATTTAAAGAAACTTGCTCATGTTATGTTTTCAAACTAATTTCAGTATTGGCTTTCAAATACTAAACTGAAATCCCAATTTGTCTGTTCAAAATGCTAAGATTGCTCAAATATCCATTGCTTAGTTCCACCACCCAAGCATTATCATGTCCAACTCCGGAAGAGTACCTACCAGCCTGAATTGCATCAGTTCAGAAACTTCAAACTAACCTGGTTGGTACCTTTACCTCCAACACAGCAATAATGACATTGCTACCAGTAACCGCAGAAAGGCAATTAAACATCAACAGTACCAGAACATCACAATAGATATATTATGAAAAGAAATTGTATAAAGACATGCAGTTAAATATAAACTATCTTGACTTACAGATTCAACGACCATAATAACAAGGTACTGAATACAAGCTAAAGAAGCTACTACTATATTAAAAATGGCCTGTTCAAACCAAATGATGAAGTCCACAACATTGATAACGAGTGAAAGGAAATGCCCAATATGATAAGTGACAAGACTGGGATATGCCACCATCAGTATCTCAAGATGCGTTGTCATGGCTTTCTCAAGCTAGTTTTAATAAGAAATCTCTAAACTGCAAGATATTTGCATCCATCCAACCAAGACAAAACAGTTGCAAGTCTATCCGCTAATCAAGATCGTGCCAGTGGCGACGGACTGCATCAACATAGGACAGAACTGAATATTATAACATTGCAGAACCAAACTCAGTTCAATATTTGAAGGACACAAAACAAAAGCAGTTAGATAGATTAAATTTTAAAACTTTAAGGCTAAGACATACCTCCCATATCTGTCAGGTATGGGGCTTTCTCCTCCACTGTATCCTGGGCTGTCCCTCAGTTCAGGCTTAGGATTTGGGCTAGCTTCAAGATGGTAATCATCAGTCACCCTCTCTGTTTGCGAGATTGGACTGCCACCATGATCATACTCAGGAGTACGCCTCTCTGTCGGGCTGGAGCCACGAACATGGTCAGGACTGGGCAACTCTCTTCGAGGACTCGGGCTGTTTCCACGACCATAATCAGAATTTATCTCCCTTCCATTAGAAATTGGACTGGGGCCACGGCCATAGTCAGATTTCCTCTCCCTCCCATTAGAACTGCTAGCGCCACGGCCAAGGTCAGTTCTCCTCTCCTTTCCATTACGACTCTCACTACCTCCATGGCCACAGTCCAATTTTCTCTCCCTTCCATTGGGACTCCTGCTACCTCCTCGACCATAGTCAGATTTCCTCTCCTTTCCATTAGGACTTGCGCTAGGGCCACGGCCAAAGTCAGATTTCCTCTCCTTTCTGTTAGGACTCGCGCTAGGGCCACGGCCATAATAAGGACTGGCCCGTTCTCTTCGATAGGAACTAGGGCTATGAACACGTCCACGGCCATAATCAGGACTTGCCCTCTCTCTCCTGAAGGGACTTCGAGATCTCCCCCTATCATTACTTCTCCGAGGAGACCTATCACGAATCCTATCAGGACTATATCCATTTCTACTTTCATCATCGTCTTTGATAGCATATTCCACCGAAATAACTCGATCCATCAGCTTGCTGCAAAATTAAAATATATAAATGCAGAGATAATGACTAGCTGCTCTGTATTACAGGTGTGGACATTTTGAACTCTAAATAGTAATGTCTAAAGAAGTTGAAGCAAAAAACGCATAGAGGTAAGCAAACCTCATGTTTGTCGCATCCAGAGCTTTGCTGGCCTCCTCCTGTGATTCAAACTGGATAAATGCAAAATTCCTTCTAATCCTTATGTTCAATATCTTTCCGTATGAATCAAAATGCCTCTCCAAATCCCTTGTCCTAGTATGGTACGGATCGAAATTAATAACAAACAGAGTCTTCGAGGGCCTCAATTTAGACGAGGATCTCCTAGAACTCTCAGGCCTCCTAACACTACGTTCTTGCTGCAGCGCACAGGTAACTAAGGTAAGATAAATAAAAAATTAACGAAAAAATTGCAAAAAGATAAAATCATCAAAACAAAATCGTTACCTTTGTCCACTCAACACGCAACGGACGCCCTTTCCTACCAAACTCATGTTGATCAAGTTTTCGAATTGCATCCTCTGCATCTCTCTCATCCTCCATGTAAACAAAAGCAAACCCTACAACAAGTAAAAGCATCAAAATTGAAACAGACCTTTTCCATCAAAGACATAAGAAACTAAAACCAAGTTAAGAATGTTCTGCTGAAAGGGGTTTTTCACAAGACAGCATTTTTTCTCTGAAAATATGCAAGCCATCAACAATACCACACAAATAATAGACCACTCTATGAAATCTAGAAATCATTGACCAGTAAAATCAGCAACAGACCTTGGGCGATGAACTAAGTGATGTCAAGGAACAAGAATCCAAATGTGGATATCATATGGTAGAATAATAGAAAGAGTGTGTCTTCTCCATTTATTCTGTTGCCTCTGCTTTGAGGTCGGCATGTGTCTGAAAATGAAGGCTGGGCAAAAGACATGAGGAATGAAAAGCAAGTGTCTGAGGATAATGTGTGATGGTGATGCCATAGTGGATCAGAGTGGCTCTTCTTGAAAACAAGAAGAGGAAGCACGTCACGGCAAGGAAATAGAATGCAGAAGAATTCATCCATCAGCCAGGAATTGTAGGACATTTCGAATGTAATCCTGCGTCAAAGAATTATTTGAGTATGGGGGTTTTACACTTGAAAAAACATACTTTTTCTCTTAAACATATCTTGACACCCCACTATAACTCAACGAGGAAGGACAGCTGCCGCAGTGTTGCATGATCTGGATGATGTTGTACCCGTAAATGATCATTAGCTGATGACTCACTAGCTGAATGGCCTTGCTGCTGAAGAATCCCGGCATAAATTGAATATAATGACTCTTTTAGGCATTTTGATTTAGCAGATGGCATATTAGAATACCCGCATATAGAGACAATATTAGATTCTCTCAAGAGGGTGACTTCATGCAACCAAGAGACTGATTTAAAAGCATATATTAAAGAAGCTTCATGTTTATCTCCCAAGTCAATTGCATATAGAAGCAATTGCCTCTAAATTTCTCAATCTACACTTCGCTTACTACATCATCTTCATTCTTCTATGTTTACAAAATAGATCCCTTGCCTTCATAACTAGAATTTCATCAGAATTCAAGACTGCAACAAGTGGACACAGAACCTATGCTATACGTACCACTCCCACTACTCGAATAAAAATTACTACTCAAGTTGATGCTAAAAAGACAAAAGGTTAATCGTTTAGGTACTTCACAAAAAGGAGGCAAGTTTGTTTTTTTGACCTGGTTGCAAGCAATTGTTTTATGAAAGCTTTAACTAGCAATAGAAGATCCCATAAAAAGAGAAAATGCATGTACCTAATCAACACGGTAAAAGTAGAACCAACAAATAAAAAAGGTAAGAAGACAGTAAGTAATTACCAGACTTCATATCAACTCTATCAACCTTTCCGTATCTTCGAAAAAGTCTCTCCAGATCAGACTGCCGTGCATCATATTCAAAGTTCCCGCAGAAAATGGGCTTCATGTTACCTAAAGAACGATAGAATTGGTCTTATTGTAAGCTTCAGAATTATACTAAAAGAAGAAAAAAAATTAGACCAAAAGTGTGACAGTGCTTCACAAGTCTTTAGTCCGTACACTAATTTAGCTAGTGCATTGGCTACAAATTAATCAATTAATACTGTTGAGTACTCATATTAGAAGAAAAGAATTACTAACATCAGAAAACATTGATTTGGTACATCATTACATCACTTATTCCAGTTTCCAACAAAATTGATACATCAAGTTTCCAACAAACTACAAAATTTGGATAATAGAAGTTTACCCAATTTACATGGCAATTCACACGTACAAAATGCAATTAGTTTTCATGTGTTTCCCATTCTCACAAAATCTGAAATTCTTTTAGATGATTAACCAAACAAATATATTACTTAACTAAATCACCTATCCATGGCATCATCTAAACCAAAAATCATTTCTTCCTAATGTCGTAAACAGTAAACCGAAAATGAATCTCATATTTAATAACTGTGTAGATAAGAAAATATAAAATTGAAGTTTAGAACAGGAACAATCATTATGAGTAACAGATCGAGTCAAATAACAACTGGATCTAACCGATTACGGAAACAAACCGCAAACGCGACAGCAGTATTAAAAATCTCAATTCAGTTATTAGGTCTCAAAATTATCCTTACTTCCATCATAATATTCTCCAACAGATCTGCAAAAATTGTTGCTGGAATTTGAGAGGAAATTGAGCGCGGTATTACCTTTCTTAATTGCAACCGTAGAAACCCTAACTGAGGCTACAGTCTGAAAGCAGCAGCTCGATGAGATAAAAAGTATTTTCTTAAACTGACCGCAACATATAAATTTATGATTCTCGAAGATATATTATTTAATATCTGGAATTCTGAATATTATACTATGACCCATTTAGTTTCACTAATTTAGAAAAGTCATCCTATCTTCCTACTCTTTTTTTTTGGGCACTATAACCATGTTTGTTTGCAAGATAATCCCAAGATTATAATCCCAAAACTATTAATTCTAAGATTAAATATTCCTAATCAAATATTTATTTTTTATGGAATTATTCTTATGTTATGTTTGTTTTTAAGAAGATTAATTAAAGGATTGGATAAAAAATATTATTTGGACTATTATACTCTTACCGATAATAACATATTTTAAACTATAATTTAAACTTATTTATACATCAAAAATGAACCTATAAATAAATAAAAAATTATTTAAACATATCACATGTACATACTAGACACAGTTATGAAGCTTGTCATGAAAAAATTATTTTAAAAAAATAAATGATAAACTTTATAATAGTAAATGTAGATGTATTTTTAAAATAAATTTTTATTCTCATAAAAAAACTTTTTTACTCAAAATATATACTATTATTAACCATAAACTTTAAATATTATTTTGAAGCTTAAAATTTTTTTAGAGTTCGGCACAAATTGAATCATTTACCTCAAAAATCCTGAAAGTCATATAAAAACATAAAATTAATAAAAATTGATTACATAAAAATTAATTAATAAATAAAATAAATTCATAATTAAATCAAATGGAATCCCCTCAAATTTATTTGAAAGTTGAAAAAATCCTAGAGCATAATAATAGATTGATTAATAATTAGATATAACTCATAAAGTCTAGTCAAAATTGAATATCACAAAGTAGTAATACCCCTTTAATTGATGATCAAATCAAAGGAGAGAAAAAAATGTTACAGTCAAATTATACTTTAAATTATAATTTGTAGCATACGTTAGTCATATTAAAAGAAATAAAGGTTAGTTTTGTCCATAAATTTTCAATCCCACATTGTTGGGTCATAATATTTTAAGTATTGGGCCGGATGGAATGGGCCCCTCCCTTGAATCATGATATCTTATATATTTGACCAATTCAATAAATTACTTTTATTGAATCTTGTAAGACTTAGGCTGGAATGCTGGATCGACCCATTACATATTTAAATATCTACATCTTTGACCGGTAATGATGAAAGAATATGACAGTTGACTGTGATATCTGCCATGCATTAATGTGGATAGGATCTAGTCGGCCGGAGGCAGCAAATAAGGAAAGGATGGAGCAGGTGAGCTGCCTGTATTCGGCTGAGGTGACTAGGAGTGGGGGACTGTGTTAGTGGGGAGTGAGTGGCACGAAAAATCGGACAGAGTGTATATGAGAAGGATCACACATAGTCTAAAGGTAACGACACTTAATTGAATCATTTTTTCTCTCTCAAACACTAGATATTTTTATCCTCCATTGTTAACCTTGTGATCGCCTGTACTGACTCTCACATCGGAGCTATCCCCCGACGGTCAAGCCGTCAAGCTTTTGGTGATTGTCGTGTTTACTGTGCAGGATAAAGACACTTCTTACGTGATTGGGACGTGAAGAAAGATCTTGGCGTTAACATTGGCGCTAGAAGGAGGGCCTGTTCTAGTGTCCTTGAAATTTTCAATCACAAATCTTAGTTGTTCTACGTCGGAATCTATGGTGAAAAGTAGAACAATTACACCTGAAGGACAGCGAATGACTGTTAGTTCGTCTACACCACGAGTATCTGCCAAGGACTAGTTGGGTCCTGCTAACAGTGCTCATGCCAGCACGGCTTCCAAACGTGCATCTGAAGGTTCCGCCCGAGAGCCGTGGGTAATGTTAAGAGAAGATTTGTTTTCACGGCCGAGAAAGGACCTGATCATGGTCGGAAACGGGTAGAAGGCACACCGCCTAGAACCCAACACCGAGATGATCAAGATGATAAGACCTCCAAGTTAGCCAAGATGGCGGACGAAGCAGACAAGGCTATGGAGGTGCTTTTGAAACAAAGACAAGATATAGTTGAACAGATGTTTCGGATGGCGGAGTTAAAGGATGAAGCGTCTAGCTATGCCCAGTCTGAAGGTCATAGTGGGCATACAGGTAGAAGACAAAGGAAAGGAAAGGAGCATGCCTATTCGGGTCATGAGTCTCGAGGCCAACCTCGGGAACGGAGAAGCGTCTAGCTATGCCCAGTCTGAAGGTCATAGTGGGCATACAGGTAGAAGACAAAGGAAAGGAAAGGAGCATGCCTATTCGGGTCATGAGTCTCGAGGCCAACCTCGGGAACGGAGAAGATCAAGAAGCGCTACTCCCCAGGGATCAAAGAGGGTACTCCACCCTATCGGTTCTAGGGAACAGGGTCAAAGCAGACAAAGAGGCAGATCCAGAGAGTACACGCCCGAAAATACAAAGAAGGCACCTCGCTTTGAGTATTCTCGCCACAGTGATAGAGCCCCACCACGAAGCAGATCTAGGGGTCGTACTCCCGAGAGCCCACCGAGGGTACATCACCTTGTGGACTCTCGTCGTCAAAAAAGTCCCCCGAGGGTTGGGGGTTCAGATAATAAGGGCCAATCTACTCAGAAGAAGAGAGAGTCGCCTGAAAAAGAAATCTCGTCTCAGCCAGAAGGAGTGGAGTATCTGGTCAAAGAGTTAAAGGAGCTTCAGAAACAGCTTGCCGAAGTCCAACAAGTAAAGTATACTTCGGGAAAGAAGGCATCTCCTTTTTCTGCGGAGATTCTCAAAGAAAAAGCTGACCCTACCAAAAAACTGCCTCATATGGAAAGCTATGATGGATCTGGAGATCCTTATGACCACAGTCAGGCATTCGACAGACTGATGGACTACTACGACTTTAGCGATGCAGCTAAGTGTCGCACCTTTGTTACGACGCTCCGAAAAAATGTCAAGCAGTGGATGGGGACTTTGCCTTCGGATGCAGTCTCATCCTGGGCAGATTTATGCAGTAAGTTCCATGCTCGCTTCGGGAGCAACAAGAAAAGGGGGAAACCAACAGGCTCGTTGGCTCAGGTTCGACAATTTTCGAATGAGTCTTTGAGCTAGTATGTGAAGCGATTCCGGGAAGCAGTTGGCCAAGTGACTGACCTGAATGACCTTTAAGCCGTAGGCTTGTTCCAAAATGGTTTGGACCTAGTGAAGTCAGAGAAATTGGTGAAGAAGCTGATGTTTCATCACCCGAAGAGTCTTACAGAAGCTTTCGATAAGGCGGAGGGCTATATAGTGGTGGAGGAGGCTATGAATAGTCTGAAACGTCCTTCTTCGGATAGGCTGAAGGAGACAGATCGGGACAAGACAGAAGGTAACCAGAAGAGGAATGAAGGAAATAATGACCGTTACGAGGGAGGGTCATAAAAGTACAATAACCACTGGAGATAGGGAAGAAGTCGTTCGTCCGCTTCGACCCAGAAGGTGAATAGGACGTACACTCAATTGAATACTGATAGGGTTGTTATCCTTGTTCAAATCAAAAATCAACCCATTTATGAACCACCTCGGGACAATCTTAAGCCCGGAACAGGTAATTCTTGCAAGTATTGTGACTATCATCAAGCTTCGGGCCACGACACAAATGACTGTGCCAGTCTGAAGGACTTTATTGAGAGGAAGGTTCAGGGGGTGCCCTAGTTCAGTATGTCGCAGCAAGAACAACTCAACAAGCTCAGCAGAGGGAAAGAGAATCTGTTCAGGTTGCTCCGCCAACTCAGCTTGTAGTGATTGCTGCTGGACAACCAGCAAGGCATGTGGTCGATGTCATCACTGGGGAGACTTGTGGCAAACTGGTTGGAAAGAAGCGTCGAGGATACCTGGATTCGGTCATGTCAGTGGCGGGTGCATTTCCGAAGACTGATAGACCTTATCCAGGCACGGTAATTTCCTTTACTGACGAGGATTACCCTTCGGAGCCCATCGAACCCCATGACAGAGCGTTGGTAATAACTGCACAAGTGGGTTCGATTGACATAAAAAGGATGATGATTGACAATGGATCTTCTGTGGATATTCTCTATGCCCACGCTTATCAGAGGATGCATCTGGATGGGCGAAAGATGGAGGTTGGGCAGGAAGCTCCTTTATATGGCTTCAGCAATGACCCAGTCAGAGTGGCAGGGACTATTGAGCTACCGGTTATCTTCGACATAGCTCCCTATCAGGTAGAAATAACTTGTAAATTTTATGTTGTGCATGTAAATTCTGCCTATAATGCTATTCTAGGGAGGCCTACTTTGACTGCTCTACAAGCTGTGACCTCTATTTCTCACTTTAAAATCAAATTTCCTACGATCCATGGAGTTGGAAAGGTCACCGGGGATTTGGATTTGGGTAAACGATGCTATAGAAATGCAGTGATTGCTTCGGGAGTAGGGGTGTCGAAGCAGAAACAGACCATGGCAATAGAGATTGAGCCATTCATCGAAAGCAGTTCAGAACCATTGGTCATGCCGGCTAGGGAGACAGAGGATTTCGAGCTAATTCCGGGCAAGAAAGACAAGACTGTAAAGATAGGTTCGGGTCTATCGGAACCTCTACGGATGAACCTCATAGAGCTTCTACGCTGTTATGCAGACATCTTTGCGTGGGAGCCTAAAGACATGCCAGGGGAGAGTCGAACGATTGTAGAGCATCGGTTGGAGGTGGACCCATCAAAGAAGTCAGTTCGGTAGAAGAGGCGGATTTTTGCACCGAAACGCCAGCGAATCATTGATGAGGATATTGCAAAGTTGTTGGCTGCGGGCTTCATTTTGAGATCGACTATCCGGAGTGGATGGCAAATGTGGTGCTGATCCAGAAACAGAATGGGAAGTAGCGAGTCTGCATCGACTACACAAATTTGAACAATGCTTGTCCGAAGGACTTCTATCCACTACCCCATATCGACCAGCTCATCGATGCGACTTCGGGGTATACATTACTGAGCTTCATGGATACTTTCTCTGGTTACCATCAAATCTCCATGTGCAAAGAGGATATACCGAAAACGGCGTTCATTACGCATCGTTCGGTATAGCCTACAAGAAGATGACCTTTGGCCTGATCAATGCAGGAGCCACGTACCAAAGAATGATGAACTTCGTCTTCAGGCGCCAGTTGGGCAGGAATATAGAGGTGTACGTCGATGACATGATTGTTAAGAGCATGCTTGCACAGAAACATTTAGACGATTTAAAAGAATGCTTTCAGACAGTCCGTCATCACAACTTAAGGCTGAATCCGACTAAGTGCACCTTCGGTCTTGGTGCTGACAAATTCATGGGTTATCTTGTCAGTCAGAGAGGTATTGAAGCCAATCCAAAAAAGATTCAGGTAATCTTGAGCATGAAGACTCCTCAGTCATTTAAAGATGTTCAGCGTCTGACATGGAGGATTGCAGCTTTGAGGAGGTTCATGTTCAAGTCGGCAGAAAGGTGTTTGTCATTTTTTGACACATTGAAAGGGCCGAAGAACGCGAAGACATTCCAGTGGACTTCAAAATGTGAAGACGCCTTCTAGAGTATAAAGACCTATTTATCTTCGACGCCTTTGTTGATGAAGCCCGCTCCTGCTGAGCCCTTGTATTTGTACTTAGCAGCTAGTTCCTTGGTAGTAGGAGCAGTTTTGGTGCGAGAAGTTGGGGGTAATCAGCACCCGGTTTACTATGTAAGCCATGTCCTTAGGGATGCTGAAACAAGGTACCCAAATATTAAAAAATTTGCCTTTGCTTTGATGATAGCCAGTCGAAAGCTTAGGCAATACTTTCAAGGTCGGTTGTTGGTGGTATATACGGATAAGCCTCTGAAGAAGGTTCTGGGTAAACCTGATGTTTCGGGGAGATTAGCTGCATGGACAATGGACTTGTTTCAATTTTTTATTGAATATCATCCCCGGACAGCTATCAAGGGACAAGCCTTGGCTGATTTTGTAGTTGAATGCTCGTTTTCTGAAGCTGATGACGTTTTGGTAGAAGCAGAAGGATCAGACAGAATGGTTACGGTTCTTCAGCCGAAGTAGAGCTCGTGAAAGCTGTATGCAGATGGGTCTTCTACTTCGGACACCAGTGGAGAAGGGATTATCTTGACGAGTCCGGAGGGATTCAAAGTGCAACAGGCCATCAAATTCGGGTTCAGGAAAATAAACAACGAGGCAGAGTATGAGGCGGTACTGGCAGGGTTACGACTGACTAAGAGTCTCGAAGTACAGAAGATAGTTATTTTCAGCGATTCTCAGTTGGTCGTCAAGCAAATCTCAGGGGAGTATGAAGCTCGAGGTCCAAGAATGATCAAGTACCTGGCAGAGTTGAAAGATCGGCTTCAGTATTTCCTGTCATATGAGTTTCAAGGAGTCGAGCGTAACGATAATTTCATTGCCAATGCACTGTCAAAGTTGGCTACTACGGATGCTAATATCTTCGATGGGTCCGTTTACTTGGAAATTCTGCAGCATCCTAGTGTCCAGCACTAATCAGTAATGTGTGTTGATCGTTCCAACTACTGGTTGACTCTATATCTGGGGTATCTGGCAGATGGCGTCCTTCCTTCGGATCAGATGCTGGCCAAGAAAGTCAAGTACAAGAGTGCTAATTTCGTCCTTATAGATGGGGATCTGTATTGAAGGGCCTTTTCGTCTTCATTGCTGAAATGTTTGACTCCGTCCGAAGCTGATTATACTCTTTGAGAAGTTCACGAAGGCATCTGTGGCGACCATATGGCTGCTAAGTCATTAGCCTACAAAATACTTCGTCAAGGATACTACTGGCCTACAATCTTCAAGGAAGCTACGGAGTATGTCAAGAAGTGCGAGAAGTGTCAACTCAACAGTCCGATCCCACATCAGCCACCAGAAGGGCTATTCTCGATTTTATCTCCTATACCCTTTGCTGTCTGGGGGGTTGATATACTGGGTCCATTGCCGAAAGCTAAAGGTCAGGTCAGTTTTGTTATAGTCGCCATCGATTATATGACCAAATGGGTTGAAGCAAAGCCACTTAGGTTGATAACGGAACAAGAATGTTTGAAGTTCATGAAAGAGTCGGTAGTGTTTCGTTTCGAAATTCCTAAAGTGGTGATATCGGACAATGGACGCCAGTTCGTGGGATCGAAATTTGAAGCATTTTTTAAGGAGTTAGGCATCCAGCACAGGAAGACTTCGGTAGCTCATCCACAGTCGAATGGACAAGTCGAGGTGACCAACAGAACGCTGCTGAATGGGATCAAGCGTAGATTGGATGAGGCTAAGGAAAGATGGCCAGAAGAGCTGCTCAGCGTGTTATGGGCCTATCGGACTACACTGAGGACTACAATAGGGGACTCACCTTTCAGGCTGGCCTATGGTACTGATGCCTTAGTCCAAGTTGAAATTGGATCTCCAAGTCTTCGGGTCAATCAATTCAAAGAGATATACAATGAAGAGGGGTTGAAAGTTAATCTGGATTTGCTCGAAGAGGTCAGAGAAACAGCTTTGATTAGATTGTCAGCCTATCAGCGAAGAGTGGCTAAACATTACAATAAAGGGGTAAAGCTTCATAGATTTGAAGTGGGAGATTTTGTTCTCCGGGAAATCGAAGCATCTAAGCCTTAGGATTTGGGAAAGTTGATGCCGAACTAGAAAGGACCGTATGAAGTTGTTGAAGTACCGAAACCAGGGACTTATCATTTGAGGGCATTGGAGGGGTCAGAGATAAAGAACATTTGGCATGCTGGCAGGCTTCGGAAGTATTTCCAATAGATATAGTGTCAGTATACTGAAAGTCTGTAAATATTTGAATTACCATCAATAAAAGATTCATTTTCTCAATGGGTCTTCAGTTCGTTGTTGCTCAGTTCATCGGTGTAAGGAGGTTCGGGTGGACTCGCTGACCATTCGATGGTAGCCTTATCGGTAGGTGGTCCTTATGAATTTGTCAGGCCCTTCGTGGTAAGCAAACTTTATCGGTGTAAGGAGATTCGGGTGGACTCGCTGACCATTCAATGGTAGCCTTATCGGTAGGTGGTCCTTATGAATTTGTCAGGCCCTTTGTGGTAGGTAAACTTCACCGGTGTAAGGAGGTTCAGGTGGACTCGCTGACCATTCAATGGTAGCCTTATCGGCAGGTGGTCCTTATGAATTTGTCAAGCCCTTCGTGGTAGGTAAACTTCATCAGTGTAAGGAGGTTCGGGTGGACTCGCTGACCATTCGATGGTAGTCTTATCGGTAGGTGGTCCTTATGAATTTGTCAGGCCCTTCGTGGTAGGCAAACTTCATCGGTGTAAGGAGGTTCGGGTGGACTCGCTGACCATTCGATGGTAGCCTTTCTGGTCGATGAAATCATGTGGGTTTGTTAGGCCTTTTATGGTAAACAAATTCCCTATGAAGCTGATCTACCTCACACTTCGGTAACGAATAAGCATTACATTACTTTATTATCTGACTTTGTCTAAGTGTTGAGTTCGGATAGCATTATTACTTGACTTGATCTTTTCTGTTTTAGGACTTGTTTAGTTATTTACTAACAGTTCAAGTTAAGTACGATAAAGAGCTTGTACATTTTTCAAGTTAATCGATAGTGAATTATTGACAAAAAGTAATTGTGAAGGTGTCATAAGGAACGAAACCAATATTTCATTAATATAGTGCTCGATTACAAGAAGATAGAAAATTTTTACAGGAATCCTACAGCTAAGAGAAAGGAAAATCATATTCAGGCATCAGCTTCGTCTTCAGAAGAGTCGAGAATGGTCGGATCAACCTTAGATGCGATAAGTTTTTCCTTGTCTTTGCTTTGGCATTCATCGTACCCATCAGAGAACATCTGAACGATATTCTCATTCAGCTCAGTTGATTTTTAGTACTCTTCCTGAATTTGTTTGCGAAGATCTTCGGTCAAGGGAGGACCTAGATCCCTCAGAGCACGGAGTTCACGAAGATCCTCTTCGAACTTCTCTCGATCTTTCGCACGTTCCTTCTGAATTCGTAATTCCTTGGTTTCGAGATCATTTACTTGCAGCGCCAAGATCTTGTTGGTCTTCACAAGCGTATCATTCTTCTCCACGAGGACTTCGTTCCTGTGAACTAAATCTGCATTCATGTCGGTGGTGGCTCGGTGATTGGCCTCAGCTGCTCGGTGAATGGCTTCAGCTGTCTCCATTTTCTCTTTCAGTTTTGCTCATATCTTTTTGGAGGCATTCATTGTTGTAGAGAGCAGTACCTAGATCACTTCTCTCTTTAGTCAAAGCCGACTTCAGAATGGTGTTTTCTCGTCGGGCTGCATCTTCTTCAGCTTCGACTTCTTTGTATCGAGGGAGAAGACGCCCGAATATAGCATTTGCTTGTAGATATTCAGAAATAATCAGTTAATCTTCCAAAGATATATATAATTTCAAATGAACAGATAAACAACTAACTCATCTTAGCATGGTAGCTCATGCCTTCTTCAATTAAATCCCTAATCGAGCTATTTCCGAACTGATGGTCATCGGTCTCCCGGACAAAGGAGTCGAACAATTAAAAAGGAAAGTTTCCATTAAACTCCGGCCATACTGTGGGCGAAGACATGGCTTCATGCCTGAAGGCCGAAGGGGACGATCGTGTTGGGGAAAACACAGGAGGTTCGTCACGAGGAGGAGATTGAGTAAGTAAATCGACAAGAAAAGGAGGCTGAACAGGAACAGGCCCTGTAGATGGTGGTGGCTGGTCCTCCGAAGGCTGTTTCCTTTTGCGAGACAGGGCTGAAGCCTCGGTTTATTCTTCACCTTCGTCCTCAGAAACAAGGATTTCCACAGGAGTGGTAACCCGGAGTTCGTCAGCAGATAAAGGTATTATCTTAGTTTTCCTCTTCTTCATTCGAAGAGCCTGCATCAGTTCATCCATAGGTATATCAATCAGACTCGCAATAGAAGTTGATTGAGAGTCTTGAATAGTCTGAGGGGGTTTTCGAACGGCTCTCTTCTTCCTACGAGGTCTGCTGATTCTTCTGTAATAAGTGGTTCTACAGGAGGAACCTCTGCCTCTTGTGTGTTAGAAGTCGGAAGTTCTTCAGGAGGAATTTCATCCAAAGGCGATGAAGGCTTGCCTGAAAGGAATCTGTCTAAATCCTTTCGGTCAATGGACGTCGGTTTGATCAAGGACACTGCAGAAGAGAGAAAATAATAAGTCAAAATTAACCTTTCCGAAGAAGATCAAAATAAATCGTGCATCGGTAGAATTCAAAGGTTCACATTTGTGGTCGTACAACCACGCTTGCTTGCTTAGGAGTTCGAAGCCCCATTCCTTCATGGGTATCTTCTCTATGATACGTGTCATTTCCCTCACACGCTCTTCAGATATGTCGCCGAAGTCTGCAAAAACACGATCAGAAGCAGTCCAATCCGGAATGAAGGAGATTTCGGGTTCGTTGATGAAGAACAATCTATTGTGCCATCATCGATTGCTTGAAGGAGTGTCCATTAGAGGTCGTTTCTTGATTCTGGCATTGGGTTTGGGGGCTATTCTGCTCAGCACCTTGAAACCTCGTTCCCGAGACTTCCCGACTGAGAAAAGGGTGAAGAATGAATCGACTGTAGGTGGAACTCCTATTTCATAGCAAAATGCGATGTAGGCCAGAATGTGGATATATAAATTCAACACCAATTGTGCGAACCCAACTCCAATAAACCCTAAAAGGGTAACCAAAAAGGCATGAAGGGAAAATCTAACCCCCTTATCCAAGAGTGTTACCGGGACAACGGTCCAACCGTTGGGTCGCTATTACATTCTCTCATGAGCTGTTGCAATCCTTACTCTGTGAGTATTCAGAATGTGATAGCGAATCCGAATATTACGAAGCTCGATTTTAGTAACGGTGGATGGTGTGTTGGCGTGAGAAAATTCTGTCCCATTCTTGAAGAATTCAGAAGGATGGGGGGTGAGTTCTTGTTTGGGGAAGTGGTTGGTTGGGGGTTTGAGGTCGAAGTCGCTTTAGTGGGGTTAGGTGAGGGAATAACAGTGGTAATGGGTACGGCATGAATGGGTGCAATGTTATCCAGTTGCTGAGAAGCCATTGTTAACTTTTCGCTAGTTGGAGAGAGAAATCGAGATGAAGAAGGAAGCAAGAAGAGTGCAAAATTCAAAATTGAGCAGGTAAAACTGTCAAATGTGTGGAAAAGGGGTTTTTATACTAAATGGTCTTTTTAATTCTCCTCGAGAATCGAGGGCGGCGCATTAATTGCAAGTTATGATGGTGAATGTGAAGAGGTAACGTCCAGTTTTGATATTAAGATATTTATCATATTGGGCTTTTTGGTTTGGGTATCTGATTTTATTTGACCGATATTTCACTTTTGGACCTCATTAAGATCTTTCTCGGACCTTTCTAGATTTATTCCAATTCCTTTTGACCCAGATTTGTAGCCTTATAGTCTTTCATTAAACATCTTGTTTAATAAAAGACTGGGAGGCAATGTTGGGTCATAATATTTTAAGTATTGGGTCGGATAGAATGGGCCCCTCCCTTGAATCATGATATCTTATATATTGGACCAATTCAATGAATTACTTTTATTGAATCTTGTAAGACTTGGGCTGGAATGCTGGATCGACCCATTACATATTTAAATATATCTACATCTTTGACCGGTAATGATGAAAGAATATGACAGTTGACTGTGATATCTGTCATGCATTAATGTGGATGGGATCTAGTCGGCCGGAGGCAGCAAACAGGGAAAGGATGGAGCAGGTGAGCTGCCTGTATTCAGCTGAGGTGACTAGGAGTGGGGGACTGTGTTAGTGGGGAGTGGATGGCACGAAAAACCGGACAGAGTGTATATGAGAAGGATCACACATAATCTAAAGGTAACGACACTTAATTGAATCATTTTTTCTCTCTCAAGCACTAGATATTTTTATCCTCCATTGTTAACCTTGTGATCGCCTGTACTGACTCTCACGCTGGAGCTATCCCCCGACGGTCAAGCCGTCAAGCTTTTGGTGATTGTCGTGTTTACTGTGCAGGATAAAGACACGTTTTACATGATTGGGACGTGAAGAAAGATCTTGGCGTTAACACACATGATGAGATTATAATAGCTATTTAGACATGGTATTAAATAGTCTCACGTCTTAAGTTATTTTATAATCTTTGGACTAATAGTCTCAAGTCCAAATAATACATTTAAAATTAATAGTCCTAATCTGAAGTGTACTATTTGTAAACAAACATAACTTATATATATAGTTTTATCCGTGACAACCGGTTGCCACAGACACTATTCAAGTAACAAATTTTCTAGTTATTGATTATGATATTCAAGAGCTCAGATTAGGCTTAATTTTATCTCTATCTCTCAAAGGAATAGCGACAAGTATACTGTTTCTAGCTACATGAGAAATTACTAAAAAACCCTCACTTATTTTCTCTCCTTATCGCTACAAAGAGTAGCCACAGGTATGCTTTATACTAGATCTATCATTACAAGGAGTAGCGACAAGTTGATTTTTTACCTTCCATTGGATCCAACTTGAAAAAAGATGCACAGTGCCTAAAATGTCTTGATTCCAAAAAGATCAATTCGGTTATTTATGTGAATTATGGAAGTGTTACTGTTATAACAAAGGAAAAGCTAGTTGAATTTACGCGGGGGCTTACTAATAGTAAGTACAACTTTTTGTGGATAATTAGGCCTGATTTAATTATAGGTGAGATTGAGACTGCTCTTGAATTTTTTGAAGAAATTAAGGAAATGGGGCTAATTGTCAGATGGTGCCCACAAGAGAAAGTTCTTGATCAAGTTGGTGGTGGATTTTTGACGCATTATGGGTCGAGAGCTTGAGATGCGGCGTGCCCATGATTTGTTGGCCTTTTTTTGCTGATTAGTCGACTAATTGTAAGTTGGGTTGTAGTGATTGAGGTGTTGAAATAGAGATTGGGAAAAATGTAAAGAGAGATGAATTGGGTATGCATGTTAGGGAATTGATAGAATTAGCTGGGAAAGGAAAGGAAAGGGCGATAGTTAAAATCAAACTGCTGCTACTCTTTGTAGTGGCAGATCTAATGAAAAACATACATGTCAGTTACTCTTTATAGTGGCAGGGAGAGAAAATATGCGAGGGTTTTTCAATAATTTTTTTCGCCACCAGAAAGAGTATGCATGTCCCTCTACCTCTTCTAATGACAAAAAGAAAATCAAGTATAATCTAAGCTTTTGGATGTCATGATCAACAGTTGAAAATTTGGTTATTGTAATAATGTTCATAACAACTATTTGTTACGGATAGGGACCCATATATATATAAAAGATGAGCAATGATTCATAGCATCTATTTGCTATGGATCAAAAATTGGCATATAACATCTTAACTTTCTATTAGATTTATCAAGCCCAGATTTGTTAGATGAAATGGATGTCCGTTAGAAATTATAACGAACTGGTTTAATGAATTTTTCAAACAATAATGCCCCCAATTAGTCGATTAACGAGTCAAGATATATAAACACCTAATCCGCCAGAATTTCGGACACATAGTAAACCCATTTGAAAACGAATTGGGGAAAATGTCCAACAAAGGAGGTGAAACACACAGCAAAACCAAAACTTCGATTTCTGCTTTGCGATTTCTGCGATTCTCATGAACCCTAACGCAATTTATTGTAGTTCGGCAACAAGTTGTCATATAATCGATAAGTTTGAGTGATTAAACTCTCAAATATTAAGCTGCTGCGATTTTCCATGATTTCTCATGAACCCTAGTTTGCAATTTAGTGTAGATCGATAACAAGTTGTTCAAATTTGGTATCGCGGGTTCAAAATTTGTGATCTACAACAAACTAATCAGCATTTAATCGGTAAATATGTTATTTAATCAATAAGTTTTTTGAATTTAAGCAACCCACTAGAAACTGCATATATTGTTCATTTTAAGCTGTATATACTGAGATTTACTTTGTTTTTTTCTTCTTAACTAGTTTTGTTTCATTTTTAAACTGCATATATTGTTCAAGCAAGTTATGGTATGAGCTACATAGATTATTCCATTATAGCAGTAAGCACTTGGCCAATATTAAATCACTGATCAATTACTTGTGTACTTTAGTCATTTATTTGAACCATCATTATATATGAACATTGAACAAGTAACATATTTTACTCAAAATGTATAAGTTCTAATTTGCAACTCTCATTAGGTCCTATAATGGATTCCTCTTTTATAGAATAAGGTGCTGGAGTAGGCTTGATAGAGGCTCACTAAAAAAGTCAAAATTGAATTGGGAGTCTATTTTTATGCAACATTTTCTCTGAACTGAGGACCTATTTTAATGATGAAAATAATTTCCTGGCGATAGCAAAGTAAAAGCTAAAATCCTTCTTTATCATTACAATTGAATTTCGAATCATCTACAACCTTGTCTTTACTTTAACTCATCATTCATAAAATTTACAATTCTTGTAAGTTTTGTTATTCAAAGTTTCCGTCTTTCAAAGTTGAGCCTGTTTTTCGGTTATTATTTTTGCATTTTTTTTTCTATTTACAGGTTCAAATTTTGCTCTCGTTGCTCTCTTTTTTTCCTACAGCAAAGTGGCCAAGATCGAAGCCGAAAAGTCTGTGTATGTGACGCACCTAAATTCAGACCAAACTTGTCTCAAATTTGGTTGTCACGTACTAACTCTAATAACATACTAAAATCATCACAACGGAATAATAGAATAAATTACATTATCATAATATAATTATTCTCGTCCCAAGGGCCGGGTTCATAACTTAAACATCTCTTACATTAATACCACCAACATAATTAAACATAATTTAGATATAACTAACACATACCACAACTTAAGACATTACATGAATATAATAATCTCCACTAAACATAAACTACTCAATAGCCTTGCCCTTGCCCTTAAATGCCTGATGGGCCGCCTTGCTCTGCCTTAACTGAAATATTTTTAGGGAAAGCAGGAATGAGCAACAAATTTGCCCAGCAAATAATATAGCAATAAGGGTACTCAATGTAGTTTTATATTTCTCAAGGTACAACAATAAGAATAACAAGAAGTATCAATGATTATCAACAATAGTCGCTATAGACAGAAAATATCAATAATATTCAATGATTAATCAATTAAAGATTTCAAAGTAATGAATACTGAGCAGTCATTAAAGACTAAGAACTTCTCCTGGAGTTAACAGTAATAAACTGATAATTCCATAAAAATGAGTACAACAGGTGATCAGCCTAAAGTACCCTATGTCAATGTATTACATTTAATATTTCTCAAGTGCGCATGTCGATTTTTCGACAATATATAATTCCCTTACCAAGAGGGTTGTTCATCTCAGTTATAAAAGTCCGCACCAAGTAAATTTGGTTTGGATAGCTTTCGATCAATATTAATAGTCTAGCCGAAGCAATGGCTTGGACAGTTTTCTTTCACAATATATATATATATATATATGAACAATCATCGTTCGAATCAAAGTTTGAAAACAATTTCATTTCTAGATTACGAAGTATTATACTTTCAAAGTTTTACTTGTACGATCAATAATAGTACAAGTTCAAGTAATGCTCAATAAAGAGTAAGGTTCGAGTATTTGCCTCAAGCGTAGTTTACCAAAATATAGCTTATCAACACCCTTTTGAATCCTAATACAATATAGTTACGCGTATAGGATATTCATTAGTTACATATGCTCATTCATGATATGTAAGTTTAACCACACATATAAGCGTTTAACTTAGTTGTATAATCTATACGTATTACATCACATATCCTACAACCTCATAGCACAAAATCAGTTTGTAAGAAACCACAAGGTCAGACAACTTGGTTTTAAATCATTGCTTTATAGTTTGCAAATATTTTCTTGAACTTCACATTTGAAAGCTATAATCGCTCGTTAAACATTCAACTCTATTATCTAGCATGTTTCTTAGCACACTGGTCATATATTATAAGCTAAAGTAACCAAATAAACATGCTTTGAACATCAGATCACAAACAGAATCCAGAACCAACTACAGGATGGCGCAGCTGCGCCCTGGCTAGGTTTAGGGACGGCGCAGTTGCGCTGTCCTCTAGCCTGGCCAGAGTTGAGCTTCTGCCCTCCTGGTTTCAGTCCAACCGTAACATACCTATACACTTATCCTTTAACATACATACATGCTAGAGGTCCTCACATAAGCATATAACCATTCTTGAGTTCATTTTTACAAGTTTTAGTTTGCGATATACATGAATTTAAAGCATAAAGAGATCATGTAGTCACCGTGCTTTATAACTTCGCTATATGTTCACATAGAGATCACATAATCTGTCAATACACATGCTCATAGTATTCATATCATAAATTCATATTTATCATCGTTTAGTACTTTGAAACATGCTTTAATCTCATGCTTGGTCTACTACCGTTACATAAAACACATAAGAACTATGTTTAGAGACATAATGATCATAACAATGTCATCTTAAATGTTCAGAATCTCTTTTCTCATACTTAATGCACTTGGTTTGAAAAAATATATTCAAGCTTGCTTTTGAAATCATTTTAAACTTGAACGATGTAATTCAACACATACAAGATAACTTTAAGGCTTTTATCATGTATAGTTAAGTCATGTTAACATCTTCACATATCAGAACATACATCAAGTAACATTTATGTACATTAGCTTTGTTATATCATGCTTTTTTTGAAAACTTCTCTACACAAGATCTAACAAGTTTAGTCATGAGCAAAGGAACTATAAACACTATATCATGCTCATTTTTGTTTGAAATCCGTCATGTATATAAACTACTAAGTTCAGAACTTGTAGAACCTGTATTCCATCAAAGTTTGTTTTCAAAATTTTCCCTTTCTTTAGTACATACATACTACCCTCAATCAACTCATTCATGTTAATTATGCCAAGGAACCTAAATCTTTATGTTAAACTTATTTCCATGCATGTTTAATTCATATCAGTATGCTAAATTTAACCAGCTTGAAAACAGAAAGCAGAATCACATTTTGGGGTCCGGCACAGCTACGCTGCACCCTAGTATAAACTGGGCGCAACTGCACCCTGCCCGGAACAGAAGCAGTAACTTGCTCTGTTTTGCAGAGCATTAACCAACATCGATTCTTTTTTGTTTAAACATGATTAATTCCATCATTAAAGGTTCCATATATGTACACATACTTCATAATCACATGATAGCATGTTAATTCATATCAATTGACAGAGAATTTTAAGAAATTTCAAGAATTTGACAAAACTCAACTAAGAACAATTAAAAGTTAGGATTTTTATACCTCTTGAAGTCTGAATTGGATTTCTCCAGACACTGGTTATAATATCCTAAGGCTCAGCACACTACAAAAAAAAGAGCCATTTGCGACCAATAATATCAGCGACTGCACTATCCGGTCGCTGATAATAGTAATAGCGACTGCTATCTGCGACTGAGATGGATTCTAGTCGCTAGTTCATATCAGCGACCGCATGCGGTCGCTGTTCAGTCGCTGATATGAATTTTCCTCCTAAAATTTGGTGCAAAACTTTGGCGGGGCGACCACTCTCTGTCAGCGACCGCTTTCGGTCGCTGATATGTCCACATCATTAATAAATAGCAACCGCATGCGGTCGCTACTGGCGGTCGCTGATTCTCATGAACTTAATCAGGTTCAGCAGTTCGCTCGATCAGTACTGAAGAAAAAAAAGAGAGGGAGACACTGACGAGAAGAGGGAGTAGGAGGAGAAGAGAAGAGGGAGAAAAATTGCCGCTACCGCCGACGCCTTCACCACCGACATCACCGGCCGACGCCTTCACCACCGCCGGTAACCCCTTTAATTAATCCCTAAATTAAACTATTTTTCTGTTATTGTTGATTGAATGGGCATGATTTATTATTCTGAAGATGTGAATGTGTTGATGTTCTGCTTCTAGATGCCATTTTCTTGAATTTTTTGGGTTTAATTTGAGTTTGACTAAAAATCCAAATGGGTTTGACTGAAAATCCAGTTTAATTTACAGTGTCTTGTTCAAAATGGGTAAATTTACAGTGTCTTGTTCAAAATGGGTAGAACCCTAATGGGTATGAAACTTTTGGGATAATCAATGAATTTAAAAAAGAGAGATTCTTTTATGAGTTGATTGATACCTATATGTATATATATACACACATACATCATATATGTATAATTTTGTAAGTATATAAACACACTTTACACCACAAGAATAATTTGGGAACATGCATGATTAGGTTTCATGTTTTAATATGAGATTATCTAAAGTTGGATAATTTTTTATTACTGAATAACAGTTGCTGAAATTTGGAAATTTAGATAAATTGTTGTTGATATTGCTGAAATTGGGACAATTTTTGGGCTTCTTATTGTTGTTACTAATATTGGATTCTCCTAAATTATGCCCTGAAATTGGTCAAGTATGCATGCCCTTGTGCATGTGGATAGTTCATATTATAGGGGAGACTCTGCCGAAATTTTTTCATATATAAGTCAAATGGCTATATAACTTGAACATTAGGGCTTAACCCAAAACCTTGGTTGCAATATATGATCATACTTATACCAATCCAATAACTTGAACATGAATATGACATAAAACATAACTAGGAATTAAGTTTATCCATAATTCAATCAAGAAGAAGATTCAAAGAAGTTTATCCATAATTCACAGTCGAGAAGACATACTTGTCTAAATCTTCATATATAAGTCAAATGGCCAAATATGCTTTCGTATTCACAGGGGCTAATAGTATGCCTTCTTCTGCAATCTTGATATACGCATCGTTATAGTTTCTAGAACACATTTCAAATTTCATTGGTTGTTCTTCAAACTTGACCATCAAGATATTTTCATCACCTAATGTCCTATCATATGCAGACCATGCATGATGCAATGATTCATATTCTATCCCTATGAATCTATTGTCTTTAGGTTGTTTTGGAATGTATCCTTGTTCAATTCCCGAATAATCATATATGATGCATACTCATGTTATATATGTACATATACATCTATATGTATTTATAAGCATCATAAATGGGATTGAGCTGAATTGTAAATCTCTAACAAGGGAATACAATAATTCATGTCAACATAGGTACCGTGGAATCATGGACCTCTATTTAGACCGTAGTTGGATGGCACGACGAAAGTCAAGTGCCCAGATAGGTGCTACAGCTGAATTTAGAGCTGGTTGCCAAGTGTTTTTGGAGTATGCGTATAGTCACCTGGAATGTATGAATGGTCTGTCGCAGATATGATGTCCATGTTTGAAGTGTAAGAATATAAATTATATGGACAGAGACATGATAAACTATCATTTACTTGTTTCCGGGTTCATGAAAAATTATGAAGAATGCTGGTGGGCACATGGGCAGAGAAGAGATGGTGGCATCACAGAAGTACACAATTCGGGCAGTAGTACTCATCGTATGAATGAAATGGTTCATGATATTGTAGGGTCAGATTTTGATTGGGAACAAGGCAGAGAGCAACCTATGAATTCTGATGCCAAAGACTTCTTTAAGTGTTAGACGAGGGTAGCGAGTCATTGTGGCATGGTTGCACCAAATACACTACATTGTCTGCAGTGGCGAAATTACTTAACATCAAGGCAGACCACAACATGAGCCATGAGTGTTTTGAGTCGCTCTTGAAGGTCATTAAGAGTATGTTGCCTGACGGTGACAAATTACTTGGTAACTATTACTTTTATAAGAAAATGGTGAAGAAGTTGGGTCTTGGATACCAAAAGATCGATGCATGTCCCAACGATTGCATGTTGTTTTATAAGAAAAATGAACAGATGACAAGGTGAACGTTTTGCAGTCATGATCAGTTTAGGCCTAATAAAGAGGGTGTGACTACAAAAAGATCAAGTATACCGTTTAAGATTCTAAGGTATTTTCCAATAACACATCGGCTAAAAAGATTGTACATGTCTTCAAGAACAGTTGAACCTATGAGTTGGCATGCGAAATCTCCAACTAAAGATGGAGAACTAAATCATCCCGCAGATGGGCAGGCTTGGAAAGATTTCAACTTAGCACATCCTGGGTTTGCATTGGAACCTAGAAATGTGAGGCTTGGATTGTCCACCGATGGTTTTAATCCGTTTGGCCACTCAGCTGTTCCGTACTCATGTTGGCCTATGATTGTTACTCCGTACAACTTGCCTCCTTGGATGCGTATGAAACAACCATACTTGTTTCTTTTACTCGTGGTTCCTGGTCCTAAGAGTCCTGGAAAGAACTTAGATGTTTACTTGAGACCTCTTATAGATGAGTTGAAGGTATTGTGGGAGGATGGAGTACAGACTTGGGATGTTGCAACGAAAATAAATTTTAACCTTAGGGTAGCGGTTATGTGGACTGTAAGTGACTTCCCAGCTTATGGTATGTTAGTTGGATGGAGTACACACGGGAAGTTGGCTTGTCCGTATTGTATGGAGCATACAAAGTCGTTTAATCTATCAAAAGGTCGAAAGTCTTGCTGGTTTGACTGTCATCGTCGGTTCTTACCGGTAGATCACCCGTTTTGAAGAAATAGAGAACACTTCAGGAAAGGGAAAGTAGACAATGATATGCCTGCACTGCGATTGTCGGGAACGGAGATGCGAGATCGTGTGATGAGATTGCCGGTTATCCCATTTGGTAAGATTGATGCCACAAACATAATCAATGGATTTGGCGAATCTCATAACTGGGTTCGGAGAAGCATCTTTTGGGAACTGCCTTATTGGTCTACAAATTTGATTCGTCATAATCTAGATGTGATGCATATTGAGAAGAATGTGTTTGACAATGTGTTTAACACTGTGATGAATGTTACGGGGAAGACAAAAGATAACGATAAAGCACGTTTGGACATGAAAGATATTTGTAAGCGTCCTAGATTAGAACTTTATGAATCTCCTAATGGTAAGATTATCAAATCACATGCAAGGTACACATTATCCAAAAAGCAAGTTGAAGATGTGTGCACATGGGTTAAGTCTCTGAAACTACCAGATGGATATGCGTCAAACATTGCAAGGTGTGTTACAGGTGGAAAATTGCAAGGGATGAAGAGTCATGATTGTCATGTGTTCATGGAGAGACTCATGCCTATAGCATTTCGGGATCAGCTTGATAAACCAATATGGGATGCTTTGACGGATCTTAGTCGTTTCTTCAAAGACTTGTGTTCAAAATCATTAAATGAGAAGGACATGTCTGTACTTAAGAAGAACATCATAGAGATAACGTGTAAACTAGAAAAAATATTTCCACCTGGTTTTTTTGACTCCATGGAGCATTTGCAAATCCATCTTCCATATGAAGCTCGTGTTAGGGGTTCAGTTCAATATAGATGGTTTTACCCTTTCGAGAGGGTGATGGGAAACCTTAAGAGAAAGGTGAAGAATAGAACTTATGTCGAGGGGTCGATATGTGAGGCATACAGTTTCGATGAGATATCTACGTTTGTCTCAGATTATTTTTTGGACGAAGTATTGACAAAGGCCAACCGAGTATCGAGACATGATGATGGGGGAAATATTGAACTAAATGGTCGGGGCTCTATATTTGGTCTATCAGGTCGTGCTTATGGAAAAGGGAAGCGCATATTCCTCTCTGAACAAGAATTACATGCTGCACATACTTACATTCTTCTCAATTGCGAGTAGATTGACGAATTTGTTAGGTACACATGTAAACATGATAATTTATCCTGTAAGTTGAAAATTTATTCCAATATGTTAATGTTTATAACATGGTATAGATTGTACGATGACGAATTAAAAGTGAAGCATCCTGGCATAATTGATAAAGATATTCAAATCAATCGTGATAAAAAATTTGCACTTTGGCAAAAGGACAAAGTAAGTTCAATTTCTTAAGCATATATATATATATATATATATATATATATATATATATATATATACACACACTCCATATTAACTATGACTTCATTTAATAAGATGGAGTTTTTGTAGGGTTTGACTGAAGGATCAACGATTCCGGCTAATGTACAAGTCCTAACTATGGGACCAGACATGGACCAAGTTAGTCGCAATGGTTACAAAATAAATGGTTGTGAATTTCATACAAAGGCATATGGGCGCGGTAAAAGAATAACGAACTATGGAGTGTGTGTCCAAGGAGATTGTTACAATGAGCTTGGTCGTGCCTTTTATGGGGAGTTGGAGAAAATCGTAGAGTTGTCGTACAAGGGCACATACGGGGGTCATATTAACTTATTCAAGTGCCGTTGGTTTGATTCAGAAAAAGGGATACGTGTTGACAGACATGGAATCGTCGATATTGACTTACATAGGACGGCTTACTCCAACGAACCGTTTGTTTTACCAACTCAAACAGTACAAGTATACTACACTCCTAGTCCTGTTAGGAAAAGAGATAGACCGCCTACAGATTGGCAAGTTGTAATTCATACTCCTGCGTGCAGTCGTGTCCAAGTAATTAACGGGGATTTCTACCAAGAGGAGATGCTTCATAGACCTCCTATAATAAATATAGAGGACAACAATGATGTAATCCAGTTAGAGGGTGGAGATGTACCTGATGAATTGGATCCCGAGACAGTTATTGTGCCAGATGACAGTGATACTGATGAAGAGTTATTGACTGACACTGACACAGAATCTGAAAAAGAAGATGGTTATGAATCTTCAACACTTGTACAAAATGATTCTAACAACGATTTTCATTAAAATGTATGTTTAGTTTTAATCGTATTACAATGAATTACATATAGGAATGTTCTTTATATCCTTGACATGTTTTAATCGTATTACAATGAATTAAAATGTATGTTTAATTTTGTCGTAGTTAACTATTTCATACAATTAATTGTTATTATTGTCCTTTTATATAAAATGTATGTTTAGTTTTAATATACAATTACATATGTACATGTTCTCTATATCCTTGACGCGTTTATGTATCTTTCATTTATAACTCATACTAACATCCTAAATTTTTTATTTATAGATGTCTTCTGAACCTGCAGCACGAAAGCGTGGGTTGGGTCGGGGCCCTAATCATGTGCCAAAGGCCCCGGCTAATCCGGATGATCGCATTCTTATACAAATCCGTCCTCCTCCAGAAAGCACGTAAGTTAAACATCGTGTATATATAAGGGTTTAATATTTCAATTGTTATAAATATATATGACTGTAAATTATTGTATATTGTAGTGATTTTCAAGATAGTAAAATTTTGAAGTGCATTTCACAATTATGCTTACAGAACTGGCCTACGCCAGTGATTACATGGGCGAGCACACCTCTCGCCCATAAGGATGCAGTTTGGGCTGAATTTCAGGTATATTTTTTTATCACTTTGATAGATAATACATAGTTAATCAAATAATATTGTTTAGTAATGTTGGATTATGATAATATAATATAACAATTTTAATATTATTATTGTTGTTTTATTTGCAGAAGCGGTATAGATGGGACGATGCACATGCATCAATTATTCAGACACTATTCTGGCAGAAGTGCGCCGTTCGAACTAAAGATAATCTGAACAAGGAACGACAAAAAGCCCTGCACAATGCTGAGATTGACCATCCGGGACAGGGTGAGCAGTATATGCATGAGCATAGTCCCTGGTGGTGCGCACATCCCATATGGGTGCAGATGTGTGTCCAATAAAGAGATGAGTCCTAGGTCAAGAGACGCAAGACTGCCGCCTCGAACAGATCCTCAGGTGTATCTGAAGGCGAAAAGACAAAAGGCACATACAAGGGCGGCAGTATATCACAGCTGCAGCATATTACTGCTAGGGTACGTATGTATAGCAAGCTTATTGGCTTAGTTATTTGTTTTTATGTTTACAGTCATCTTTTGTAAACTAAAATATCATATATTTACATAAATATGAGAAAATGAACTGTAGGAGTCTCAGTCTCAAGGTCAACCTATCAATTGGTTGGATGTGTATGTGGCCTGCTTGAGGCTGTTCAGATAGCGGTAATAAGTTCACTTTATCCTAATATGTTGTTTATAAATTGTGACGACTTTTTTGAGTATTTTTTTATTTATTTTTAACTATTTAATTGTTCATCTTCTGACAAGACACTTATAAGGGCTTAATGAACGAGCGCTATCCTGAAGGCACCCCGCGTCCGTCGATTGATCAAGAATTATGGGAAAGGGCGTCCATCGTGAAGAAAAATTATGTCAAAGGCCAGGGACAAAAACGGCGCCCGACCATCAGTGGCTCAGGCTGCTCTGCCACCCAGTCTACACAGTCATCAGGTTATCTAGCCTATCATACTCCTGCTGACTGTGTGAGAGCGATCTGTCATGATCGTGATCTTCTTCGTATACTGGGCGGGCATCTGCAGTCTCTGAGTCATGATGAGTTGGCGGAGGCAGTGGCGGCAGCGGCAGCAGCAGCAACAGCACAACAGCAGAATGACGACCAGGTATATATATATTGTCTATTGTTTAGCTTTCCCTAAGTACGTCGTAGCAGTATCAACACATGTAACATATATGTTTTATTACTTTGTTAATTACAGGATCATAATTTGGATGATCCATGAAGAGCGCCTAGACTATTTTTTTTAGATTTTTAAAGTCTTGTACTCTTTTAGATTCATTCTTTGGACAATTGCATTGGTTTATATGGATGTTTACGATATCGATTGTATTGTGGTGGATGAATATTTACAATTGTATTGTGTTGGGTGAATGTTTATTCATGGATGATCAATGTTTATTATATAGTAGTTATATCATGGATGGATGTTAATATGGATGCTTGTATATACTGCTGTGTTGGGATTGAAAGCAGGTACAACAGGATATTTTTGGGAAATCAAGAAAACAGGCAAAAATTTTTTTTTTAAAAAAAAGCCCATCAGCGACCGCTAACACTATATCAGCCACCGCCTAACCTTGTTGGAAGCTAGCGACCGATGCGGTCGCTATTACCGGTCGCTGCCACATGTGCCATGTCACACCTACCAACTGACTCAGCATAAGTTAGAATAGTGACGGACACGGTCGCTGAATGCGGTCGCTATTATAGCGGTCGGTATTACTGGTAACTGATGTCCATCCAGCGGCCAGATTACCTGCGACTACTATCAGCGATCGTAGTCGGTCGCGGATACCAATCTGCGACCAGACACGGTCACTGATAGGCGGTCGCTGATAAGCCCTTTTGTTGTAGTGGCAGCTCTTACTCTCAAACCACAATTATCAGAAAATTTTCACGCAACAGAAAACTGAGGAAGGTGAGCTTCCATTTATAAAGAATTGATTGACCAGTTCCTAGCTTTGTACTAAGGTTTGATGTAAGACCCCAACTTTTATAAATAAAGATGAATTTTCTATAAATATCATTTTTGAATATTATAGAGTTAATTTGATATAATGTTATAGTTGTGGGTAATATTTATAAATTTTGCAAAGTACGCAAGTTGTTATATAATATTCGATTGGTCGGGAAATATTCGTTTTAACAGGGAATATTCGTACAACGGCACAATCATTGGTGGACCCCACAACGGAATTATTGTTGGATTGAGAAAACGACAAAAATATTTTATTAAAAATAACGGCGGAAGTTTTACCATTGTTACTGTTGAACTACTCGGTAGTAAAAGTACAGTAATACGTGTGGTTGCATAGTAGCACACGGTATTGATTATTAATGCTTATGTGAGAAGTCACTCAGTTTGATTCAATTATTGTCAGTTAATAATATGAATTATTTAGCGATAATGACGTTTTGTTTTATTCGTATTATTAACGTAATAAAACAGAAACATCTTTTTATATAAAACATAATACTTTATTAAAGTTATTCTATAAATAGAATATATTATATTTTATTTAAAAGATTTTTCTTTAAATACGGACCGTCAGATTAAAGTAATCAATCAGGACCGTTCATGGATTAGTTACTATGCATTCTATTTTTCTATAAATAGCAGCTCATTCCTTCATTATTTCTTACGAATTCACTGAACTCTAGAGAGAGAAACTATAGAGAGAAACTATAGAGAGAGAGAAGAAGAGTATTCTGTTACTTAACTACTTCCTTATTTCAGCTCTTCTTTAAAACGATAAGGGGTGTTATTCTTTCTTATTCATGAAGAGAACTGTTGTTATTCCATTTCTTATTATTCTGTTGGAATAACCTGTATACGCGGTCTACCCTATACTTGGTGACATTCTTCTATTATTCTGTTGGAACATCTTATCTGTGTGTTTTACACCGGACCTGGTTCTATTTTTATTATTATTCTGTTGGAACATCCTGTCTGTGTGTTTTACACCGGACCTGGTTCCGTCTTGTTATTATTCTGTTGGAACATCCTGTCTGTGTGTTTTACACCGGACCTGGTTCCATTATTTATTATTCTGTCGGAATATCCTGTCTGTGCATTTACGCCGGACCTGGTTCCATTATTTATTATTCTGTCGGAATATCCTGTCTGTGCGTTTACGCCGGACCTGGTTCCATTATTTATTATTCTGTTGGAATAACCTGTCTGTGCGGTCTATCGCATGTATGGTGATTTCTTTTGTTATTCTATTCTTTATTGTACTCAGTTGGTTATGTTTTGACTTCTATACTCCATGAAATTTGTGGAATATCCTTGATAATTGCGTTTCATCCAGTATCTTTTCATGAAAATATTCTTCTAAATATTCTTGAATTTTACTCCACAAAGCAGTATGTGTTGACAATTTGGACGTTGTTAATTCTTGGATAAATTAATTCTTGAACTTGTTTTATTGAATTCTTATATCATTGTCATCATCCTCATGTTTATAAAATGTTAAAAGTCATATGTGGCCTATAGTGCATAGATGGACTTGGTATGATTATGACCAGGGATTATTCGGTATAATCATGACCGTAATGTTACAAATGATGTGGTAAATATCCTCATTGGCCCGTAGTGCGTTGATGGACAGTTGTTGGCATGATCATGACCATTAATGAATACACAAATATCCTTGGCCGTAGTGCAGGGGTGATTCGATGATGTGGATTATTTTATTAAGCTGAGGCACAGCGATAACAGTGTTGAAAAACCTTTTAAATCATAAAAGATAGTAGAGTTTATTTTCTACTTGACTCTTTTAATGGATTGCTTATTCCGCTGCAGTTAAACTTGATGTCTATTATATTTTATCAGTTTAACATTGTTGAAGGCTAATGATAATTTATTCTGCATTATCTTAGTCATAATATTTCTTACTGGGCTAATTGAGCTCACCCTTTCTTTCACTGTTCTCTTCAGGAAATGAGAACGTAGCTGGGGCAAGTCGGGGAACGGAGTGATGGTTCGAATGATAGTATTAGTTAGTAGTCCTCACTATTCTATGTAATAGTGTGTTAATAAATGTAATGAGGACTCCTTTTGAGTATGAATGCTCTCTAGAAGATAATATTTGTATTCAAACTCGCAGTTTATGTTTTGTCGTATTGTACACGACAGTTGTATTAGTAAGTTGTATTTGTATTCTGTACTTTGTATCTGACGACCCAAGATGGGTGATGTATACCTAATTTTGGGGGCGTCATATTTGATTCAATGAAAAATGAGAGTAAGCAACAGATAAACAAGGGTTGGCCAACTGCTCATTTTGTAGCCATCAACATTGCTAACTTAGCTTTCAACTGCAAACTAACTTTTACGCAATGTAATGTTAGGCCACTGTTCATGTACTGACTATTGACACTGATTTTGGGACATGATCTAAATCCCAGCAAATGAGCTTTGGTTGGTTCCTTTAATTCTCAAAATGAAATTTTAATGTACAATTGTTAATATATTAGGATAATTAGGAATTATTTATGTACTCACATCATATAATCCTTGTACATTAAGTACACATAATAAAATAACGCAGTTAGATATTATTGTTCGGGTATCTCCCATAAATATTTTTACTACTCATATAGCCACATAATAACATCATTTAATATTAAATGTTTATTTAAACATTTAATTCCTTTCCCAATTTCTAGAATTCACTGTTACTTAATATTTTCTGTATTAAAATGTTACATATGATTTCATAGTACTACTTGGTACCTTATATCATTAAAATGTACTCTTATCATATGATATTATTAATGTCACACACATTACAATAATGTCCCATTTAATTTCTACAGCAAAAACCAACTTATCCCAGAATGGCCACTGGCGCAGCTGCGCCAGTTTGTACTGCTGGGATGACGCATATGCGCCGGTTCCTAGCAGTGCCAAACTGGTTTAGCTCTAAGCCAGTTCTGACCTCTATGGCTGCGCCAGTTTGTACTGCTGGGATGACGCATATGCGCCGGTTCCTAGCAGTGCCAAACTGGTTTAGCTCTAAGCCAGTTCTGACCTCTATCACCATACTAGTTTTACATGACATGAATTAACTTCCATATTGGTAATATTATTAGTCAAAGAGTTTATTCATTCCTCATATGGAATCATATAATTACTCATAATTAATCTTCCTGTTAATGAACTATTTCTCTTTTAATTCACTTAGTGAATTTCCTCATTCCTCATTATGCCACACAAGACATTTCACAATTCTCATCACAATTCCACACTTCTCAATTAGTATAAATCCAATTCGAATTAATTTAAATACTCATCTCACAACACATTAATATTTATATTTAAATAAATATCCATTTTCTTATTATATAAAATAATTATTTATTCATGAATTTCTTGGTTCTTACAGAGTGAATAGGCCGAAACAATGGAATTCAGATGATTGTGTGTTTATGTTGCGAAGTACGTAGATTTCTTTTTGCATCAGATAAACATCATGAAGGAACCGAGGTGGACTCCAAACGAGGTTTATAACTTTAGATTTAGAATAGCACATGAGCTTAGGATATGCAAAGTTAGGGACATTCTTGAAAAATATATTTGTAACGATCAAACTTTTGATTCGAATTTAAATGAAGACTAGTGAATGTATATTTGCGGTGAAATGCAATCAACTTATTGTTTACTTTTTGCTGGAATGGCATTGAATGTCACCAATTTTTGAAGAATTCACTTATTGTTTATACGGAACTTAGTTGTTAATATTTTGTTTTAACAATCCGGGTTTACATTACTGAAATTTGGTTTATAGCATTGAACTTGGACCTGGCAGAATGCTCATATGCTTGGTTTATGTTTTTGGTTGGTTAATTAGGTGTAAACATGTGGAGTTTGGATTGGGTTTTTTTGTTAAATGTGGAGATCTGCATTTTTGTTTTAGAAGTTTTGTTCAATCTGGAAACCTCCGTAGAATCTCTATATAGACTGAGTTTAGATCTTGGGTAATTGTTGCAATTATTTCTTCCAGTGAATCAGTGATGATGTACCATGAAGTTGCGTTTGCATATTAAAAGTATATGTAGTGTCCCAAATTCTGTCCATTTTGCTCCAGACCCTGTAATTTAAAAATGTGGTTTTAGGATAAATTTTACGTGCTGTCCATTTTCATCTAAATGCATGTTTCAAAAAAAAAAGTTCATCTTTGATCGACAGATTAGGGGGAGGTGCTGTATCGAACGTGGTTCGGTACAGTTTACAGTGTTTTTTTAATAAAATATATATATATATATATTTATAATTTTTTATTCAAACTTGCTATGTTATTTTTTATTTATTATTCTGATAATTATAATTAAAAAAAAATACCCCGATCGACTCGTGTTAGTGATTTTATAATGAAATATTTAGTTTATTAACCAAGATGGTTGGAATCAGAAACTTGTAGCAAGAATTAAAGTTGTCATGTTTTACTTGAATTAGTTCCTGACTTGTAGCAAGAATTAAAGTTGTCATGTTTTACTTGAATTAAACTTGTCGTGTTATACTTGTCATGTACTCAACTGGCCATTTTATTTTTAATGAACTCAATTGCAACTTTTAGTTATGTGCAAGTACATCAAAGTTCATAACAAATAAATAATTAGGCAATCGGAATTTCGGTTGCACAAATTTTTTGGACACGGGATCGGCGCATCGATAAGTTGATGACATGAGAGCTCATAACAGCTTTTCACTGTTGCTTTCTTCTGGGCAATCTTCTTAAGTTTCGATTGCAAAGTTTGATTGTATATTCCTTAATTTGTTCAATAATGTTTTCCAAATCTTATGCGTTGAAAGAGGCACTTGGTGGAGTCCTCCAGAAGAGAGAGGATACTTGGGTATTGTTTTAAGGAAGGGTAAATTATACATAAAAGTTGAGTACAGGTTAAAAATAAAGACCACTCTTCAAAATATCATATAATCATACAAAAATATCAATTCTCTACCTTCTTTCAAATTAATTATCCGTATATATAATAAATTTTTAAAATGAAAGTGAAGAACTGATTAAAAGAGTACTTAAACCAACCAAAGTCTTGAATATTATATATAAAATAAATAAGATTATTCATAAAGCAAGACAACTTTTTAATATGCTGAAAAACTTGAAGTATATATCAATACAAATTGGTTAATTTCAAACTCAAAAAACTTGAGGAACCATATAGCTGGCTTTTATGCATGTTGGCTAGCTACCAATTAAATTAATTAATAATTAGTATGGTTTGTTTGTTTGTTTATTTCTAAATGGAATTAGGACTGATCATCAATTAAAGTGTGCTCCAAGGTTAATGTCTCCCTCTCCATCTGAGTCAAGGACAAGCAAAGCTGCCAAAAAAGTCTTCATCTTCTGCATGCTGTTCCAAAATAAAACCAAAAGGATCTATTTAATTTTGACTTCACATGATTTTAATTGAAATTAATATATAGTTGGTTGAGCTAACTATATATATATATATATATATATATATATATATATATATATATATATATATATATATATATGTATATGTAAAGAACAAGGCAATGAGACATTTTTAAAGTAAGACATGCCAGCTCACTACAGATGTATCAAAGGAGTTCTTGGAGTTTGACTATATATCCCTCCATGATAGTGTTGCTAGATCAAAAAGATGAACACTAGAATAAGAAAATGGTATTTATTTATTTTTAATAGGAAGACGACCTTTTTCATTGAAACCTAAAGAAAACTAAATGAGAAAAAAAGATACTAGTAGATAGAGTTCAATGTATACTTGCCTGGTTAGGGTTTCGATCAAACCATGAGAGAATAACATTGTTGTCGAAGCTTGTTGCAGTAACTTCTTCACTACCAAGTTGCTGCACACATATGGATCATGTTTCACCATTAAAACTGATGAAATTCCAACTCTAATATATCTAGAGATAAATGGCGAGACTATCTATCTAATTAAGAAATTAGTAATTCCTAGCAATAATGTGCATGAGGAGTGTATATATATATATACACACACACACACGTGTGAGCAGTTAATTTGAGAGGTGTATGTATTGATTTCAATGCTTAACTTGTCGGATATAGGACTTTATATTAATCATCATAAATTATGAGTATGTTCATGAGTGCAATCAATATTCATGAATGCTTTCAAGTGCAGTAAGTGTGAGGCATGCCTTTTTACTGGACTGTCCATTCATTATTGGGGTATTTCCAACATGATTTGAACCAATTGAGGTGCCGAAATTTGAATCTTCTAGCTCATTTTGCTGCCATAGAAAGTATGGAAACAAAAAATAAGTTTGCAAGCACTGTACGTGGATAAAAATGAATATATAATTTTATGTGGACAAAGAACTAATTTGAAAGTGTATTAACTTTCTTGTTTACCTAGACAAAGTATTGATAGATTGTATAGTACAACTCATCATCAATGTTTTGTCAAAGTAAACTAGACTAGACGATCTCTGTCTATTTAATTTACACCCAACATTATATATATACTCATTAAAGAACTATAAGATTTACATTACCGTCTCATTCAAAGATTGTATGTTGCTTAGATCACCCGGATCACATGGTTGTTGGGAGAGTGAATCATAACAGATCGAAGGATATTTATTCATTGAACGAACTTCATTTTGTCCTGCTGGAGTTTGATTATAACCTATATGATTTCTATTGAAGCTGCTCAGATTCTGCATGGGACTCGAAATACTGGAATTTCCCATGGTTTCATTAGCTGCAGTCGAAACACTACCAATAAGGCCTTGATCAACTCCACAAGTTGACAGGCCATCGCTGAGAAAATTCTGTGTTGGTGGTTGGTACATTAGCATTGAATTAATACCACCCCGTGACATACCAACACCATAGGGTAAACCTTGATTACGTAGAAGTTGAAATTGGCCGGCCTTACTCTTCGGAGCTTCCTGATTGAGACATGACACACTAGAAAGGTTTGAGGAATTAAACGCTGGATTAATATAATTGTGATGTCCCCCAATTCTTTGATGCAGAGATGATGACGACCTCATTTGCTGTTGTTTGAGTTTATCATGCATCACTACTGCACCATGGTTTCCAGACGCAAAACTTGATTGGTCAGCCAAGACCGAAAGTTGAACTTTACAGCTTGCGTCCGAAACTCGTTTTAAGAAGATTTTATATTTCTGCAATGCTCACACGCACAACGATTGAATCATAAGAAACTTCAAATTAAAATTTTAATGAAAAAATGTCAACAAGTATTCATATATATATATATATAAAAGATAATATTAATACTTCCGAGTTAGAACGTTAGTATTTTTTTTCTGGTTTAAAAAATATTATACTATTCATTTTAATATTAGAGATAAATTTTTAAATCAACAACTTGTAAGAATAATTTTATATTCTTAAATATACCCTTAATACTATTAGTTAAAGAATTTAGTATTGATGGTATGATGATTAAAAATTATATTTAAAAAATAATAATAAATTAGGAATATCATATCAACTTATAGTTTAAAAATATGTATCTTTGTTTTTAGAATGAACTAAAGAGGAATATATATATATATATATATATATATATATATATATATATATATATGTATGTATAATGTACACACCTTGTAAAAGAAAAGAAGAATACGTTTGCAGTTTGCACTATCCCTTCGTGTGTCAATTCAAAAGAAGCATTTAATTAGAGAAATAATGCATGTTGATGAAAGTTTTAGATTTAAATTTCATTCCATTTTCTTTTGGTTTCCTCTCAAGTTTTTGATGTTCCAACATATATCTGAGAGACTAAATTTCAAGCAGATCGATGAAACCATTCTAATATAGCAACTTCTTCAATGAAAGCGTTTATCGTTCGTAAAGATGATTATAGTATAATAATTAATATATATATATATATATATATATATATATATATATATATATATTTCAAAACCTGTGGAAAAGTACAAACCTGCAAATGACTGGCTACTTGTTCCCTAGTCAATCCCGGAAATTTCATGACTTCTAAAATGGTTCTTGGAACAGCTATTTCTGCATAAAGTTTTAAAAGAAAAATATACTAGAGATAAAATTAAGATGGGAGTGTATATATATATATATATATAGCATTCATAAATACAACGTAAATAGAGGAGAAAAATTATGAATTAGACTCATTAAGAGATCATGTGCTATAAATTAAAGCCGACTAGACACACATAACAAGCTAGCTAGCTCCATAATTACTGTCATATTCATGGACATCTGTTATATATGTGTCTAGCTAGTGGCATACGGCCAATTTAGTATGCATATAAATCATTTCAGCTATACTAAATATTAGTAGCATGCATATAAATTACTATTTCAGTTAGACTAATTATTAATTGATATATTTATATATATATATATATATATATATATATATATCGGAAAGATCGATCTGAGGATCTTACTCTTATCATTCCCTAAAATTCTGATGGCTTCCAAGAAACGGTGATGGAGGGCATTTGTCCAAACAACTTTTGCCCTTTTTGTGGTGTCCGAATCAACATTGTAATCTGATCTTTTTTTGTCATTATCTTTTCTTGGCAACTTTCTCTTATCATTTCGGCTATCTCCTTTTGCAGCTGGTTCTTCTAAAGCTTCATTGCAACTTTCATCAGCTATTGATTTGTCTCCAATTTCCTCCATGATCAGAGTAGCAGCTTTTTCGCCTGATTTCAAGATAGTTGTAGAAGTAGTTGCATATTGCCATAAATCTTTTAAATCTTTCGAGGATACGGGCTTCACTATGAAAAATGCAGCCCCACTCTCAATCCCCTTTACTATAACACCTTCTTCATTATCAGCCGACATTACTGAGAATCACACACACACACACACACACATATTTTAAAAACAAAACATTAATTGGACACTATTTTAGTGGGATAGAAAAGGATTACATAATCTCTGTGTCCTGTCCAAAAATAATACCCCTACTAATAAAGTAGTAAAATGAGAATTAAGAAATTAATAATGTCAAATATTTAATCCAATTAAATAAAGACTCACAAACTACAGGTAAGTTGAATTCATGATTGATTTGCTGTTGTAATTCAAAACCATTCATATCCGGCATATGCACATCTGCTACAACAAGATCAAACGACACACCCTTGATTCGAAGAGTGCATAGAGCATCCCTTGGATGTTTTACGGTCATAACTGAAATTAATTGGCAACAAAACCCTAGTACTGTTAGATATGTCAATATTCCATGAACAAATTAAACATATATAATTAATAATGAATCATGCAAGTAGGTAACTTTTATCAAAGTTTACACAAAAATTAATTACTAGTCAAGAGTTTGAAATATTAATATGCGCATTGAATTGAATTAATTAATATATAAGAAGAAAAACTTGTCATATCTAATCTAATAGTATTTGGTTTGAAGCAGGTATCAAGGATTTTAATTCTGAGTAATGCTAGCCTAGCCTACAAATGAAAAATGATATGCCACTAAAAAAAATGAAGGGAATTGACAAACATGCCAAGAAAATCTAATATGGATTGACAAAGGATAGATTAGCAAAATCTCTGGTGATAAAATTAATGTATTCAAAATTATTTAATTAACGAGAATTTCACAAGTAGAGAGAGAGAGAGAGAGAGAGAGAGAGAGAAAAGGAGGACATTATATAGGAAGGGTGTTGAAAATTGCATTACAAATCAATAGAATTAAGATATGGAAAACATTTAATCAAGAAAGGAAATTATATATGTTTTCTGCTACTACAATATTTCTCTACATACATGTGTATTTCATCTTACATCGTGGTGTACAGTAGAGGATGGTTGATGGAAATGGATCAAATTAAGAGATCTCTTGGAATAACCATACAACATTAATCAAGAAATTAAGCAAAACCTCTTAAAACCAGTTCTAAATTATATATATATATATAGCCACATGGAGCCGGGTACGTACCTTGATAATTCCATCTCTTAAGAAAAGTAGCAACAATTGTTAAGCAGGTTGTATCGTCGTCCACCACCAAAATGCGCATCATTTTTAATTCCAAGAATTAATTCAATTTCGTAATTGGTTGTCTGAGAATTAACGGCTCAATTAATCTACTCTTTTCGGTTTTCAGTACCCTCTCTAGCTATCCCAGTGCGTAAACTTGACGCATAGCAATAATGAGGGGAGTATGATCAGTAAACCGTATAATTAATACTACATATATATAACATGAAGATGAACACAAATGTACGTCTCCACAGTGTTTAGCCAAGAATGGAAGATAACTAATTAAGGTTTTATATATGTTTCTTTTCCTTTTTTGGACATTTGAATTATAATTATATATATGTTCACTCTTTTATTCTTTTCTATCTCATTAAGGCGAAAAAATCAAGTAAAGAAATTTGCGTTTAATACAATGCACCACATATTAAGGTTCATTAGCGAATTTATTTATTATTAAGATCCGTCAAATCTTTCATTCTAGCTACTGATTGCTTTCACAAAAAATTCCTTTCCAGAATTCTATGAATTAAATGTATAGAATAATAATTTATTTTAGCAATTTGTGGAAATAGTTTCCTTTTCTGACAAAATTCCGAATTTACTGACAAGGACCCCACACTTATATTTAAAACTGAAAATCTACATTTACTATAATTTTATTGAAACTTATTTGCATACATTTTTTTAATAGATTCTGTATTAAGAATTACTTAGTTTAATTATCAAGCACAACAATTTTTATAACATTATGTGCATATAACATTCTAACTATATTCATTACAAAATCGATATAAATTAATTTAACTTTACACAATACAATTATAAAAATTATACAATATTTAAATAATACTATTGATTACGAAATTTATTATTTTTAAAAGTTAAATAAGTCGTATCAATCTTAAATCTGGGAAAAAAAATTCTCAAATTGATTTTTTAAAATCGAGCTTGATCAGTCAAAAAACATGCATGATCATCAGGAACAATAACAATGATGCAGCTGTAGGATTTGTAATTAATGAAAATAATTCAGAGGGTTGCTCAAGAGATAATAATCTAGTAGTAAGGTCTCTCCCTTTAAAAAAAAAAAGAATAATAATAAAGAGTATATATGAATCAATTAGTTATAATTATAACCTCGTTAATTAATTATTATGATAGAATGGTAAATATATATATCCTCGCATACTCTTTCATGACAATCATGAAACCTTTCTCGAATAATATGTTGACATGAATCTTGCTCTCCCCTTCTTATAGAGCCCATCTTTAATCAAAAATTTGAGACCAGGAAGCAAAGTCAATATTCCACAAACCATTATTCATCTGTTCAAATAATGCCCACAGTAGGATCCCAATGATGGTGTCTCTCACCAAGTTCTTGAGGAGTGAATCAACCCAGCCAACAGAGTCATTCCCAGTAGACCTTTGCCCAACAAGGTCTCGAAACCTCAAGTCTCCCGAATCTGACACTAGAGCGTATATCACTCCATTCATATGGCCCTTTCCAATAACTCCAACAACTCTCTTACTGCTATTCACAGCTTTACTACGCTTCAGAGACCAAGCAATATACTGAGAAAATGGCAGCGAGTCACTAGGTAAGAAGAGCCAAGTATAGGCCACAGAGCAAAAGAAGGTAGAGCAATATAGTTTGCAATGTTGTCACCGATGTATTACGACTAATTATGTCTATCAATGCAATGTGACATGCTGCTATATTATAGAATCTTCAGACATAAATTTCCCTCAAGTAAATTTGAGAGCATTGGCATTAGACACTTAAACCAGTTTGTGAAACCTGCCTACTCCTTTGCACTATTTTAGGATGTAATTGTGGGGTTCAATCAAGGTCTTAAAGTACTGGTGATTTTCTGTGAGGAAGCAACTTACTGTGTCACGTTCATGTATAAGAGGCTGCAGCAGGGATGGGAATGAAGAGCTTAGTTGCTCATAGAATTGGAAGTTGCTGTTATCATTGCTTGATTCCTGCATCACAAAGTGGAAGAGAGATTTGAGAACATTGAAAATACCAAATGAAAGCTACGCAGTTTGATCTTTAAATACGGTTGATATATTGTCAATTTGTCAAATGAAAGTTATCAACACAAAACACAAGAATAAAATTTTACAGTACGCTTCCGATTTATGTCTCGTCAAAATCCTTTTTAACTGCAGAAGGCAGAGATACATTGCAACTGGCCAAGATATATGTAGATACATATGCACAAGTTTTGAAACACAAACTTGGTAATCTGAGAGCACTGAACAATTTGAAGAAAAAACCATTATAGTTGACATTTAAAGGCAAAGACTTTCCTCACTAGATCAGATATCATTATCAGTTTATCCCTTCAACATCCTTCACAGACTAGATTAGCTTAGGCAGCCCTTATGAATCATGATGTCATTAATTTTACCAAATAACATTCTTTAGATTTCTCAATACTTTTATATATTATATTCTTAGCTTAGGCTGCCCTCATGAGTCGTGATATCATTAGTTATGACTAACTTACAGACAGATTAGATACGGCTAAGTTACCTCAGTATAGGTTGCCTACAACTACATTGACTGTTGGATAGAAATTTTAGAGGGAAACCTTCAAAGTATTCCTCAAAAGACCAGTTGCTGATGTTATCCCACGAACAACAGAGACCACAAGGCTCAGTTTCTCACGCAATTTGAGTGAACTCCAAGCCCTTTCAAGCTGAAAAAACATCATAAATATGTAGAATAAATTATTCCCTCTGTTACAACAAAAGAGTCTCATTCAACTTTGGATCCTAGTTAATTTGCGAAATCCTAAAACTCAAATTGTGCTGTGAATTTATTTTTATTTACAAAATAACAGCTTTGTACTTGGCACAACTATTTAAGAAGTTTACAATATTAACCATTGCATTAATCAAAATAATTCACATAAATTTTGAATTTTAGGATTTCACAATTTGACTATGAAAAATAATCAGTCAAATGGGACTCTTTTGTTGAAGAGAGGGAATATTCTTTTGAGTTGCATACCAAATAATTCAGTCATCAACCTACAGACCAATAAAAGACTTTATTACCACAATTGCCGAATACTATACTAATGGATCAGAAGTAATACTTGTTTAGGACATCAAGTAGAAATCTGAAAAAGTCATTCCCGGAAAATCAAATTTCTCCCAGTTGTACATGACCAAAATGGTACTTACAGTTATTTCAATTGGCCGATCCCCCAAAACTATTTGAGCACCAACTTCTTCAGCCGTCTTTCGAGCAGCACGAAACTGAATATTAGCATAGCCATTTAAGTGTATTGAAATGGTTTCAGTAAGCATAATTATTGCTTTGTATTTCATCAGTATTTTAAGGAGATATTGGCAGTCCAACTACCTCATCCCCGAAAGGATGGTTGACATCTGACGATACTTTTGAGGATAGAACTGCCAACAGTAGACGTAGTGCAAGAGCGGTTCGACCCCCTAGCATTCACACAGTTTTGTTTTAGTTTTTATTCATATAGGCATTAATTACACAAGGAATTTATACTCACCCAAGTTTATGCTACGACCAACAGCACCAAAAAACCCAGTTCCAGTTAAGGAAAACATATTCGACTTTATTTGTGGACCGAGGTCATCATCATTAGAAGTGTACATGATCCCAGCTCTGAAAATGAACTCTGCAATAAATTAAGCCATGGATACAAACCCCAAAAAAGAAATGAACGGATGATTAACAATCACGTGATAAATATTAAATTCAGTAGCAAAAATATTTTTCAATACACAACACAACAAAGCATGTAGATTTCTAACCTCGTCTCCTGTCAAATTTCCTGGCATCAGAAAATACTAAATAATCTATTTTAAGGTTTTAGCATTAGAGTAGACCAACTAACAAAACCAACTCAGATTGAAGAAGACCTTGTGGTGCCAAAAATGGATCTTTCCTCTTTCCCAGGTTCTATGACATACAAATAAATGCCTATAACCAATTTGGCCCCCCGGTCACTGGAAATTTTAAGAGGGATAGAGCAGCTGGTCCTGATTTTGAACAAACAACACTTGGTACTCCTATTTATCTTTGGATAAGGCAATGCCTCTACTTTACTGTACTCGATGCACATTAATGAAGTATGTTCAAAATATACACCATTAGATGCATCCTTTTTTTTTTTACTTACTGAACCATGGAGTCCATTTTTTTTTTATGTTATGCATGCCATATACTAGTACTCTCTGAATATTGTTGTTTTATTGGAAATCCCAATTGAACTATAGAAGTGTGTCCTATTGATTTGACTATCAAATTATAGAATTTCTAAATATTCAAATGTCTTACTCCTTCTGTTGATTTTGTTAATCCACTGTTGTATAATAAGTTTGAGGCTTTTTAGGGTATTAAGTTGTGTGACAGATGGAGCATGGTGACAAAGATATGAACCAAAACTGCATCAAATAATAATAAATCAAAAGATGACTAAGACAAAACAAACTTGCCTGCTTCTACAAAGCTCCACAACAACATTATCCGGCTTCACTACCCGGACGACTCTTTCAACATCAATAGCCGATTCAGTAAAGATGTGAGTGGTGCCAATTAACCATATTAACTCGGGCTCAACGAAGTCGGTTCGCCAAATTGGGACGGGACCAAATTGAATCTTTTTTATAAGAACCAAGCATCCATTATCGGCCAAATCGAGCAATTCTGGATGCATTTCGGCTATTGTGGCTCGAGAGTCGCGGAGAAAGTCAGTTCGGAAGTCGAATTCCGGTGGAGGAGGTTTAATTGAAACCATACATGGTGTGAAAGCAGTAGCTCTCAGATGGGATTTAAAGGGAAATTGATTATGGTGATTAGGGTTTGGATTGGAAATTGAGAATGCAGCAGCAGCTGATGTTAAGATTTTCATTATGATTAGAAAGAACCAAAAAAAGAAAGAAAGTATGCTCAGAAATAGAAATTGGGATAACGATAATTGAATTTAACGGCTACCAATAGCTGTGAGTGAAATTACAAAAGGATAAATTTCGCTTCTATTACATGGGATTTTACCATTTTTCACGTAATTATCTATTATTTAAAAAGTTACACCCAAGTATTTTAGATTTTGAAGTGAAATAAAAAAGTTATATTTTTTTTCCAAACTAATTGTACGTGTGGGTAACTCATATAAAGAGAGTTGGAATTTGTCTACTATGCCCCCACCATATACATTGGATATAAAACTCCCTCTTCTTTACATTTGTTCACCCTTAACAACTATATTTTATTATTTGATCAAGATTATTAATTCATCAAATTTACGAGTAAGATATGTACATCAACTAATTTCTTTTCTAGCTTTACTTTATTTTCATAAATTTATTGTTATTATTTAATTTAAAAGTTGTTAAAATGTCTAATCACTTCTTTCTCCTATTTATGTGAATTAGGAGTCATGTCTTCGTCAAACAATAATGTTGAATAGAATAATGGTGATTTTCGCTACATACCTAACCCCTAAGGTATCTAAATGTGGAAAGAAGACATCCGTAAAAATTGTTGACTCGAACAAATGACGAGCAATATATATTTTGTATGCGATGAGCCGATGACCGTGACATTTGGGCATGATGTTTGCTTTCAACAATAACCTCAATTAGTGGGACAATGATTGACACTAATTAATGAACACAATGAGGGAAAATAGAAGGAACTAAAATTGAATTCCTCAATTTATTCAACTAGAGCAGTTTTATTGCTTGGGACATGGTAAAATTGAATCCGAATGCATCTTTTAAAATAGCTGGTTACTTTGGTGTAGGGTTTGTGGCTAGAGAAAGTTAAGATTGAGTAGTGTAAATTGGGCCTAATTTTATACAGGACAAAGTTGTTTGTGGTGAAGCCATATGATAAAAAAATTTCTACATAAAAAAATTAAAAAACTATTTTATTTGTAGTTAGTTGAGCTATTAAATTATTGTATCAAGATATTTTTATTCATTACCTGGGGCATGTCCCTTGTAATTTTCTATACAGAAAAATTGAAATATTGTCTTATTTATAATTACTTGAGCTATTAAGCTATTGTATGAATATATATTTTATTAAGCTATTGTATGAATATATATTTTATTAAGCTATTGTATGAATATATTAAGCTATTGACAATGTGTTAAATTTTAATTATTATTTAAAAAATTATTTATACAAATATTTTATACATTAAAACTATTTAAATCTAACTAAGATGTGGTGTTTTAGTGTGAAACTCCAAATTTTATGAATAAATATTTAATTTTTCTCGAAATAATTTTTTTTTTATTATTGTGTGGATTTGATATAATAGTTATGGGTAGTATTTATAAATTTTGCAAAGTATGCAAGTTGTCATATTATATTCGATTGGTCGGAGAAAATTCTTTTTGTCGGGGAATATCCGTACGATGGTACAATTATTGGTGGACCCCACAACGAAATTATTGTCGGATTGAGAAAACGACAAAAATACTTTATAAAAATAACGGCGGAAGTTTTACCGTTGATACTGTTGAACTACTCGGTAGTAAAAGTACAGTAATACGTGTGATTGCATAGTAGCACACGATATTAATTATTAATACTTATGTGAGAAGTCACTAAGTTTGATTCCATTATTGTCAGTTAATAATATCAATTATTTAGCGATAATGACGTTTTGTTTTATTCGTATTATTAACATAATAAAACAGAAACATCTTTTTATATAAAACAGAATACTTTATTAAAGTTATTCTATAAATAGAATATATTATATTTTATTTAAAAGATTTTTCTTTAAATATGGACCGTCAGATTAAAGTAATCAATCTGGACCGTTCATGGATTAGTTACTATGCATTCTATTTTTCTATAAATAGAAGCTCATTCCTTCATTATTTTCTTACGAATTCACTGAACTCTAGAGAGAGAAACTATAGAGAGAGACTATATAGAGATAGAAGAAAAGTTTTCTGCTACTTCACTACTCTTATATCCAGTTCTTTTACGGTAAGGGGTGTTATTCTTTCTTATTCATGAAGAGAACTGTTGTTATTCCATTTCTCATTATTCTGTTGGAATAACCTGTATACGCGGTCTACCCTATACTTGGTGACATTCTTCTATTATTCTGTTGGAACATCCTGTCTGTGTGTTTTACACCGGACCTGGTTCCATTTTTATTATTATTCTGTTGGAATATCCTGTCTGTGTGTTTTACACCGGACCTGATTCCATTTTTATTATTATTCTGTTATTCTGATTCCGTTAGAACATCCTGTCTGTGTGTTTTACACCGGACCTGGTTCCATTATTTATTATTCTGTCGGAATATCTTGTCTGTGCGTTTACGCCGGACCTGGTTCCATTATTTATTATTCTGTCGGAATATCTTGTCTGTGCGTTTACGCCGGACCTGGTTCCATTATTTATTATTCTGTTGGAATAACCTGTCTGTGCGGTCTATCGCATGCATGGTGATTTCTTTTGTTATTCTATTCTTTATTGTACTCAGTTGGTTAAGTTTTGACTTCTATACTCCATGAAATTTGTGGAATATCTTTGATAATTGCGTTTCATCCAGTATCTTTTCATGAAAATATTCTTCTAAGCATTCTTGAATTTTACTCCACAATGCAGTATCATGTTGACAATTTGGACGTTGTTAATTCTTGGATAAATTAATTCTTGAACTTGTTTTATTGAATTATTATATCATTGTCATCATCCTCATGTTTATATTATGTTGAAAGTCATCTGTGGCCTGTAGTGCATAGATGGACTTGGTATGATTATGACCAGGGATTATTCGGTGTAATCATGACCGTAATGTTACAAATGATGTGGTAAAAGTCCTCATTGGCCCGTAGTGCATTGATGGACAGTTGTTGGCATGATCATGACCATTAATGAATATACGAATATCCTTGGCCGTAGTGCAGGGGTGATTCGATGATGTAGATTATTTTATTAAGCTGAGTCCCAGCGATCACAGTGTTGAAAAATCTTTTAAATCATAAAAGATAGTAGAGTTTATTTTCTACTTGACTCTCTTAATGGATTGCTTGTTCCGCTACAGTTAAACTTGATGTCTATTATATTTTATCAGTTTAACATTGTTGAAGGCTAATGATAATTTATTCTGCATTATCTTAGTCATAATATTTCTTACTGGGCTAGTTGAGCTCACCCTTCCTTTCACTGTTCTCTTCAGGAAATGAGAACGTAGCTGGGGCAAGTCGGGGAACGGAGTGATGGTCCGAATGATAGTATTAATTAGTAGTCCTCACTATTCTATGTAATGGTGTGTTAATAAATGTAATGAGGACTCCTTTTGAGTATGAATACTCTCTAGAAGATAATATTTGTATTCAAACTCACAGTTTATGTTTTGTCGTATTGTACACGACAGTTGTATTAGTAAGTTGTATTTGTATTCTGTATTTTGTATCTGACGACCCAAGATGGGTGATGTATACCTAATTTTGGGGGCGTCACAGTTGGTATCAGAGCTTAGGGATATGATCCATGGCTAGGATGTGAGAATAGAACTAAGAGGGGAGAGACGGGGAATTCCTTCGCTAGTATGACCTACCTAAGTTTATTTGGTATTTAATTGGTCGGTCAAAGTATATGGATAATATGTTATATGTTAATTAACCCTTGTTTTGTTGCAGTATTTGTAAATGGCATCCGAAAATATTGAGATAAACAATGAAGCACATGAGACCATTGAATCACTAACGATCAATGCTCAGGGTAATGTGCAACCAGAGGACAATAATCCTCATGAAAATAATAACACCGATGAAATGGTGAATGATGGGATGGTCAGAGACTTTATGCAATTCATGCAACAACAAAATAACTCTCGGACGGTCACCGCTAAGCAGTTCAAGGAGCAATTTATGCAACAACGGGCGAGAGCGACTCCTATCCAAAATGAAGGAGGAAACAATGACAACCCACGGTTGGTCACCGCTAAACAGTTCAAGGAGCTGGGACCACCAGAGTTTAAGGGAGAGCCAAAACCACTTATAGCGGAAACATGGATAAAACAAATTACCAAGATATTTGATGTCTTGGGATGCTCCGAGGAGCAAAAGGTTCCCTTTGCCGCCTTTATGTTGCGAGGAGAAGCAAATTACTGGTGGGAATCGATTAAGCGTACTCAACCTGCCGCACTGAAGATGTCTTGGGAGAAGTTCCAAGAGTTGTTCAACGACAAATACTTTCCTGAAAGTATTCGTCACATGAAGGAGGTGGAATTTATCAAGTTGGAGCAAAACAACATGACCGTGTCGCAGTACGAAGCCAAGTTTGCTGAGTTGTCCCGGTTTGCGTCCCACTTGGTGGATAATGAAGAGCGAATGACGCGAATGTTTTTGCGAGGTTTGAAACCTGAGATACGTCAACATCTTATTTCTCATAAACTGTGTTTGTATTCAGATGTTGTGAATAGGGCTCAGTTAGTGGAGCGCGATAACGAGTCAACGCAACCAAAAGAGAGCAGTCGGCAAAATGATAATACCAGTGAAAGCAGTCATCGAAGCGGTGACAACAAGCGTGGAGGGAATCAACAGGCCAGAAATGGTAACCACTTCGGTGGTAATCATGGTCAAAACAATAAGAATGGACATTTCAAGAAGAGGAAATTCAACAATGATGGAAAGACGTCAGCACCAGCACCCGTTGTTAAGGAAGGAGAACGACCACCTATCATATGCTTCAAATGCGGAGGGGAGGAACACATCAGTCCAAACTGCGCGATGCCATCCAAAGCATGCTATAATTGTGGAAGAGAAGGTCACTTAGCCCGATTTTGTCGTTCACCGAAGACAAGTTCAGATAGGATGGAGGCACCAAAGACCGTCCCAGAAAAACAAAGCCAGTAGTTTAAGAGAGAGCATTTTTTTTCGTGACGAGGAACCTGAATAAAATTATCACGGGTATGTTAGTCATATACTCTTGCGAAGTCTATACCGTGTTAGATACCGGTTCTACTCACTCTTTTATTTCACCTAGTTGTGTTAAATGTTTGAAGTTAACTCCGGAGAACTTAGACTTTGATATGTCTGTTTAAACTCAGTTGGGAGAAACCTTTGTTACCTCCACTATTTATAAATCTTGTTCAAATCAACACTTTCACGTTACCTGTTGATCTTATCTCTTTGAAAATACTTGCATTGATGTGATTTTTTGAAACGATTGGTTAACTGCTCATCATGCTTTTCGTAAGGTTGTTAGCTTTCATATTCCTATCCAACCTGTTATGCGGATTCAAAGTAACCAAACCACTAAAGTCAATCATTGTCATATCAAGCCATAAATAAAGAGCCCCGATCCTTTCGTTGTTGACTTTCTTGTGTGGAATGCACCGAAGCCAGACTTTCGGTAGGGGACGTTGTGAATAACAGTGACAAGTTAATAGATATCAATGTGACGTGTTATCCAAGTCTTGGACGAGAGTCACAGTTTTGAATGATATTTCTATTGTTAATAAATTTCCTGACGTATTCTTTAAGACTTCTTAGCTTACCCCTAGAGCGTGAAATCGAATTTTGTATTGACCCCAATACAAAACCCATTTCTTAAATCCTCAAATATTTATTCAACTAAAGCGAACGTAGCATGCGCCAAAGACGTTGGCTCGAGCTGTTAAAGATTATGATCATACCATACCATCGTGGAAAAGCAAACGTGGTAGCTGATGCGTTGAGTAGAAGATCGTATGCGGTTACAAGTGCGAATATACGAACCCACGTGAAGATAACGAATATACGATTAGAATCGATTTTAATCGATAAAGTTAAAGCCGCTCAAGCTACATACTCAGAGCTGATAAATGTGAAGAAGAAGGTTCAAGAGGGCGTTATTCTAGAAGTAAGAATCGACGAAGAAGGGAAATCTCAACTCTCGATGTAATTGACCCATTTGAAATCCTCGATGAAGTAGGAACTGTGGCCTATAGACTCGTTTTACCGCCAAGTATGTTGCATGTTCAAAATATTTTTTTTTTCGTATCGATGTTACGTAAATATGTGGACGACCCGAACCACATTATTAATTTAGAACTGGACGAAATAGCGAAAGATTTAACGTATGAGGAGATACGTGTTAACATCTTGGATAAGAAGGATCATATTCGATGCTTAAAGGTTATACCTCAAGAGTTAGAATTTGAAGTGAAGTCAAGGTATCCTCACATGTTCGGCATACCAAGTACGTACGTAAATTTCGAGGGCGAAATTCCATAAGGAGGGGAGATTGTGAAACCCCAGATTTTATGAATAAATATTTAATTTTTCTCAAAATAATTTTTTTTTTATTATTGTGTGGATTTGATATAATAGTTATGGGTAGTATTTATAAATTTTACAAAGTATGCAAGTTGTCATATTATATTCGATTGGTCGGAGAATATTCTTTTTGTCGGGGAATATCCGTACAACGATACAATTATTGGTGGACCCCACAACGGAATTATTGTCGGATTGAGAAAACGACAAAAATACTTTATGAAAATAACGGCGGAAGTTTTACCGTTGATACTGTTGAACTACTCGGTAGTAAAAGTACAGTAATACGTGTGATTGCATAGTAGCACACGGTATTAATTATTAATGCTTATGTGAGAAGTCACTAAGTTTGATTCCATTATTGTCAGTTAATAATATGAATTATTTAGCGATAATGACGTTTTGTTTTATTCGTATTATTAACGTAATAAAACAGAAACATCTTTTTATATAAAACAGAATACTTTATTAAAGTTATTCTATAAATAGAATATATTATATTTTATTTAAAAGATTTTTCTTTAAATATGGACCGTCAGATTAAAGTAATCAATCTGGACCGTTCATGGATTAGTTACTATGCATTCCATTTTTCTATAAATAGAAGCTCATTCCTTCATTATTTTCTTACGAATTCACTGAACTCTAGAGAGAGAAACTATAGAGAGAGACTATATAGAGATAGAAGAAAAGTTTTCTGCTACTTCACTACTCTTATATCCAGTTCTTTTACGGTAAGGGGTGTTATTCTTTCTTATTCATGAAGAGAACTGTTGTTATTCCATTTCTCATTATTCTGTTGGAATAACCTGTATACGCGGTCTACCCTATACTTGGTGACATTCTTCTATTATTCTGTTGGAACATCCTGTCTGTGTGTTTTACACCGGACCTGGTTCCATTTTTATTATTATTCTGTTGGAATATCCTGTCTGTGTGTTTTACACCGGACCTGATTCCATTTTTATTATTATTCTGTTGGAATATCCTGTCTGTGTGTTTTACACCGGACCTCGGTGTCTGTGCGTTTTTTATTATTATTATTCTGTCGAAATATCTTGTCTGTGCGTTTACGCCGGACCTGGTTCCATTATTTATTATTCTGTCGGAATATCCTGTCTGTGCGTTTACGCCGGACCTGGTTCCATTATTTATTATTCTGTTGGAATAACCTGTCTGTGCGGTCTATCGCATGCATGGTGATTTCTTTTGTTATTCCATTCTTTATTGTACTCAGTTGGTTAAGTTTTGACTTCTATACTCCATGAAATTTGTGGAATATCCTTGATAATTGCGTTTCATCCAGTATCTTTTCATGAAAATATTCTTCTAAGCATTCTTGAATTTTACTCCACAATGCAGTATCATGTTGACAATTTGGACGTTGTTAATTCTTGGATAAATTAATTCTTGAACTTGTTTTATTGAATTATTATATCATTGTCATCATCCTCATGTTTATATTATGTTGAAAGTCATCTGTGGCCTGTAGTGCATAGATGGACTTGGTATGATTATGACCAGGGATTATTCGGTGTAATCATGACCGTAATGTTACAAATGATGTGGTAAAAGTCCTCATTGGCCCGTAGTGCATTGATGGACAGTTGTTGGCATGATCATGACCATTAATGAATATACGAATATCCTTGGCCGTAGTGCAGGGGTGATTCGATGATGTGGATTATTTTATTAAGCTGAGTCCCAGCGATCACAGTGTTGAAAAATCTTTTAAATCATAAAAGATAGTAGAGTTTATTTTCTACTTGACTCTCTTAATGGATTGCTTGTTCCGCTACAGTTAAACTTGATGTCTATTATATTTTATCAGTTTAACATTGTTGAAGGTTAATGATAATTTATTCTGCATTATCTTAGTCATAATATTTCTTACTGGGCTAGTTGAGCTCACCCTTCCTTTCACTGTTCTCTTCAGAAAATGAGAACGTAGCTGGGGCAAGTCGGGGAACGGAGTGATGGTCCGAATGATAGTATTAATTAGTAGTCCTCACTATTCTATGTAATGGTGTGTTAATAAATGTAATGAGGACTCCTTTTGAGTATGAATACTCTCTAGAAGATAATATTTGTATTCAAACTCACAGTTTATGTTTTGTCGTATTGTACACGACAGTTGTATTAGTAGGTTGTATTTGTATTCTGTATTTTGTATCTGACGGCCCAATATGGGTGATGTATACCTAATTTTGGGGGCGTCACATTTAGACTTTTCCCATGGCCACATGTCTTAGTAGTGGGCAACAAAAATAAATTTCTCTGACCGCTAATAAGAGTTGCGTCCAATTCCTCTTTGAGTCATTAGATCTCTGATTTAACGGTGTAATATGCACTTATTGAAATAGTGATCATAACAAGCGCTTCCTATAGATTACTCTTTTATATATATATATATATATATATATATATATATATATATATATATATATATATATATATATATATACATCAACACATCAACACACATATTGGTACGTATTGCTAAAAGCAAAGTCGTTTTTTATTTATAATGCATGGCTGATCCAACCGCTAACGTGCGCAAAAATGGCCAAGCAAACAACCCTTTATTGTCACTAGTCCCTCTTGAATCCGAATCTTCAACTCATCATATACTCTCTATTTTGCGCGACCAACCACCACCCACCACTAAATCCGGTTTATCAATTAGCACCTCCCCTAAACCTAAACCTAAACTACCACAGTTAGGGCCACCTGTAGCTGCCCCAGTACCCTCCAGCACCTCCTCGGGCCGACATCCGGTCTATAGAGGAATCCGTTGCCGGAGTGGAAAATGGGTATCGGAGATACGAGAGCCTCGCAAGACTAGACGTATATGGCTTGGTACGTATCCAACACCAGAAATGGCAGCAGCAGCATATGATATGGCTGCCTTGGCACTCAAAGGCCCTGATGCCGCCCTCAACTTCCCTGATTCTCTTCTTCCTTATTCCGTTCCGGCCTCTCCCACGGCTGCTGATATACGTTCCGCAGCAGCAAATGCGGCTGCTTCCAGAGCAACTAAGCTGGAAAATACTACTGGCGGATCAATCATGGTACCACCTGTTGATATGGCAGCTCAACAAACATGTACTATTTGTTGTACTAGTAGTAGTAGGTCAGCAGGGGAAGAATTTATGGATGAGGAGGCACTATTTGATATGCCTAATTTGCTAGCGGACATGGCTGAGGGAATGCTTGTTAGCCCTCCAAGGTTGAAGTCCGACAACTCACCGGAGAATTCCGACGGAGAAAGCCTATGGAGTTATCCACGTTAATTAATTAACAAATTCAGGTTTATTTTCTTGTATATATATTTCCATCAATATCCAAGATGATTTATGAGGTAATATTATATGTGATAATCGTGAAAGAAAGTGTTACCATTATATATATTGTTTCGATTGGACTGTTCAATTAATTAAAACTCCAAGTAGCAACAACAACAAATTAAAACTCCCAACAACAAAAACTTTTAAGAATATTTAATATTAATTTATCTTTAAATATAATGAGAGCCTAGTTTATGTTATTTTAAACTATGATTGGTAATTAAAATGACTACGTACTTTTTGGAACAAATTTGATTCAAATGAGATGCATGCATGAAACGGAGAGAGAGTAATTGGAGTACTGCCAACATGTTGTTTTGTAGCTTTTCCTTATTTTTTGGCTGTTTCTTCTTCTCCTTTTTTGAAGGTGATCGAATGAGTTTGTTTCTGCAGCATGCAGGGTGCAGTAGAGAGTTGTAGGTAGGGAGGGAGTAGTGAGTATATGAATGGGAATGGTTAAATAACTGAGAATGTTTGGAATTGTAGTGAACATGATCACGTGACAGTATCATTTCCTAGCCGGATTTCGTTATGTTGTTTGTTCTCTTGTCTGTGGACTGCATGTGTGGCTTGGGCTCGTATCAATTAATTAAGCTTTTACCTGCACAAAACTATCTGTCGTTTTCTCACTTCCCTCGTTTGTCTCTTTCGATCTGTTCTTTACTATCTTTAGAATCAAATACTATTTCCTTCATTACCCTAATTAGTACTAGGGTCAAAGATCGATCGAGGATCAAAAGTTGTTGATTAACTTGTAACCTTTCTTCTCTTTTAATTATCTTCTTGGGCAGGAGTCAAATTTCTAAATTAAAATTGTTGAATGTGATAGATTAGACATTAAAAGATAGTTGGCCTAGCTAGTGGTTAATTAAAGAGGTTAATTAGTTCCCTTATTTGATTTTTTCAGTTTCAACCTTAGAATCATCATCCAGAAAAATTCTACTGGGTTGACGTGAGAGAAACTTCATAGTGTTCTTAAAATTGTTTGACCTTTTATAAATGGAACTATTTTCTTAATAACAGATTTATGGAGTAACTAATAAGATGCATGTGTTAATTACTGCTATAGTATGGTTTCTTTCCAGTTTTCCATTACGAATTAATGAGGAAGGAGATCCGTGTCCAGGAGAGTGCCCAGAATTAGTAGTTTAATTTAGAGTAATAATCAAATTAAGGGAGTATTAATTTAATTGGATTTCCAAAGGACTGTGAATATCAAAATGTATAACCATTGAATTTAATAGGGCTACCCCCATGCAATTCCTTTTAGTCTCTGTATTTAATTTGAGAGTGGGAGAGAGAGAGCCTAGCGCCTAGCGCTCACTTATCAAAATATTAACAACCCTAAATTTAAAGCTACTCCACTTAAATGCTTGGCCAGTGCCAGTGGCCACCCGTTTAAAACTCGCATAAAGACACTTTAATTAGTCTGTCGGAGTCGGACCAGATCACATGGAAATGGAGAGGTTTATTTCATCATGGAATCAGACAAAAGGTTGAATAAAACAATATCCACACTTTTGCTGAAAGATATGAGAAAAGGTTGTACTCCCTCCGATCCCTTGCTTAATACTCTCTGACTAGGGGTGTTAATCGAGCAGAGTAATTCGATACTCAACTCGAGATCAGTTAAAAAATACTCCCTCCATCCCATAATAACTGTCGTTTTAGCTTGATGCACATGGATTAAGAAAGTCATTTAGTGCTATCATTTATTAATTAAAATTGGTGTGAAATTTCATCACTACCCCTCTATGGGAAGTTGAAAACTATTAATACAAGGAAGAAAATTTCTTGGGACAATGAGAGAAGGTAGGGGTGATATAGGAAAATAAATAATTTATTCTCCTAGAAAGTTGTAAACGACAAATAAATTGGAAAAAAAATTTCCTTCTAAAACGACAGTTATTATGGGATGGAGGTAGTATAATTTAAAGTTCGAATTCGAAGATAATTCGAGTCGAATATGATCCACACTCATTTTCTGTTTAATAATATACGAGTCGAATTCGAGTATACCAGTATTCACTCAGATTAGGGTTCAAGTATTTCAATTTTTTTTCGAACCATACTCGATACCTGCTCGATGGATCATATTCAAATACTGGTCTGATCCATACTAACAAGCTAAATATGTGATATTTGTATCAATCTTTATAATTTATAAAGTGTAGTATTAAATTGTGTAAGCTTGTACTTGAATAAATCAGTGAATTGATTGTCAATTCGTATTATATCTTTGTAATTTCTTTACATAAATAAAAGTAAAAGACTTTTATATATAAACATTAGTTCAATAATCAATTAAGTATGTAGTGGTTCAGTATTAAGTGAAATAGTTTATATTCGAGAGTCGATTTGAAAGCTCGTGAGTAATGTGACGCCCCCAAAATTAGGTATACATCACCCATCTTGGATCGTCAGATACATAGTACAGAATACAAATACAACTTACTAATACAACTGTCGTGCACAATACGACAAAACATAAACTGTGAGTTTGAATACAAATATTATCTTCTAGAGAGTATTCATACTCAAAAGGAGTCCTCATTACATTTATTAACACACTATTATATAGAATAGTGAGGACTACTAACTAATACTATCATTCGGACCATCACTCCGTTCTCCGACTTGCCCCAGCTACGTTCTCATTTCCTGAAGAGAACAGTGAAAGAAAGGGTGAGCTCAACTAGCCCAGTAAGAAATATTATGACTAAGATAATGCAGAATAAATTATCATTAGCCTTCAACAATGTTAAACTGATAAAATATAATAGACATCAAGTTTAACTGTAGCAGAACGAGCAATCCATTAAAAGAGTCAAGTAGAAAATAAACTCTACTATCTTTTATGATTTAAAAGGCTTTTCAACACTGTTATCGCTGGGACTCAGCTTAATAAAATAATCCACATCATCGAATCACCCCTGCACTACGGCCAAGGATATTCGTGTATTCATTAATGGTCATGATCATGCCAACAACTGTCCATCAACGCACTACGGCCAATGAGGACTTTTACCACATCATTTGTAACATTACGGTCATGATTATACCGAATAATCCCTGGTCATAATCATACCAAGTCCATCTATGCACTACATGCCACAGATGACTTTCAACATTTTATAAACATGAGGATGATGACAATGATATAAGAATTCAATAAAACAAGTTCAAGAATTAATTTATCCAAGAATTAACAACGTCCAAATTGTCAACATGATACTGCTTTGTGGAGTAAAATTCAAGAATACTTAGAAGAATATTTTTATGAAAAGATACTGGATGAACCGCAATTATCAAGGATATTCCACAAATTTCATTGAGTATAGAAGTCAAAACTTAACCAATTGAGTATAATAAAGAATGAAATAACAAAAGAAATCACCATGCATGCGATAGACCGCACAGACAGGTTATTCCAACAGAATAATAAATAATGGAACCAGGTCCGGCGTAAACGCACAGACAGGATATTCCGACAGAATAATAAATAATGGAACCAGGTCCAGTGTAAAACACACAGACATGATGTTCCAACAGAATAATAAATAATGGAACCAGGTCCAGCGTAAACGCACAGACATGATATTTCGACAGAATAATAAATAATGGAACCAGGTCCGGTGTAAAATACACAGACAGGATGTTCCAACAGAATAATAAATAATGGAACCAGGTCCGGCGTAAACGCACAGACAGGATATTCCAACAGAATAATAATAAAAATAGAACCAAGTCCGGTGTAAAACACACAGACAGGATGTTCCAACAGAATAATAGAAGAATGTCACCAAGTATAGGGTAGACCACGTATACAGGTTATTCCAACAGAATAATAAGAAATAGAATAACAACAGTTCTCTTCATGAATAAGAAAGAATAACACCCCTTACCGTTTTAAAGAAGAGCTGAAATAAGGAAGTAGTTAAGTAGTAGAATACTCTTCTTCTCTCTCTCTATAGTTTCTCTCTCTAGAGTTCAGCGAATTCGTAAGAAATAATGAAGGAATGAGCTGCTATTTATAGAAAAATAGAATGCATAGTAACTAATCCATGAACGGTCCAGATTAATTACTTTAATCTGACGGTCCATATTTAAAGAAAAATCTTTTAAATAAAATATAATATATTCTATTTATAGAATAACTTTAATAAAGTATTTTGTTTTATATAAAAAGATGTTTCTGTTTTATTACGTTAATAATACGAATAAAACAAAACGTCATTATCGCTAAATAATTCATATTATTAACTGACAATAATGGAATCAAACTGAGTGACTTCTCACATAAGCATTAATAATCAATATCGTGTGCTACTATGCAACCACACGTATTACTGTACTTTTACTACCGAGTAGTTCAACAGTATCAATGGTAAAACTTCCGCCGTTATTTTTAATAAAATATTTTTGTCGTTTTCTCAATCCGACAATAATTCTGTTGTGGGGTCCACCAATAATTGTGTCGTTGTACGAATATTCCCTGTTAAAACGAATATTCCCCGACCAATCGAATATTATATAACAACTTACGTACTTTGCAAAATTTATAAACATTACCCACAACTATAACATTATATCAAATTAACTCCATAATATTCAAAAATGATATTTATAGAAAATTCATCTTTATTTATAAAAATTGGGGTCTTACAAGTAACTTATTTTGTAAACGAGTCGAGTACTTACGAGCCGAGTAGATCCGAGTAATGATCCAAATCGAATCTGGTGCAAAATTAGAAATTCCTTATCGAATTTGAGTCGAATTCGAGCTCAATTTTTTCGAGTCGAGTTGAATCTGAGCATTAGAGTGTTTGCTGAGATTTACTACTAAAAAAATAGTCATTTGTGATGGCCAAAATCCGTCACAAAAAGTAGAAAAATGTGACAACCCCAAAACAGGTCCATTCCATCCAACCTATTCTGAGTCGCCAAATACATGGTACAGAAAATAACTACAACTTTATTACAACAATTGTCGTGCAAAATACAACAACACATATGCTGTGAGTTTGAATACAAATATATACCAAATGTGACTCATGTACCAATCGTGGACAGCGCCTCACAATGATACCTTACATAAAGGTATAGTCAAAAACTGTTTTAGAAATTAGAATCTTTGGGAAGTGCTCAAGGAAACCTTCATACATGGGAGGTCATGCATCTAGGTAATGATAGATATCATATGGCCACAGAATTATCCTTGGTTGACCCAATATACCTCAAAGAAAAACGAGAAGATTACTATCATATTCTTCTCAATGGTGAGTCTTCTCTTGACTTATCATTATCCCACTGTCTTTAATCGTGAATTATACTTCAAACAAACACCAAGATTATATAGGTAGTGCTCGTAGATATACTCAGCAAATGGATGAGCACAACCCTGTCTTATGATGACATGAGATTGTATGTCATTAGACATCTTGTATGATAGTGACAAAACACCCTTCCAACGTTGGGTTCGCCTCACCCTATTGGATTCACCAAATATAACTACTAAATGATGACCACCGTTCTATTCCCTTGTTACCCCCGCTCGACCCAGCTACACTCTTATTACCTGAAAGGAATTGTGAAACAGAGGGGTGAGCACAACTAGCCCAGTAAATAATATCATGACTAAAGATAAATAAATTATCAATAGTCTTCATCAGTAATAAATCAGAGATTTAGAACATATGGTAGATAATAAAAATTTCAACCATAGTTGCAGCGGAACGAGCAATCCATTAGAAGAGTCAAATTGACTATAAAGTCTATTATCTTCTCCATGTTAAAAATCCACCAACAATGTTTTATCCCTGTAACATCACTCAACAGTTCCATTCCACAATCATATGAATAACTCATAATCATAATTGTAATTCTAAATTCCTCTTCGCATCCAAGACGAAGATAATTTTTATCACATGTCTTTACCTGAAACATCAAAGATCATGGTTATACCAAATCACAGTTCCTGTTCATAATCATGCTAATAAATTCATCTTCGCACTACGGCCAACGATATTCATCAACAAACCATCTTTGCACTACGGGCCAAAGATATTCAACAACAGTTCATCTTCGCACTACAGGCTAAAGATAGTCTTCAACAGTTCATATTTGCACTATAGGCCAAATATATTAATATCTCAAAGAAATATATAATCATTTCAGAATTTATATAAACAATAATTATAACCATGTTAATCAATTCATCTTTACACTTAAGCTAAAGATATTCAATTATAAATTCAATGGTCATGATTATACAAGTTAACAATTCATCTTTGCACTACAGGCCAAAGATATTCCTCAGTCACGATCATACCAATAATTTACCCATCTTTACACTCAAGTAAAAGAGAAATTCAACATCAGGGTTATAACAATGTTATATATGATAATAAAAATAATATAATCAATATATAGTTTTAATCTCCAGAGTAATATTCATAAATCAACTATAATTTGGTTAGAAAAAGAAACCAATTTTATCGTGAATAGTAACTCGTGAATAGTAACTTATGAATAGTAACCCTGACACAAAAAGGTAGAAATTCCACAATAAAATCCATAACAATATTTTGATATAATGATATTAAAAGAATAACATTTCTTAAGCTTATAAACAATTTATTTTAATTGTTTACACTTTACTAAATAATGCATTTAATCATTCTAAAATGTCAAACTCATAAGATTTCATCACCAATAACCAAAACCCTCATCAAAAATCTGCATATATCTCATATAGGATTCTCAAGTCATAAAATATTATTTTTCAATTTTCTTACTTCACAAAACATATTTAATTCATTTACTCATAACTAGACTATTTTTATGAAAAATACCAAATCAGTTCCAAAAATATTTTTTTTCTGAGATTTAGCATAATATAGTCTCATAGTGAACATATATTTTTCTCAGAATTTTTAAAATTTATTTACTATTTTTCATATGGCCAAAATCGCCGAATATTTAGACATTTATCATAAATTATACTTTTATTCAAAAATTCTGAAATTCACAGAGTATACTCCTATCATATACATGTACTCCCAATAAAAATTTCATCAATTTTGGAGTTAACCACAAGGAATTATAAGCGGTTACTTTTAAAATAGTCTTTTCTCATAAAATTCATAACTCTTAATCTATACATCCAAAAATCACCATTTTTGGACACAATCAAGAAAACTCATCAAAATATCATTTCAAATTTTTCCAGAATTTTTGAAGGTCAGAAAAATTACGAAACTGAAAAACATAATAACCCTTAAAATCCCTTACTATCCCTTACCTCAAAAGAGCAGTACTTCTGATCGGTATAAGGCTGAAGGAAACTTGCACTGATGAATAGAAACTCTCAAAGTTTCTAAATACTCACAAAATATGCTTCATAATATAGAGAGAGAAAGAGAGAAAGCTTATGTTTCTGATGTGATTTTCAATTCTAACTTAACCCTCTATTTATTGAAAAATGTTAGCACGCCGAAGCAGACTTAACCTGCAACCTGATGGCTTTACCTGCTACTATTCCCACCCATCATATTTGAATAAAAATCTCAGCACATTTCTTCACCAACCAAGAGTGGGGCCCACTAATTCTAGAATTTTTCACCAAAATGATTAACTCCGAAAATTCAACAATTTCTTAACCAGTCATCTCGTAAAATTCATAACAAATCATACGTTCATTTTGAACGGTTCAAAATTTGTGGACATATACTCAACTTATAAATGTATAACATATCCAAATATTACCACGATCCAACGGTCGGATTAAAAAATATAACCCTCGCAAAATATCTCAAAAACCCTAATTTTTAATACCTCCATTCCGACAAAAATACTGATAAAAACCTCAACATTAACTCCTTCATTTTTAACCACAAAAATATATCCCTCATTTATATCCACATAAAATAAATATTTTCTTATCATATGAATCAATAATTAATTATTCACAAATAATATTACAGAGTCACAATTATGACAACCAGACCGTTCCCAGAAAAGAGGGGCTTTCCAATAAGAATTTCTCCTTACTAGCGCGCAATTAGATGACAAAACCTCTCCTTAGACAGAACTTTCTAGACATTGCCAATAATGCTATCTAATAATATTATTTAATAATATGAATTATTGATCTGATAATAGAAAATACTGTGCAGCAACAATTATTGAAACAGCAATAATATAAAATATCAACGCAGCAATTATTGAATCAATAAAATAAAATATTGAACAGTAATTACTGAGTAGTGCCTTCTTACGTAAGAATCAATAATTGAAAAAAATACTGTGCAATACCGTGTGCTACTGTGCAACTACGCGTGTAAGACCCTAAATTTTATGAAATAAAAGTATTCAATTTTTCTATTCAGTAAATGGTTAAATTGATAAAAGTTAAAGTTAAGGGTGATATATGAATTTTTTTTCAAAATAAACAAGTGGTTATAAAAAATTTATTGTTGTCGGGGAATATTCGTTTGGTCGTGGAATATTCTTTCTGTCGGGGAATATTCGTACGACGGCGCAGCTATTTATGGACCCCATAACGGAAAGCGATTGGATGAATAAAATGACAAAATTGAGTTTTTATAAATAACGGCGTAGTTGTTACCGTTAACACTGTTGGAATACCTGGTGGTTAAAATACAGTAATACGCGTGGTTGCACAGTAGCACACGGTTTTACACAGTATTTTTGAATTATTGATCCTTACGTAAGAAGGCACTACTCAATAATTGTTACAGTAGTTACTGTTTAATATTTTATTTTATTGATTCAATAATTGCTGGTTGATATTTTATATTATTGTTGTTTCAATAATTGTTGTTGCACAGTATTTCCCATTATCAGATCAATAATTTATATTATTTGAATAATATTATTAGATAACATTATTGGCAATGTCTAGAAAGTTCTGTCTAAGAAAAGGTTTGGTCACCTAATTGCGCGCCAATAAGGATAAATCTTTATTGGAAAGCCCCCTCTTTCCTGGGAACGGCCTGGTTGTCATAAATGTGATTCTGTAATATTATTGGTGAATAATTAATTATTGATTTATATGATAAGAAAATATTTATTTTATGTGGATATAAATGAGGGATATATTTTTGTGATTAAAAATGAAGGAGTTAATGTTGAGGTATTTTATCTGTATTTTTGTCGGAACGGAGGTATTAAAAATCAAATTAGGGTTATAGTTTTACATATATAAGTTGAGTATATATCCACAAATTTTAAACCGTTAAAAATGAACGTATAATTTGTTATGAATTTTACGAGATGACTGGTTCAGAAATTGTTGAATTTTCAGAGTTAATCATTTTGGTGAAAAATTCTTGAATTGATGGGTCCCACTCTTGGTTGGTGAAAAAATGTGCTGAGATTTTTATTCAAATGTGGTGGGTGGGAATAGTAGCAGGTAAAGCCATCAGGTTGTAGGTTAAGTCTGCTTCGGCGTGCTAACATTTTCCTATAAATAGAGGGATAAGTTAGAATTGAAAATCACACCAGAAATATAAGCTTTCTCTCTTTCTCTCTCTATATTTTGTGAGTATTTAGATACTTTGAGAGTTGCTATTCAGTGCAAGTTTCCTTCGGCTTTGCATTCCAGTCAGAAATACTGCACTTTTGAGGTAAGGGATAGTAAGGGATTTTAAGGGTTATTATGTTTTTCAGTTTCGAAATTCTTCTGACCTTAAAAAAATTCTGGAAAATTTTTAAATGATATTTTAATGAGTTTTATTGATTGTGTCCGAAAATGGTGATTTTTGGATGTATAGATTAAGAGTTATGAATTTTACGGGAAAAGACTATTTTAAAAGTAACCGCTTATAACTTCTTGTGGTTAGCTCCAAAATTGATGAAATTTTTATTGGGAGTACATGTATATGATAGGAGTATACTCTGTGAATTTCAGAATTTTTAGATAAAAGTACAATTTTTGATAAATGTCTAAATATTCGGCTGTTTTGGCCATATGAAAAATAGTAAATGACTTTTAAAAATTCTAAGAAAAATATATGTTCACTATGAGACTATATTATGCTAAATTCCAGAGAAGAAATATTTTTGGAACTGATTTGGTATTTTTTATGAAAATGGTCTAGTTATGAGTAAATGAATTAAATATGTTTTGTGAAGTAAGAAAATTAGAAAATAGGATTTTATGGCTTGAGAATCCTATATGATGTATATGCAGATTTTTGATGAGGGTTTTTGGTTATTGGTGATAAAATGAGTCTGACATTTTAGGATGATTAAATGAATTATTTAGTAAAGTATAAACAATTAAAATAAATTGTTTATAAGCTTAAGAAATATTATTCTTTCAATATCATTATACCGAAATGTTGGTATGAACTTTTTTATTAAATTTGAAACTTTTTGAGTTGGGGTTACTATTCACGTATACGGCACTATTCATGTATACGACACTATTTACGTATATGACATTATTTACGTATATGGTACTATGTACGAATACGGAGTACTATTCATGAATTACTATTCATGAGTTAATATTCACGAGTTACTATTCATGAGTTACTATTCATGAGTTACTATTCACGGGTACTATTCACGACAAAAAATTGGTTTCTTTTTCTGACCAAATTATAGTTGGTTTATGAATATTACTCTTAAGATTAAATATATATGTTGATTATATTGATTTTATTATCATATATAATATTTTTATAACCCTAATGATGATATTTCTCTTTGACTTGAGTGTAAAGATGGGTAGATTTCTGGTATGATCATGACTATGGGTTCTCTTTGACCAGTAGTGCAAAGTTAAATTGTTGACTGGTATGATCATGACCATTGAATTTATAAGTGAATATCTTTAGCTTAAGTGCAAAGGTGAATTGATCAACATGGTTATAATTATTGTTTATATAAATTCTGAAATGATTATATATTTCTTTGAGATATTAATATATTTGGCCTATAGTGCAAATATGAACTGTTGATGAATATATTTGGCCGTAGTGCAAATACGAATTGTTGAGGAATATCTTTGGCCTGTAGTGCAAAGATGAATTGTTGATGAATATCTTTGGCCCGTAGTGCAAAGATGACATGTTGTTGAATATCTTTGGCCAGTAGCGCAAAAATGAACAGATGTTGAGATGAACATGACCAACTGGTGATACAAATGAATATCTTTGGCCGTAGTGCAAAGATGAAGTTATTAGTATGATTATGAACAGGAAATGTGATTTGGTGTAACCATGATCTTTGATGTTTCAGGTAAAGATAGGTGATAAAAATTTTCTTCGTCTTGGATGAGGAGAGGAATTTAGAACTACAGTTATGATTATGAGTTATTCATATGATTGTGGACCAGAATTGTTGAGTGGTGTTACAGGGATAAAACATTGTTGGTAGATTTTTAACATGGAGAAGATAATAGACTTTATAGTCTATTTGACTCTTCTAATGGATTGCTCGTTCCGCTGCAACTATGGTTGAAATTTTTATCATCTACCATATGTTCTAAATCTCTGATTTATTACTGATGAAGATTATTGATAATTTATTTATCTTTAGTCATGATATTCTTTACTGAGCTAGTTGTGCTCACCCTTTTGTTTCACAATTTCTTTCAGGTAATAAGAGTGTAGCTGGGTCGAGCGGGGGTAACAAGGGAATAGAACGGTGGTCAGCATTTAATAGTTATATTTGGTGAAGAAAATAGGGTGAGGTGAACCCAACGTTGGAAGGGTGTTTCGTCACTATCATACAAGATGTCTAATGACATACAACCTCGTGTCATCATAAGACGGGGTTGTGCTCATCCACTTGCTGAATATATCTACGAGCACTACCTATATAATCTTGGTGTTTGTTTGAAGTATATTTCTCAATTAGAGACAGTGGAGATAATGATAAGTCAAGAGAAGACTCACCATTGGGAATAATATGATAGTAATCTTCTCGTTTTTTTTGAGGTCTATTGGGTCAACCAAGGATAATTCTGTGGCCATATGATATCTATCATAACCTAGAAGCATGGCCTCCCATGTACGAAGGTTTCCTTGAGCACTTTCCAAATATCTAGTTTCTAAAACAATTTTTGACTGTACCTTTATGTAAGGTATCTTTGTGAGGTGCTGATACATGATGGTGTCCAATGTCACATTTGGTATATATTTGTATCCAAACTCACAGCATATGTGTTGTTGTATTTTGCACGATAATTATTGTAATAAAGTTGTAGTTGTTTTCTGTATCATGTATTTGATGACTCGGAATGGGTTGGGTGGAATGGACCTATTTTGGGATCGTTACAACGCGTATTACTGTATTTTAATTACCGGGTATTTCAACAGTGTTAACGGTAACAACTACGCCGTTATTTATAAAAACTCAATTTTTGTCGTTTTCTTCATCCGACAGTTATTCTGTTATGGGGCCCACAAATGGCTGCGCCGTCGTACGAATATTCCCCGACAGAAAGAATATTCCACGACCAACGAATATTCCCCGACAACAATGAATATTTTATAACCACTTGTTTATTTTAAAAAAATTTCACATTTCACCCATAACTTTAACTTTTTATCAATTTAACCATTTACTGAATTGTAATTATAAGAAAAATTGAATACTTTTATTTCATAAAATTCGGGGTCTTACAAAAACGCCCATCATGAAAGGTTTTACGTGATGGTTTTGGTAATCACGCAAACATTTAGTACTTTTGTGATGATTAATACAATCACATTAACACGTAATTTATTGTGATTATCAAAGTCATCAAAAAAAATAAGGCTTTAGTGATCAAATGTAAGAACGTAAATATCTATTTAAGTATAATTTATTTCATTGTATTAATTGTATCAAATGATACTTGTAAGATTCGAACTCTCCCCCCATTTGCAAATTAAATAACGAGTATTACCACTGCACCAAAGCCCAGATCATGATTATAATTTTAAAGCAAAATATAGAAGGAAACATATGTGTGTTGACTTACTAAACAAAAGTACTTCCACATAAGATTTGGTGATTGCAATGGCAGTCACAAATACTCTATAATGATGGTAAAATTAGTCATCACTGAGAGCCATCATATATTTTATTGTTTTGTGATCGCTTAAAAATTCCATCTCAAAATACCTTTTTTTGTAATTACAAATAAAAGTCGTCACAAAAATCTATCTTTTTTAATGATTGTCATGGCCGTCATAAAATATTATTTTCATTATTTCTTATATTAAAATATTAGTGATAGCTTAAATACAATCACGAAAAGTGTATATCTATAAGTGATGACTTAATGCGTTACAAAAAGAAAATTTATTTTGTGTGAAAAACTTAGTGTGATTGACATGACCATCACAATTATAATGTATTGATGGCAAGATTAATCGTCACTAAGAGCCATCATATATACTATTATTTTGTGACTGTTTAAAAAGTTAATCACAAATTACTATCTTTTGTGATTGTTTTTAAAAAATTGTCATAAAGTTCCGTCACATATTCTTATTTTTCTTAAATTATTTGACGTTTTATATAATCTAGTAGAATTAGCCACAAATTTACCACTTATGAAAAAATGTTACATATGAGAGAGGGAGGAGGCCAGGAGGGAGTATGAGATAACTGCGTACTCCATCCGTCCCTTAATATAAGTCGTTTTAGAAAAGTATTATTATCTCTTAATATATGTCGTTTGAGATTTTTAAATAAATATTAATTGTTTAGTTTTCAATATTACTCTAAGTATTAAATATAACTTTGATTCCTTCACTATTTTTTGTTCAATAAATAACACTTTTTTTTAATACAAGGACAATATAAACAATTGATATTATATTTAATATTATACAATCATTTCTTTAATCCTTGTACACAACTCTAAAACGACTTATATTAAGGGAGAGTATCTGGTAAAGGGCATTATAGGCAATTAATACTATATTTAATGTCATACAATTATTTCATTAATTCTTGTGCACAACTTTAAAACATTATATATTATGGGACGGAGAGAGTATATATTTATCTTTTTAAAGTTATGCACAAGTATTATGAAAATAATTATAAATAATGACAATTATCTATATTGTTCTTGTATTAGAAAAAAAGATGTTATTTAATATTTAGAATAATATTAAAAACTAAATAATTAATATTTAATTAAAATTTTCAAACAATAAATATTAATAGACAAAAATAATTCTCTAAGTAATATTTAAGATGGGACGGAGGGAATATTAACCTATTAGGATTTTCAATAAAGTTCAGGAAAGCTACATCCCCAGCCCTTTTGGATTGGAAAACCAAAATTTTATTGTTTTCATTTTTAGGGAAAAAGAAATTCTTAACTTTTCCTCTCTTTTTTACTGAGGAACGAAATTCATTTCGAGCACTTGATATGTGGTACATTTTTAATATATACCCAATGCAGTGACTTGGTCTGCACATTAATTATATACTACTTCTGTTTTTTTTTATTTTTCTTTTTAGAGATTGAACTTTATTTTTTTATTTGTCATTTGTAGATTTTAAAAAAACATTAACGACTTACTTTTTTTATTATATCCTTTTATTAAATACGTACTAACTTGTTTCCTTTTTATCTTTTCCAATATTTTTAAAAGTTATTTTAGTCAATCAGACAAAATATTTATTACATTTTTTAATTTGTATTTTCTCTTAAAATATCAATTAAAAAGGAATGGAGGGAGTACACCATAAGATTAAAAAAAAATGTCTACCCTTTAGTATCTATGAAACTTGAATTATGTTATATACACTTAATTCATGTATACGGTGCTTATCCCAGACATTGGTACATATATAGATATATTGTATGGTTTGAAATTTCTTTTTCTTTTTTACTAATTTGAACACTGACCCCCCCCCCCTCCCCTCCCCTCACCCCAACTTCATGATAAATATAAGTTGGGTCATACCACTGGGCCAATGGATATATATAATTATGAATAATTTTTGCGTGCATATACTATAATCAAATCAATTCATCGTATTTATCCACATTACACTGTTACTTACAAATATTCACGCCAAACTAATAACTATCTACTTTACAGAAGCAAAAGAGAGAAATGAGAGTCATTTAACATTTTTGACATTGTTTACTAATTCTTTAATTTGTTATTATTTTTTTATAAAGTATTGAGGAACTGGGTGCATGTCCTTCCCCTAGAATTAATGGGCCAAGGACCCAAACAGTACCATCTTATTTCTAGGCCTGTTTTTATGATCATAGTTTTGGCTTATATTATGGTGATACAGTCATTTCTGATTTATAGAATTATATATGCTCAAGTTTTAACAAACTAAATACTATTTTCGTTCTAAAATTAGATATACATTTTGATTTTTTAAAGTCAACTCGCGAAATTCTAAAACTTAAAATTGATATAATTTCATTCAAGTTTTGAAAACAATCACAAAAGATGATAATTAGTACTCCCTCCATCCCGTTATATCTGACGTTTTAGAGTGTTTTTTTCTTTCCAAAATATTTGACGTTCTACAATACCAAGAATATTTTGCCTATTTGTTTTCCTTCTCTACCCTTCCTTCTCCACCACCATTAATGGTTATTTTCTCTGTTTTCAAAAGACAGTTCAAATTCTATTCTATTAATGGCTAGATCTCTCTCTCCTCTCCGAGGCGGCAAGTGTATTCGTGAAGCGCGTGAGTTTCTGGAGTTGGAGGAAAATGGTAAGGCCAATGAAAAGATTGGTGAAACGAGTGGCGATACCGACGTGCCATCACTTGAAACGACACCGTCCAGTTCAGCTTCATCGTCAAGGTCCTCATCTTCCGATCGTAACTCGAAGAAATGGATATTTTTGAAGGATCTTTTGTACCAAAGCAAAAGCGGAGGTAGAGGGAATAGTAAGGAGAAGTTCTGGTCAACGATCTCTTTTTCTCAGTCGGCAAGAGAGAGGAAACTCTTTTCGCCATCTCTCACGCTGTCATCTTCTAGAGACGAGAATGATAGAACTCTAAACCAGAAACGGAGTAAGCAATAAACGGCCAAAAAATCAGGTGCCGGAGAAAAGCCTGCAAATGGAGTATCTAAACGAAGAGTTCCATTATCAGCTCATGAGTTACATTACACCACAAACAGAGCGCAGGCTGAAGAGATGAAGAAGAAGACATTTTTGCCGTACAGGCAAGGTTTGCTTGGTTGCCTAAGATTTAGGAGAGAAAGTGTGAAATCAAGTCTGGTGTTAATGGAGAATTAAATGAGATTAAATTATTAATTAAGGGTAAAATAGTAAAATTACATTTATTCTTAATCTATGTGAAAATCTCTAGAACGTCAAATATAATGGCATGGGGGGGGAGTAGTACGTTATATTTAGTTTACAACGGTTATATTTGTTTGTATTAAAGCTAAATGACTTCATATCAATTTTGAAGTTTAGAATTTCGCGAATTGACTCAAAAAAAAAAGTCAAAATGTATCACTAATTTTGAAACGGATGAGTACCGTGTATAGATGGCAAATGCTAAATGGCACTCATGTTAGCTATTAGAAGGCTGTGTGGCATTTTCCATCCAATATTTAGCAGCCTAGCAGGCAATCTCTTAAAATTTGAAATTTTTGTAAGGAATGGTTAACTCTTTCATGTAAAATGGAAGGTTGTTTTGTGATGAGGGAAAGGACATTTTGACATGCCTCCAAGAACACTCCCTCCGTCCCATAAAATTTGCCTCAATTTTGAATTATTTATCTTTTAAAAATTTAATTCTTTTATGATAATATAAAAAATAATTAAGAATAACAAAAAAATTTAAAACGACCTACATATAGGAATGGATGGAGTAATAGATAAATACTAAATCACACAGTTTAAAAATTTATGAGTAAATATATAATGAAAAAATATGGTTCAAAAATATACAAAGTTTGTAGACATGGGAGTCTTGTTAAATGGATCACTAAAACGATGGCTGATGATGATCACAAATATGTAAGTCAGAATAATAAAACTGGCCGAGATGGAAGTTTCTAATTATGTGTATAACTAATTATGAAGTTTTAGTAAAATTCAAAGTAAATATTACTACCTCCATCCCATAATAATTGTCGTTTTAGAAGGAAATTTTTTTTCTAATTTATTTATCGTTTACAACTTTCTAGGAGAATAAATTATTTATTTTTCTATATCACCCCTACCTTCTTGTATTAATAGTTTTCAACTTCCCATAAAGGGGTAGTGATGAAATTTCACACCAATTTTAATTAATAAATGATAGCACTAAATGACTTTCTTAATCCATGTGCATCAAGCTAAAACGACAGTTATTATGGGATGGAGGGAGTAATTGTTTAGTTTTTAATATTAGCTCAATTATTAAATATAATTTTGGTTCTCTCAATATTTTTTGTCCAATAAATAATAATTTCTTTTTCCAATACAAGTACAATATAGACATTTGATATTATATTTAACGCTATACAATTATTTTCTTAATACTTGTGTATAATTCTAAAAATTCTTATATTAAGGGACGGAGAGAATAATATTAAATAATTTTCTTAATTTGTGTATAAAAATCTTAAACATCAATATTTTATAAACATAAATAATATTTAATATTTGTATATAATTTTAAAACGATTTATATTAAAGAATTGAGGAATTACCTATTAAAAGAGAGTCTATCAAGTTAATAAGCGACACGACAGAGTCAGTGGACACATCATTATGAAAATGCATTAATTGTATACTCCTACTTAAATAAATAATCAATCAAAACAAAGTTGATGTTTATCCGAGCTAGTGCGTCAGTTATAGGAATGCGCACGTGTTCCACGCGTTTCCGTGGGTAAACCGTAAACCTCCTAACTGACGGCTGCCTCCTGCTTTACTTGGCTTGGTAGCTAGTAGTATTATTCCATGTGTGCATACTGCTGTCATCTCACTTCAACCAAAACAATTTTTTCCCTGCCATGTCTCCTACGTGGCCAGCAAAAATATGGAGTGTCCGAAGATTTTGTGCCCGAGTAATGTTTTACACTAATTACATTATCCCTTCGTTCTTAAATAAATATCGTTTAAAATTTTTATATATTCTCTTCATTTTTATATATAAAATATTTTAGACATGGACATAATAACTAAAAAAATAATTAAAAAATATTAATTATATTATGAATTGTCTATAATACCCTTCACCTCACTTATCTCATTATCTCATACTCTCTCTTCAATACTAACAGATTAACAATTTTCTAAACTTACTCATTAAAAAACTCAATAGTCATATTTACTCTTTTTTCCCCTTTTTCTCTCCCCATAAAATACCTTAATTATCAGATTTTTAAACTCCACTCTCTCTCCCTCACAATTTAATTTACGGTAGTACTCTACTTAAAAAAACTTTGTTGCAGTACTTATTTTTCATTTTAAATTGGCGCCCAACACTATAAATTTTTTTGTTTAATTTTTGTTTTTTCAACTTTCCCACCATTTTTGTTTATATAAACCTATGTAGGCCACATGAATTTTTAAAAGAAAAAATACAACTCACTCCAACATGATAACAAGTAGAATTATAGATTTAAATATTCTTCCAAGTGATGAAGAAAGTCCAATGAATGAGTTGAATGAAAATCAAGAATTTTTGAGAAATAATTCATATATATGGAGGCAAAAAATCTTTGAAAAATAAAATTTTTTAACACCATAATTAATCTGAGAAGAGGAAGAGACCAAAAATTGTTGAAAATTAAAGACATGATCAACTAGAGAGATAGAGAGGAGAAAGAAAAAAATGAAAAAGTTTTGTTGGGAGGAGAGAAAGCCTTAAGATACGGTAATGATAAATATGCAACAAAAAATTAGGTGGAGTAATAAGGGGCATTTTGAAAAGAAAAAAAAAGTGATTAATTCTCCTAGATTAATTAAGAATAAAAAAAAACCTAAAACGTCTTATATATAGGAATGGAGGGAGTATAGATTAAAAAAGTCATTTAATACTATCATTTAATAGTTAAAATATGTGTAAAATTCAATCACTACCCCTTTATGGGAAGTTGAAAACTATTAATGGAAAGAGTAAGAATTTCTTGGGACAATGAGAGAAGGTAGGGATGATATAGAAAAGTAAATAATTTATTCTCCTAAAAAATTGTAAACGACAAATAAACTGGAACAAATTTTTTTTTCTAAAACGTCACCTATTCAGGAATGGAGGGAGTAAATGTAAGACCCCGAATTTTATGAAATAAAAGTATTCAATTTTTTTATTTAGTAAATGGTTATATTGATAAAAGTTTAAAGTTATGGGTGAAATGTGCAAAATTTTTAAAAAAAATAAGTGGTTATAAAATATTCATTGTTGTCGGAAAATATTCGTTTGGTCGTGGAATATTCTTACTGTCGGGGAATATTCATACGACGGCGCAGCCTTTTGTGTGTCTCATAACGGAAAGCGATTGGATGAAGAAAACGACACGTATAAGTTGTTTATAAATAACGGCGTAGTTGTTACCGTTAATACTGTTGGAATACCCGGTGGTTAAAACACAGTAATACGCGTTGTTGCACAGTAACACACGGTATTGCACCAATTATTGATTTTTACGTAAGAAGGCATTACTCAATAATTATTACAGTAATTACTGTTCAATATTTTATTTTGATTCAATAATTGCTGCGTTGATATTTTATATTACTGTTGTTTTAATAAATATCACTACACAGTATTTTCTATTATCGGAGCAATAATTCATATTATCTGAATAATATTATTAGATAACATTATTGGCAATGTCTAGAAAGTTCTGTCTAAGGAGAGGTTTGGTCATCTAATTGCGCGCCAATAAGGAGAGATCCATATTGGAAAGCCTCCTCTTTCCTGGAAACTGCATGGTTGTCAGTAATGTGATTCTGTAATATTATTTGTGAATAATTAATTATTAATTTCTATGATGAGGAAAATATTGATTTTATGTGGATATAGATGGAGAAAAATTTTAATGTGACAATTGTTAAAAATTAATATTTTATTTTTTCTGATAAAATAATTCATTTAAATATATTATTTTAATAATATATTAATGGTGAAATATAATTCAGCACATTTCTTCACCAACCACAAGTGGGGCCCACCAATTCTAGAATTTTCCACCAAAATGATAAACTCCGAAAATTCAATAATTTCTGAACCAGTCATCTCGTAAAATTCATAACAAATCATACGTTCATTTTTAACGGTTCAAAATTTGTGGGCATATACTCAACTTATATATGTATAACATATCCAAAAATTATCACGATCCAACGGTCGGATTAAAAATTATAACCCCCGCAAAATATCTCAAAAACCCTGATTTTTAATACCTCCATTCCGACAAAAATACGGATAAAAATCTCAACATTAACTCCTTCATTTTTTAACCACAAAAATATATCCCTCATTTATATCCACATAAAATAAATATTTTCTTATCATATGAATCAATAATTAATTATTCACAAATAATATTACAGAATCACATTTATGACAACCAGGCCGTTCCCAGGAAAGAGGGGGCTTTCCAATAAGAATTTCTCCTTACTGGCGCGCAATTAAATGACCAAACCTCTCCTTAGACAGAACTTTCTAGACATTGTCAATAATGTTATCTAATAATACTATTCAAATAATATGAATTATTGATCTGATAATAGAAAATACTGTGCAGCAACAATTATTGAACAACAATAATACAAAATTTTAACGTAGCAATTATTGAATCAATAAAATAAAATAGTGAACAGTAATTACTGTAACAATTATTGAGTAGTGCCTTCTTACGTAAGAATCAATAATTTCAAAAATACTGTGCAATACCGTGTGCTACTGTGCAATAACGCGTATTACTGTATTTTAACCACCGGGTATTTCAACAGTATTAACGATAACAACTACGCCATTATTTGTAAAAACTCAAATTTGTCGTTTTTCTTCATCCGACAGTTATTCGTTATGGGGCCCACAAATAGCTGCGCCGTCGTACGAATATTCTCCGACAGAAAGAATATTCCACGACCAAACGAATATTCCCCGACAACAATGATTATTTTATAACCACTTGCTTATTTTGAAAAAAATTTCATATTTCACCCATAACTTTAAACTTTTATCAATTTAACCATTTACTGAATAGTAATTATAAGAAAAATTGAATACTTTTATTTCATAAAATTCGGGGTCTTACAATCTCCCCTCCTTATGAAATTTCGTCCCCGAAATTTACGTACCTGGTATTTCAAAGAGTTGAGAATACCTTGCTTCCATTTCAGATTCTATCTCTCAGATCATCATGATTTCTCCATTGCTCATCTCCCATGATAACTTCATTTGGGTTCCTCATTTGTTGGGAAGTCATGACAACCGCCATCCCTCGAACTACTCGGCTTTGACTTGTCTGGAGCAGCATTTGGCGTCATCATTACCGTTGGAATATACCTTTCTATAGGACATATTCCTCCCTCAACTGCCTCTTCGTACTCCTCATTCATGATCTGAATCATCAATCTTCGATCCATATCGGATTCAGGTTGACCGCTATGTACAGGGTAATTCAAAACTCGATGTTGGGTTCTCCCAATTGCTTTCCAAAAAGAGAAATTCATATCATCTATTTTAGCCTTCTTAGATCGAACATCTCTTTCCACAATATCCACGTGTCGTGCGGCTTTTGCCCATGCATCACTTATTCTCACTCGTTCAATTTTTTCTTCTTTCAGCTCAGATTCTATTTTTATCATCTTATACTCTGCCAAAGAATGCTTCTGTTCAAGCATCACATATCGGGTAACACAAGCTTGAATTGTTGCATCCTTTTGTTCCACGACCGCCTGTCGTTCTTCTGCCTGCTCTTCTAACTCATGAATACGATTTTGAAATTCTACATTTTGATCATATAATACCTCTAATAAACTCTCCTCTGGTACTTCTTCTTCCTCTTCTTCCTCAGTCTCAGCTGTTACCTCTGCGACTATCTCAGGTGCAACTATCAATTCTTCACTCACCACATAGATATCTCTAATTCCTTCTTCGTCTGACATCACATTATCATGGTTAGTGATTAGAGGTATCCCCACAGTCTCATTCACTCCATTGTTAGCATTCTCAGCTGCCATTCTCAAATACTGCCATAAAATAAGGGTTAATTAAACAAATTAACATATCACATAATATCCCAATATTATGACTAACCAACAAATAAGCTTAGGTAGGACACACTAGCGAAGGATTTACGCATCTCTCCCCTCCTAGTTATATTCCCCGATCTCCACCAGAGATCATATCCCTAAGCTCTGATACCACCTGTAACGACCCCAAAATAGGTCCATTCAATCCAACCTATTCTGAGTCGCCAAATACATGGTACAGAAAATAACTACAACTTTATTACAACAATTATCGTGCAAAATACAACAACACATATGCTGTGAGTTTGGATACAAATATATACCAAATGTGACTCATGTTCCAATCGTGGACATCACCTCACAATGACACCTTACATAAAGGTATAGTCAAAAACTGTTTTAGAAATTAGAATCTTTGGGAAGTGCTCAAGGAAACCTTCGTACATGGGAGGCCACGCGTCTAGGTTATGATAGATATCATATGGCCACAGAATTATCCTTGGTTGACCCAATAGACCCCAAAGAAAAACGAGAAGATTACTATCATATTCTTCCCAATGGTGAGTCTTCTCTTGACTTATCATTATCTCCACTGTCTCTAATTGAGAATTATACTTTAAACAAACACCAAGATTATATAGGTAGTGCTCGTATATATACTCAGCAAGTGGATGAGCACATCCCTGTCTTATGATGACACGAGGTTGTATGTCGTTAGACATCTTGTATGATAGTGGCAAACCACCCTTCCAACGTTGGGTACACCTTACCCTATTGGATTCACCAAATATAACTACTAAATGAACTTTTCTATACTGCTTCGGGAGAACATCCACAGCTAGAGACCACTGTTCTATTTCCCCGTTACCCTCGCTCGACCCAGCTACACTCTTATTACCTGAAAGGAATTGTGAAGCAAAAGGGTGAGCACAACTAGCTCAGTAAAGAATATCATGACTAAAGATAATTCAATTATCAATAGCCTTCATCAACAATAAATCAGAGATTTAGAACATATGGTAAATGATAAAAATTTTAACCATAGTTGCAGCGGAACGAGCAATCCATTAGAAGAGTCAAATAGACTATAAAGTCTATTATCTTCTCCATGTTAAAAATCCACCAACAATATTTTATCCCTGTAACATCAATCAACAATTCTGGTCCACAATCATATGAATAACTCATAATCATAACTGTAGTTCTAAATTTTTCTTCGCACCCAGGACGAAGAATATTTTCATCACATGTCTTTACCTGAAACATCAAAGATCATGGTTATACCAAATCACAGTTCCTGTTCATAATCATACTAATAAATCCATCTTTGCACTACGACCAAAGATATTCAACAACAGTTTATCTTTGCACTACGGGCCAAAGATATTCATCAACAGACCATCTTTGCACTACAGGCCAAAGATATTCATCTACAATTCATCTTTGCACTACAGGCCAAAGATATTCCTCAACCGTTCATCTTTGTATTACTGGCCAAAGATATTCAACAACAGGTCATCTTTGCACTACGGGCCAAAGATATTCATCTACAATTCATCTTTGCACTACAGGCCAAAGATATTCCTCAACCGTTCATCTTTGCATTACTGGCCAAAGATATTCAACAACAGGTCATCTTTGTACTACGGGCCAAAGATATTCATCTACAATTCATCTTTGCACTACAGGCCAAAGATATTCCTCAACAATTCATATTTGCACTACATGCCAAATATATTAATACCTCAAAGAATATATAATCATTTAAGAATTTATATAAACAATAATTATAACCATGTTGATCATTTCACCTTTGCACTTAAGCTAAAGATATTCAATTATAAATTCAATGGTCATGATCATACCAGTCACAATTCAACTTTGCACTACAGGCCAAAGAGAACCCTAGTCATGATCATACCAATAATTTACCCATCTTTACACTCAAGCGAAAGAGAATTTCAACATCAAGGTTATAAAAATGTTATATATGATTATAAAAATAATATGGTCAAAACATGGATTTAATTTCAAGAGCAATATTCATAAATCAACTATAATTTGGTTAGAAAAAGAAACCAATTTTGTCGTGAATAGTAACTCATGAATAGTAACCTCGACTCAAAAAGGTAGAAATTCCACAATAAAATCTATACCAATATTTCGGTATAATGATATTGAAAGAATAACATTTCTTAAGCTTATAAACAATTTATTTAAATTGTTTACACTTTACTAATTAATGCATTTAATCATCATAAAATGTCAACTCTTAAGATTTCATCATCAATAGCCAAAACCCTCATCAAAAATCTGCATATACCTCATATAGGATTCTCAAGCCATAAAATCCTATTTTCCAATTTTCTTTCCTCACAAAACATATTTAATTCATTTACTCATAACTAGACCATTTTCATAAAAAATACCAAATCAGTTCCAAAAATATTTCTTTTCTGGGATTTAGCATAATATAGTCCCATAGTGAACATATATTTTTCTCAGAATTTTTAAAAGTCATTTACTATTTTTCATATGGCCAAAATAGCCGAATATTTAGACATTTATCAAAAATTGTACTTTTGTCTAAAAATTCTGAAATTTACAGAGTATACTTCTATCATATACATGTACTCCCAATAAAAATTTCATCAATTTTGGAGTTAACCACAAGGAATTATAAGCTGTTACTTTTAAAATAGTCTTTTCTCATAAAATTCATAACTCTCAATCTATACATCCAAAAATCACCATTTTTGGACACAATCAAGAAAACTCATCAAAATATCATTTCAAATTTTTCCAGAATTTTTGAAGATCAGAAAAATTACGAAACTGAAAATCATAACAACCCTTAAAATCTCTTAATATCCCTTACTATCCCTTACCTCAAAAGAGCAGTACTTCTGATCGGTATAAGGCTGAAGAAAACTTGCACTGATGAATAGCAACTCACCAAGTATCTAAAAACTCACAAAATATGCTTCATAATATAGAGAGAGAAAGAGAGAAAACTTATGTTTCTGGTGTGATTTTCAATTCTAACTTAGCCCTCTATTTATAGGAAAATTTTGGTAGGTTTGACCTGCAACCTGATGGCTTTACCTGCTACTATTCCCACCCACCACATTTGAAATATAATTCAGCACATTTCTTCACCAACCACAAGTGGGGCCCACCAATTCTAGAATTTTCCACCAAAATGATAAACTCCGAAAATTCAACAATTTCTGAACCAGTCATCTCGTAAAATTCATAACAAATCATACGTTCATTTTTAACGGTTCAAAATTTGTGGGCATATACTCAACTTATATATGTATAACATATCCAAAAATTACCACGATCCAACGGTCGGATTAAAAATTATAACCCCCGCAAAATATCTCAAAAACCCTGATTTTTAATACCTCCATTCCGACAAAAATACGGATAAAAATCTCAACATTAACTCCTTCATTTTTAACCACAAAAATATATCCCTCATTTATATCCACATAAAATAAATATTTTCTTATCATATGAATCAATAATTAATTATTCACAAATAATATTACAGAATCACATTTATGACAACCAGGCCGTTCCCAGGAAAGAGGGGGCTTTCCAATAAGAATTTCTCCTTACTGGCGCGCAATTAGATGACCAAACCTCTCCTTAGACAGAACTTTCTAGACATTGTCAATAATGTTATCTAATAATACTATTCAAATAATATGAATTATTGATCTGATAATAGAAAATACTGTGCAGCAACAATTATTGAACAACAATAATACAAAATTTTAACGTAGCAATTATTGAATCAATAAAATAAAATATTGAACAGTAATTACTGTAACAATTATTGAGTAGTGCCTTCTTACGTAAGAATCAATAATTTCAAAAATACTGTGCAATACCGTGTGCTACTGTGCAATAACGCGTATTACTGTATTTTAACCACCGGGTATTTCAACAGTATTAACGATAACAACTACGCCGTTATTTGTAAAAACTCAAATTTGTCGTTTTTCTTCATCCGACAGTTATTCGTTATGGGGCCCACAAATAGCTGCGCCGTCGTACGAATATTCTCCGACAGAAAGAATATTCCACGACCAAACGAATATTCCCCGACAACAATGATTATTTTATAACCACTTGCTTATTTTGAAAAAAATTTCATATTTCACCCATAACTTTAAACTTTTATCAATTTAACCATTTACTGAATAGTAATTATAAGAAAAATTGAATACTTTTATTTCATAAAATTCGGGGTCTTACAATCTCCCCTCCTTATGAAATTTCGTCCCCGAAATTTACGTACCTGGTATTTCAAAGAGTTGAGAATACCTTGCTTCCATTTCAGATTCTATCTCTCAGATCATCATGATTTCTCCATTGCTCATCTCCCATGATAACTTCATTTGGGTTCCTCATTTGTTGGGAAGTCATGACAACCGCCATCCCTCGAACTACTCGGCTTTGACTTGTCTGGAGCAGCATTTGGCGTCATCATTACCGTTGGAATATACCTTTCTATAGGACATATTCCTCCCTCAACTGCCTCTTCGTACTCCTCATTCATGATCTGAATCATCAATCTTCGATCCATATCGGATTCAGGTTGACCGCTATGTACAGGGTAATTCAAAACTCGATGTTGGGTTCTCCCAATTGCTTTCCAAAAAGAGAAATTCATATCATCTATTTTAGCCTTCTTAGATCGAACATCTCTTTCCACAATATCCACGTGTCGTGCGGCTTTTGCCCATGCATCACTTATTCTCACTCGTTCAATTTTTTCTTCTTTCAGCTCAGATTCTATTTTTATCATCTTATACTCTGCCAAAGAATGCTTCTGTTCAAGCATCACATATCGGGTAACACAAGCTTGAATTGTTGCATCCTTTTGTTCCACGACCGCCTGTCGTTCTTCTGCCTGCTCTTCTAACTCATGAATACGATTTTGAAATTCTACATTTTGATCATATAATACCTCTAATAAACTCTCCTCTGGTACTTCTTCTTCCTCTTCTTCCTCAGTCTCAGCTGTTACCTCTGCGACTATCTCAGGTGCAACTATCAATTCTTCACTCACCACATAGATATCTCTAATTCCTTCTTCGTCTGACATCACATTATCATGGTTAGTGATTAGAGGTATCCCCACAGTCTCATTCACTCCATTGTTAGCATTCTCAGCTGCCATTCTCAAATACTGCCATAAAATAAGGGTTAATTAAACAAATTAACATATCACATAATATCCCAATATTATGACTAACCAACAAATAAGCTTAGGTAGGACACACTAGCGAAGGATTTACGCATCTCTCCCCTCCTAGTTATATTCCCCGATCTCCACCAGAGATCATATCCCTAAGCTCTGATACCACCTGTAACGACCCCAAAATAGGTCCATTCAATCCAACCTATTCTGAGTCGCCAAATACATGGTACAGAAAATAACTACAACTTTATTACAACAATTATCGTGCAAAATACAACAACACATATGCTGTGAGTTTGGATACAAATATATACCAAATGTGACTCATGTTCCAATCGTGGACATCACCTCACAATGACACCTTACATAAAGGTATAGTCAAAAACTGTTTTAGAAATTAGAATCTTTGGGAAGTGCTCAAGGAAACCTTCGTACATGGGAGGCCACGCGTCTAGGTTATGATAGATATCATATGGCCACAGAATTATCCTTGGTTGACCCAATAGACCCCAAAGAAAAACGAGAAGATTACTATCATATTCTTCCCAATGGTGAGTCTTCTCTTGACTTATCATTATCTCCACTGTCTCTAATTGAGAATTATACTTTAAACAAACACCAAGATTATATAGGTAGTGCTCGTATATATACTCAGCAAGTGGATGAGCACATCCCTGTCTTATGATGACACGAGGTTGTATGTCGTTAGACATCTTGTATGATAGTGGCAAACCACCCTTCCAACGTTGGGTACACCTTACCCTATTGGATTCACCAAATATAACTACTAAATGAACTTTTCTATACTGCTTCGGGAGAACATCCACAGCTAGAGACCACTGTTCTATTTCCCCGTTACCCTCGCTCGACCCAGCTACACTCTTATTACCTGAAAGGAATTGTGAAGCAAAAGGGTGAGCACAACTAGCCCAGTAAAGAATATCATGACTAAAGATAATTAAATTATCAACAGCCTTCATCAACAATAAATCAGAGATTTAGAACATATGGTAAATGATAAAAATTTTAACCATAGTTGCAGCGGAACGAGCAATCCATTAGAAGAGTCAAATAGACTATAAAGTCTATTATCTTCTCCATGTTAAAAATCCACCAACAATATTTTATCCCTGTAACATCAATCAACAATTCTGGTCCACAATCATATGAATAACTCATAATCATAACTGTAGTTCTAAATTTTTCTTCGCACCCAGGACGAAGAATATTTTCATCACATGTCTTTACCTGAAACATCAAAGATCATGGTTATACCAAATCACAGTTCCTGTTCATAATCATACTAATAAATCCATCTTTGCACTACGACCAAAGATATTCAACAACAGTTTATCTTTGCACTACGGGCCAAAGATATTCATCAACAGACCATCTTTGCACTACAGGCCAAAGATATTCATCTACAATTCATCTTTGCACTACAGGCCAAAGATATTCCTCAACCGTTCATCTTTGCATTACTGGCCAAAGATATTCAACAACAGGTCATCTTTGTACTACGGGCCAAAGATATTCATCTACAATTCATCTTTGCACTACAGGCCAAAGATATTCCTCAACCGTTCATCTTTGCATTACTGGCCAAAGATATTCAACAACAGGTCATCTTTGTACTACGGGCCAAAGATATTCATCTACAATTCATCTTTGCACTACAGGCCAAAGATATTCCTCAACAATTCATATTTGCACTACATGCCAAATATATTAATACCTCAAAGAATATATAATCATTTAAGAATTTATATAAACAATAATTATAACCATGTTGATCATTTCACCTTTGCACTTAAGCTAAAGATATTCAATTATAAATTCAATGGTCATGATCATACCAGTCACAATTCAACTTTGCACTACAGGCCAAAGAGAACCCTAGTCATGATCATACCAATAATTTACCCATCTTTACACTCAAGCGAAAGAGAATTTCAACATCAAGGTTATAAAAATGTTATATATGATTATAAAAATAATATGGTCAAAACATGGATTTAATTTCAAGAGCAATATTCATAAATCAACTATAATTTGGTTAGAAAAAGAAACCAATTTTGTCGTGAATAGTAACTCATGAATAGTAACCTCGACTCAAAAAGGTAGAAATTCCACAATAATATACATACCAATATTTCGGTATAATAATATTGAAAGAATAACATTTCTTAAGCTTATAAACAATTTATTTAAATTGTTTACACTTTACTAATTAATGCATTTAATCATCATAAAATGTCAACTCTTAAGATTTTATCATCAATAGCCAAAACCCTCATCAAAAATCTGCATATACCTCATATATAGGATTCTCAAGCCATAAAATCCTATTTTCCAATTTTCTTTCCTCACAAAACATATTTAATTCATTTACTCATAACTAGACTATTTTCATAAAAAATACCAAATCAGTTCTAAAAATATTTCTTTTCTGGAATTTAGCATAATATAGTCCCATAGTGAACATATATTTTTCTCAGAATTTTTAAAAGTCATTTACTATTTTTCATATGGCCAAAATAGCCGAATATTTAGACATTTATCAAAAATTATACTTTTGTCTAAAAATTCTGAAATTTACAGAGTATACTTCTATCATATACATGTACTCCCAATAAAAATTTCATCAATTTTGGAGTTAACCACAAGGAATTATAAGCTGTTACTTTTAAAATAGTCTTTTCTCATAAAATTCATAACTCTCAATCTATACATCCAAAAATCACCATTTTTGGACACAATCAAGAAAACTCATCAAAATATCATTTCAAATTTTTCCAGAATTTTTGAAGATCAGAAAAATTACGAAACTGAAAATCATAACAACCCTTAAAATCTCTTAATATCCCTTACTATCCCTTACCTCAAAAGAGCAGTACTTCTGATCGGTATAAGGCTGAAGAAAACTTGCACTGATGAATAGCAACTCACCAAGTATCTAAAAACTCACAAAATATGCTTCATAATATAGAGAGAGAAAGAGAGAAAACTTATGTTTCTGGTGTGATTTTCAATTCTAACTTAGCCCTCTATTTATAGGAAAATTTTGGTAGGTTTGACCTGCAACCTGATGGCTTTACCTGCTACTATTCCCACCCACCACATTTGAAATATAATTCAGCACATTTCTTCACCAACCACAAGTGGGGCCCACCAATTCTAGAATTTTCCACCAAAATGATAAACTCCGAAAATTCAATAATTTCTGAACCAGTCATCTCGTAAAATTCATAACAAATCATACGTTCATTTTTAACGGTTCAAAATTTGTGGGCATATACTCAACTTATATATGTATAACATATCCAAAAATTATCACGATCCAACGGTCGGATTAAAAATTATAACCCCCGCAAAATATCTCAAAAACCCTGATTTTTAATACCTCCATTCCGACAAAAATACGGATAAAAATCTCAACATTAACTCCTTCATTTTTTAACCACAAAAATATATCCCTCATTTATATCCACATAAAATAAATATTTTCTTATCATATGAATCAATAATTAATTATTCACAAATAATATTACAGAATCACATTTATGACAACCAGGCCGTTCCCAGGAAAGAGGGGGCTTTCCAATAAGAATTTCTCCTTACTGGCGCGCAATTAAATGACCAAACCTCTCCTTAGACAGAACTTTCTAGACATTGTCAATAATGTTATCTAATAATACTATTCAAATAATATGAATTATTGATCTGATAATAGAAAATACTGTGCAGCAACAATTATTGAACAACAATAATACAAAATTTTAACGTAGCAATTATTGAATCAATAAAATAAAATAGTGAACAGTAATTACTGTAACAATTATTGAGTAGTGCCTTCTTACGTAAGAATCAATAATTTCAAAAATACTGTGCAATACCGTGTGCTACTGTGCAATAACGCGTATTACTGTATTTTAACCACCGGGTATTTCAACAGTATTAACGATAACAACTACGCCATTATTTGTAAAAACTCAAATTTGTCGTTTTTCTTCATCCGACAGTTATTCGTTATGGGGCCCACAAATAGCTGCGCCGTCGTACGAATATTCTCCGACAGAAAGAATATTCCACGACCAAACGAATATTCCCCGACAACAATGATTATTTTATAACCACTTGCTTATTTTGAAAAAAATTTCATATTTCACCCATAACTTTAAACTTTTATCAATTTAACCATTTACTGAATAGTAATTATAAGAAAAATTGAATACTTTTATTTCATAAAATTCGGGGTCTTACAGTCATCATTTAGTAGTTATATTTGGTTAATCAACTAGGGTGAGGCGAACCCAACGTTGAAAGGGTATTTTGTCACTATCATACAAGATGTCTATTGGGTCAACCAAGGATAATTCTGTGGCCATATGATATCTATCATAACCTAGACGCATGACCTCCTATGTACGAAGGTTTTCTTGAGCACTTTCCAAAGGTTTTAATTTCTAAAACAGTTTTTGACTATACCTTTATGTAAGGTGTCATTGTGAGGTGCTGTCCACGGTAGGGACATGAGTCACATTTGATATATATTTGTATCCAAACTCACAGCATATGTGTTGTTGTATTTTGCACGACAATTGTTGTAATAAAGTTGTAGTTGTTTTCTGTACCATGTATTTGGCGACTCAGAATAGGTTGGATGGAATGGACCTATTTTGAGGGCGTCACAGTAAAGATTGACATTTTAAAAAGTAATACAATAATTATAATTTTTCTACTTTACCTTTATTTAAAATTTTCTCCTATTTAAATCTTTCGACCTTCAAAATTCCTTCTCTTCCCAATGGTTCTTATTCATATAATCATCGCTAGTCATCATCTTTTCTATTTTCCTTTCAAATGCATATACAATACTCCCTTCGTCCCATATATATATATATATATATATAACGTTTTAGCTGATTTTATTTGTTCTAAATTATTTGACGTTTTAAAAAATTTAGGAGAATTAATTATATTATTTCCAAAATTACTATTCATGAGAAAAATGTTACATATGAGAGAGAGAATATGAGATAAATATGGTAATAAATGAGAATTTAAGGGTATTATAGACAATTGATATTATCTTTAATGTTTTTCAATTATTTTCTTAATTCTTGTGCACAACTCTAAAACGTCATATATTATGGGACGGATGGAGTAACCACAAACTTCTGATAAACAATGGATATAGATAAAGAAGATAAGAAGAAATTGTCTCGAAAAAGAAGAAAATTGTTCATGATTTTGATTTGAATTCACCTGTAGATCGTAATTTCGATTTGAATAAATTTTCTAAAGAAGCATATCGAGTTTTTGAAAAGGAAGAACTTCAAGCAATATTTCGATTCACGTTAAAAAATTATTTTCCCATGTTCTATTAAGTAGGGGCTAATAGACTGGGTTCTTTCGGATCTCGATGGATTTGTTGATGGCTGAGTTTTTTGTTTCGATCTGGGTTTGGTGGTTTCTGATTCACAGACGAGGCTTGTATCCGTATGTATCCCTTCCTGAATATCGTGTACTGCTTCGTTTTTTTATTTTCAGATTGGGTTGATTCATTCATCATTTGTGTATTTTTTGATTTCGACAACCATTTATTTTTGGTTTGGTGTGTTATGTCCAAATTAATTAGTTCGAATTAGGGTTGTGGTTTAATGTTTAATTTTTACTAATTTAGTATTCTTGGGTGGAATGGACGACTCCGTTCTGTTGGGCGGAACCATATATGGTGGGTTGCCGGATTCTGGTGGCTGAATCTTGCTTCTCTGTTTTTTGCTTGTCGATTTTTGGTATACTTCTTTTTGGAATCTACAAAGTTAATAATTGGTTGAGACAATTATAATAAGGGTAGTATAGTATTTTCTATAGGTATTAATTGCATTCCTTAATTTATGTGAATTAACCTTAAACGACAATCTTTTATAAACAGAGATAAACTATATAATGTGTGACCCCCAAATCACTTACTTTCTACCGCGAATTTGGTGATCACTTTTATATTTTATCAATAAATAATACTAATTATTTTATTGATTTAATTAGTTTATTGCATAATATTTTTTATTCATGGATTGTAACATGGTCTTTACTTCTTTCTTTTTTGTGACTCGCATCCATTCTATGGATAACACATCACTTTTAACACTAAATTTTTTTGAGTATAAATATTATAGACTCACAATACTGATAACCAAATTGTTTATAGACATTACCAAAATGCTAACTTAATATAATCATCTTTAATTTCTTAGAACTTATCATATGCTAGGAGTTCATAAACTTACTAAAATAATATAAGTTTAGAACTCATCATAGGAAGATATAGTATTATGGAAATTAAGGTGTGTGATTTGATTATATATATGTACTCATATAGAAAATGCATGCATGTAAAAAACTTAACTAGGATTGAGCCCTAGTCATTTATATGAATAGATTTCTTAAGAAGATATAAATTGAGAAAATTTTAGACGTACTTTTATTTTGATGACGAAATTCTTATAAGTAAGGGTAAATGTAATAATCCGAATATTTATAAGATTTATAATTATGATATTAAAAGATTAAATAAAAGAATAACTTATGATCTAATCTATGTGTTATGAGATTGAAAACAAATGTTGTTGTTTCGTATAAGTGAAATATTTTTTCACAGAAAAATAACGTGAGTCATAATTTGTATGACTTTGAAATGTAATAGAAAATTGTAAAGCATACGATTCTAGCTGGAATAAAGATTATGTTGTAAAATTTTGAATAAACGAATTTTTACCTAGTATAGTATTGGTGAATTTTAAGAAAGATGATGGATCGTGAGCACCGATGTAAGACCCCGAATTTTATGAAATAAAAGTATTCAATTTTTCTTATAATTACTAGTCAGTAAATGGTTAAATTGATAAAAGTTTAAAGTTATGGGTGAAATATGAATTTTTTTTCAAAATAAGCAAGTGGTTATAAAATAATCATTGTTGTCGGGGAATATTCGTTTGGTCGTGGAATATTCTTTCTGTCGGAGAATATTCGTACGACGGCGCAGCTATTTGTGGGCCCCATAACGAATAACTGTCGGGTGAAGAAAATGATAAATTTGAGTTTTTACAAATAACGGCGTAGTTGTTTCCGTTAACACTGTTGGAATACCCGGTGGTTAAAATACAGTAATACGCGTTATTGCACAGTAGCACACGGTATTACATAGTATTTTTAAAATTATTGATTCTTACGAAGGAAGGCACTACTCAATAATTGTTGCAGTAATTACTGTTCAATATTTTATTTTATTGATTCAATAATTGCTACGTTGAAATTTTGTATTATTGTTGTTCAATAATTGTTGCTGCACAGTATTTTCCATTATCAGATCAATAATTCATATTATTTGAATAGTATTATTAGATAGCATTATTGGCAATGTCTAGAAAGTTCTGTCTAAGGAGAGGTTTGGTCATCTAATTGCGCGCTAGTAAGGAGAAATCCTTATTGGAAAGCCCCCTCTTTCCTGGGAACGGCCTGGTTGTCATAAATGTGATTCTGTAATATTATTTGTGAATAATTAATTATTGATTTATATGATAAGAAAATATTTATTTTATGTGGATATAAATGAAGGATATATTTTTGTGGTTAAAATGAAGGAGTTAATGTTGAGGTTTTTATCAGTATTTTTGTCGGAATGGAGGTATTAAAAATCAGGGTTTTTGAGATATTTTGCGGGGGTTATAATTTTTAATCCGACCGTTGGATCGTAGTAATATTTGGATATGTTATACATATATAAGTTGAGTATATGTCCACAAATTTTGAACCGTTAAAAATGAATGTATGATTTGTTATGAATTTTACGAGATGACTGGTTCAGAAATTATTGAATTTTCGGAGTTTATCATTTTGGTGGAAAATTCTAGAATTGGTGGGCCCCACTTGTGGTTGGTGAAGAAATGTGCTGAATTATTTTTCAAATGTGGTGGGTGGGAATAGTAGCAGGTAAAGCCATCAGGTTGCAGGTTAAACCTACCAAAATTTTCCTATAAATAGAGGGCTAAGTTAGAATTGAAAATCACACCAGAAACATAAGCTTTCTCTCTTTCTCTCTCTAGATTATTGAGTGTATTTTGTGAGTATTTAGATACTTGGTGAGTTGCTATTCATCAGTGCAAGTTTCCTTCAGCCTTATACCAATCAGAAGTACTGCTCTTTTGAGGTAAGGGATTGTAAGGGATAGTAAGGGATATTAAGGGATGTTATGATTTTCAGTTTCGTAATTTTTCTGATCTTCAAAAATTTTGGAAAAATTTGAAATGATATTTTGATGAGTTTTCTTGATTGTGTCCAAAAATGGTGATTTTTGGATGTATAGATTGAGAGTTATGAATTTTATGAGAAAAGACTATTTTAAAAGTAACAACTTATAATTCCTTGTGGTTAACTCCAAAATTGATGAAATTTTTATTGGGAGTACATGTATATGATATAAGTATACTCTGTGAATTTCAAAATTTTTAGACAAAAGTATAATTTTTGATAAATGTCTAAATATTCGGCTGTTTTGGCCATATGAAAAATAGTAAATGACTTTTAAAAATTCTGAGAAAAATATATGTTCACTATGGGACTATATTATGCTAAATCTCAGAAAAGAAATATTTTTGGAACGGATTTGGTATTTTTCATGAAAATAGTCTAGTTATGAGAAAATGAATTAAATATGTTATGTGAAGTAAGAAAATTGGAAAATAGGATTTTATGGCTTGAGAATCCTATATATGAGGTATATGCAGATTTTTGATGAGGGTTTTGGTTATTGATGATAAAATCTTAAGAGTTGGCATTTTATGATGATTAAATGCATTAATTAGTAAAGTGTAAACAATTTAAATAAATTGTTTATAAGCTTAAGAATATTATTCTTTCAATATCATTATACCGAAATATTGGTATGTATATTATTGTGGAATTTCTACCTTTTTGAGTCGAGGTTACTATTCATGAGTTACTATTCACGACAAAATTGTTTCTTTTTCTAACCAAATTATAGTTGATTTATGAATATTGCTCTTGAAATTAAATCCATGTTTTGACCATATTATTTTTATAATCATATATAACATTTTTATAACCTTGATGTTGAAATTCTCTTTCGCTTGAGTGTAAAGATGGGTAGATTATTGGTATGATCATGACTAGGGTTCTCTTTGGCCTGTAGTGCAAAGTTGAATTGTGACTGGTATGATCATGACCATTGAATTTATAATTGAATATCTTAAGCTTAAGTGCAAAGGTGAATTGATCAACATGGTTATAATTATTGTTTATATAAATTCTGAAATGATTATATATTTCTTTGAGATATTAATATATTTGGCCGTAGTGCAAATATGAACTGTTGAGGAATATCTTTGGCCTGTAGTGCAAAGATGAATTGTTGATGAATATCTTTGGCCCGTAGTGCAAAGATGACATGTTGTTGAATATCTTTGGTCGTAGTGCAAAGATAGATTTATTAGTATGATTATGAACAGGAACTGTGATTTGGTATAACCATGATCTTTGATGTTTCAGGTAAAGACATGTGATGAAAATATTCTTCGTCCTGGGTGCGAAGAAAAATTTAGAATCACAATTATGATTATGAGTTATTCATATGATTGTGGAAAGGAACTGTTGATTGATGTTACAGGGATAAAACATTGTTGATGGATTTTTAACATGGAGAAGATAATAGACTTTATAGTCTATTTGACTCTTCTAATGGATTGCTCGTTCCGCTGCAACTATGGTTGAAATTTTTATCATTTACCATATGTTCTAAATCTCTGATTTATTGTTGATGAAGGCTATTGATAATTGAATTATCTTTAGTCATGATATTCTTAATGAGCTAGTTGTGCTCACCCTTTTGCTTCACAATTCCTTTCAGGTAATAAGAGTGTAGCTGGGTCGAGCGAGGGTAACAAGGGAATAGAACGGTGGTCATCATTTAGTAGTTATATTTGGTGAAGAAAATAGGGTGAGGCGAACCCAACGTTGGAAGGGTGTTTTGCCACTATCATACAAGATGTCTAACGACATACAACCTCGTGTCATCATAAGACATGATTGTGCACATCCGCTTGCCGAGTATATCTATGGGCACTACCTATATAATCTTGGTGTTTGTTTGAAGTATAATTCTCAATTAGAGACAGTGGAGATAATGATAAGTCAAGAGAAGACTCACCATTGGGAAGAATATGATAGTAATCTTCTCGTTTTTCTTTGGGGTCTATTGGGTCAACCAAGGATAATTCTGTGGCCATATGATATCTATCATAACCTAGACGCGTGGCCTCCCATGTACGAAGGTTTCCTTGAGCACTTCCCAAAGATTCTAGTTTCTAAAACAGTTTTTGACTATACCTTTATGTAAGGTGTTATTGTGAGGTGATGTCCACGGTTGGAACATGAGTCACATTTGGTATATATTTGTATCCTAACTCACAGCATATGTGTTGTTGTATTTTGCACGACAATTGTTGTAATAAAGTTGTAGTTATTTTCTGTACCATGTATTTGACGACTCAGAATGGGTTGGGTGGAATGGACCTATTTTGGGGTTGTTACATTTGGTATCAGAGCTTAGGGATATGATCTCTGGTGGAGATCGGGGAATATAACTAGGAGGGGAGAGATGCGTAAATCCTTCGCTAGTGTGTCCTACCTAAGCTTATTTGTTGGTTAGTCATAATATTGGGATATTATGTGATATGTTAATTTGTTTAATTAACCCTTATTTTATGGCAGTATTTGAGAATGGCAGCTGAGAATGCTAACAATGGAGTGAATGAGACTGTGGGGATACCTCTAATCACTAACCATGATAATGTGATGTCAGACGAAGAAGGAATTAGAGATATCTATGTGGTGAGTGAAGAATTGATAGTTGCACCCGAGATAGTCGCAGAGGTAACAGCTGAGACTGAGGAAGAAGAGGAAGAAGAAGTACCAGAGGAGAGTTTATTAGAGGTATTATATGATCAAAATGTAGAATTTCAAAATCGTATTCATGAGTTAGAAGAGCAGGCAGAAGAACGACAGGCGGTCGTGGAACAAAAGGATGCAACAATTCAAGCTTGTGTTACCCGATATGTGATGCTTGAACAGAAGCATTCTTTGGCAGAGTATAAGATGATAAAAATGGAATCTGAGCTGAAAGAAGAAAAAATTGAACGAGTGAGAATAAGTGATGCATGGGCAAAAGCCGCACGACACGTGGATATTGTGGAAAGAGATGTTCGATCTAAGAAGGCTAAAATAGATGATATGAATTTCTCTTTTTGGAAAGCAATTGGGAGAACCCAACATCGAGTTTTGAATTACCCTGTACATAGCGGTCAACCTGAATCCGATATGGATCGAAGATTGATGATTCAGATCATGAATGAGGAGTACGAAGAGGCAGTTGAGGGAGGAATATGTCCTATAGAAAGGTATATTCCAACGGTAATGATGACGCCAAATGCTGCTCCAGACAAGTCAAAGCAGAGTAGTTCGAGGGATGGCGGTTGTCATGACTTCCCAACAAATGAGGAACCCAAATGAAGTTATCATGGGAGATGAGCAATGGAGAAATCATGATGATCTGAGAGATAGAATCTGAAATGGAAGCAAGGTATTCTCAACTCTTCGAAATACCAGGTACGTAAATTTCGGGGACGAAATTTCATAAGGAGGGGAGATTGTAAGACCCCGAATTTTATGAAATAAAAGTATTCAATTTTTCTTATAATTACTAGTCAGTAAATGGTTAAATTGATAAAAGTTTAAAGTTATGGGTGAAATATGAATTTTTTTTCAAAATAAGCAAGTGGTTATAAAATAATCATTGTTGTCGGGGAATATTCGTTTGGTCGTGGAATATTCTTTCTGTCGGAGAATATTCGTACGACGGCGCAGCTATTTGTGGGCCCCATAACGAATAACTGTCGGGTGAAGAAAATGATAAATTTGAGTTTTTACAAATAACGGCGTAGTTGTTTCCGTTAACACTGTTGGAATACCCGGTGGTTAAAATACAGTAATACGCGTTATTGCACAGTAGCACACGGTATTGCATAGTATTTTTGAAATTATTGATTCTTACGAAGGAAGGCACTACTCAATAATTGTTGCAGTAATTACTGTTCAATATTTTATTTTATTGATTCAATAATTGCTACGTTGAAATTTTGTATTATTGTTGTTCAATAATTGTTGCTGCACAGTATTTTCCATTATCAGATCAATAATTCATATTATTTGAATAGTATTATTAGATAGCATTATTGGCAATGTCTAGAAAGTTCTGTCTAAGGAGAGGTTTGGTCATCTAATTGCGCGCTAGTAAGGAGAAATCCTTATTGGAAAGCCCCCTCTTTCCTGGGAACGGCCTGGTTGTCATAAATGTGATTCTGTAATATTATTTGTGAATAATTAATTATTGATTTATATGATAAGAAAATATTTATTTTATGTGGATATAAATGAAGGATATATTTTTGTGGTTAAAATGAAGGAGTTAATGTTGAGGTTTTTATCAGTATTTTTGTCGGAATGGAGGTATTAAAAATCAGGGTTTTTGAGATATTTTGCGGGGGTTATAATTTTTAATCCGACCGTTGGATCGTAGTAATATTTGGATATGTTATACATATATAAGTTGAGTATATGTCCACAAATTTTGAACCGTTAAAAATGAATGTATGATTTGTTATGAATTTTACGAGATGACTGGTTCAGAAATTATTGAATTTTCGGAGTTTATCATTTTGGTGGAAAATTCTAGAATTGGTGGGCCCCACTTGTGGTTGGTGAAGAAATGTGCTGAATTATATTTCAAATGTGGTGGGTGGGAATAGTAGCAGGTAAAGCCATCAGGTTGCAGGTTAAACCTACCAAAATTTTCCTATAAATAGAGGGCTAAGTTAGAATTGAAAATCACACCAGAAACATAAGCTTTCTCTCTTTCTCTCTCTAGATTATTGAGTGTATTTTGTGAGTATTTAGATACTTGGTGAGTTGCTATTCATCAGTGCAAGTTTCCTTCAGCCTTATACCAATCAGAAGTACTGCTCTTTTGAGGTAAGGGATTGTAAGGGATAGTAAGGGATATTAAGGGATGTTATGATTTTCAGTTTCGTAATTTTTCTGATCTTCAAAAATTTTGGAAAAATTTGAAATGATATTTTGATGAGTTTTCTTGATTGTGTCCAAAAATGGTGATTTTTGGATGTATAGATTGAGAGTTATGAATTTTATGAGAAAAGACTATTTTAAAAGTAACAACTTATAATTCCTTGTGGTTAACTCCAAAATTGATGAAATTTTTATTGGGAGTACATGTATATGATATAAGTATACTCTGTGAATTTCAAAATTTTTAGACAAAAGTATAATTTTTGATAAATGTCTAAATATTCGGCTGTTTTGGCCATATGAAAAATAGTAAATGACTTTTAAAAATTCTGAGAAAAATATATGTTCACTATGGGACTATATTATGCTAAATCTCAGAAAAGAAATATTTTTAGAACGGATTTGGTATTTTTCATGAAAATAGTCTAGTTATGAGAAAATGAATTAAATATGTTATGTGAAGTAAGAAAATTGGAAAATAGGATTTTATGGCTTGAGAATCCTATATATGAGGTATATGCAGATTTTTGATGAGGGTTTTGGTTATTGATGATAAAATCTTAAGAGTTGGCATTTTATGATGATTAAATGCATTAATTAGTAAAGTGTAAACAATTTAAATAAATTGTTTATAAGCTTAAGAATATTATTCTTTCAATATCATTATACCGAAATATTGGTATGTATATTATTGTGGAATTTCTACCTTTTTGAGTCGAGATTACTATTCATGAGTTACTATTCACGACAAAATTGGTTTCTTTTTCTAACCAAATTATAGTTGATTTATGAATATTGCTCTTGAAATTAAATCCATGTTTTGACCATATTATTTTTATAATCATATATAACATTTTTATAACCTTGATGTTGAAATTCTCTTTCGCTTGAGTGTAAAGATGGGTAGATTATTGGTATGATCATGACTAGGGTTCTCTTTGGCCTGTAGTGCAAAGTTGAATTGTGACTGGTATGATCATGACCATTGAATTTATAATTGAATATCTTAAGCTTAAGTGCAAAGGTGAATTGATCAACATGGTTATAATTATTGTTTATATAAATTCTAAAATGATTATAATTCTTTGAGATATTAATATATTTGGCATGTAGTACAAATATGAACTGTTGATGAATATATTTGGCCTGTAGTGCAAATATGAACTGTTGATGAATATCTTTGGCCTGTAGTACAAAGATGATATGTTGTTGAATATCTTTGGCCTGTAGTGCAAAGTTGAATTGTGACTGATATGATCATGACCATTGAATTTATAATTGAATATCTTAAGCTTAAGTGCAAAGGTGAATTGATCAACATGGTTATAATTATTGTTTATATAAATTCTGAAATGATTATATATTTCTTTGAGATATTAATATATTTGGCCGTAGTGCAAATATGAACTGTTGAGGAATATCTTTGGCCTGTAGTGCAAAGATGAATTGTTGATGAATATCTTTGGCCCGTAGTGCAAAGATGACATGTTGTTGAATATCTTTGGTCGTAGTGCAAAGATAGATTTATTAGTATGATTATGAACATGAACTGTGATTTGGTATAACCATGATCTTTGATGTTTCAGGTAAAGACATGTGATGAAAATATTCTTCGTCCTGGGTGCGAAGAAAAATTTAGAATCACAATTATGATTATGAGTTATTCATATGATTGTGGAAAGGAACTGTTGATTGATGTTACAGGGATAAAACATTGTTGATGGATTTTTAACATGGAGAAGATAATAGACTTTATAGTCTATTTGACTCTTCTAATGGATTGCTCGTTCCGCTGCAACTATGGTTGAAATTTTTATCATTTACCATATGTTCTAAATCTCTGATTTATTGTTGATGAAGGCTATTGATAATTGAATTATCTTTAGTCATGATATTCTTTACTGAGCTAGTTGTGCTCACCCTTTTGCTTCACAATTCCTTTCAGGTAATAAGAGTGTAGCTGGGTCGAGCGAGGGTAACAAGGGAATAGAACGGTGGTCATCATTTAGTAGTTATATTTGGTGAAGAAAATAGGGTGAGGCGAACCCAACGTTGGAAGGGTGTTTTGCCACTATCATACAAGATGTCTAACGACATACAACCTCGTGTCATCATAAGACATGATTGTGCACATCCGCTTGCCGAGTATATCTATGGGCACTACCTATATAATCTTGGTGTTTGTTTGAAGTATAATTCTCAATTAGAGACAGTGGAGATAATGATAAGTCAAGAGAAGACTCACCATTGGGAAGAATATGATAGTAATCTTCTCGTTTTTCTTTGGGGTCTATTGGGTCAACCAAGGATAATTCTGTGGCCATATGATATCTATCATAACCTAGACGCGTGGCCTCCCATGTACGAAGGTTTCCTTGAGCACTTCCCAAAGATTCTAGTTTCTAAAACAGTTTTTGACTATACCTTTATGTAAGGTGTTATTGTGAGGTGATGTCCACGGTTGGAACATGAGTCACATTTGGTATATATTTGTATCCTAACTCACAGCATATGTGTTGTTGTATTTTGCACGACAATTGTTGTAATAAAGTTGTAGTTATTTTCTGTACCATGTATTTGACGACTCAGAATGGGTTGGGTGGAATGGACCTATTTTGGGGTTGTTACAACCGAGTTAGCTGTAGCAAGTACATAGATTAATTTGAGAGCGTCACAATTTGCAGGGATGGAGCTAGGCTTCATTGCAGGAGGCCATGGCCCCCCCAAGATTTAATTTTTTTTAAGTATTAAGGTCCAGTCACTTGAATTGTGAGATTAAATGTGTGCTTTGTGGACCTTATGGCAATCCATTTCATTTCATTATATCCAATTCTCCACTGCACAATACACACCAACAAACAAAGTCTTGTTTTACTTTTGCCCTAACATTTGCCATTCCATTTCCCCCCCAGCCCATCTGTGACGCCCCCAGAATAGGTATACAACACCCATTCTGAGTCGCCAAATACATGGTACAGAAAGCAAACTACAACTTCAATAATACAATTGTCGTGCAAAATACGACAACACATACTGTGAGTTTAAATACAAATATTGTCTTCTAGACAATATCCACACTCAAATAAATCCTCATTACAATTATTCAAACACTATTTTACAGAAATAGTGAGGACTGCTAATACATCTTTCTAGAACCATCACTCCATACCCCGACTAGATCCTGCTATGTTCTCACCTCCTGAGAAGAAAAATGGAACAAAAAGGAAAAGGGTGAGCTCAACTAGCCCAGTAAAGAATATTATGACTAAGATAATATACAACAAATTATCGTTAGTCTTCAACAGGGAAAAATCTGATAAAATATAATCGACAACAAGTTTTAGATCAACAACTGCAGCGGAAACAGCAAACCATTAGAAGAGTCAAGTAGAGAAAGAATTCTACTATCTTCTAAGATTTAAAAGTCCATCATCAATATTTTATCCCTGTAACATCAATTAATAATCATCTTTAACCAAATATTCATCTTTGCACTACAGGCCAAAGATATTCATTTGTATCATCAGTCGGTCATGTTCATCTCAACACCTGTTCATCTTTGCACTACAGGCCAAAGATATTCATCAAGTAATTATACATCTTTGCACTACAGGCCAAAGATATTCAGTAATATCATCATTTAGGACTGAGGATGATGAAAAATATCTTAAAGAGAACGAATCCAATGAGACAGAAGGACAAATAGTAGGGATTCGTATAACAGTTTATCCAAGATCAATAATACTTCATAATAATCAATTGTGAAGCAGAATTCAAAAATAAAGATCAAAACATGGATACAATCAAAGATAGTAACCATAATAGACATCTTGGACAAAAAGGGAAAATTTTATTTTTCGGTGAATAGTGCCGTATTCGTGAATAGTGCCGTATACGTGAATAGTGCCGTATACGTGAATAGTAACCCCCGACACAAAAAGTTCCAAATTTGATAAAAACTCATATCAATATTTCAGCATAATGATATTGAAGAAAATAATATCATTAAGAAGAAAATAATATCCCTTACCTCAAAATATCAGTACTTCTGGTCGGAATACCGGTATAAGGCTGAAAGAAACTTGCTCTGATGAATAGAAACTCTCAAAGTATCTAAATACTCACAAAATACACTCAATAATCTAGAGAGAGAAAGAGAGAAAACTTGTTTCTGGTGTGATTTTCAATTCTAACTTAGCCCTCTATTTATAGGAAAATTTTGGTAGGTTTGACCTGCAACCTGATGGCTTTACCTGCTACTATTCCCACCCACCACATTTGAAATATAATTCAGCACATTTCTTCACCAACCACAAGTGGGGCCCACCAATTCTAGAATTTTCCACCAAAATGATAAACTCCGAAAATTCAACAATTTCTGAACCAGTCATCTTGTAAAATTCGTAATAAATCATACGTTCATTTTTAACGGTTCAAAATTTGTGGACATATACTCAACTTATATATGTATAACATATCCAAAAATTACCACGATCCAACGGTCGGATTAAAAATTATAACCCCCGCAAAATATCTCAAAAACCCTGATTTTTAATACCTCCATTCCGACAAAAATACTGATAAAAACCTCAACATTAACTCCTTCATTTTTAACCACAAAAATATATCCCTCATTTATATCCACATAAAATAAATATTTCCTTATCATATGAATCAATAATTAATTATTCACAAATAATATTACAGAATCACATTTATGACAACCAGGCCGTTCCCAGGAAAGAGGGGGCTTTCCAATAAGGATTTCTCCTTACTGGCGCGCAATTAGATGACCAAACCTCTCCTTAGACAGAACTTTCTAGACATTGCCAATAATGTTATCTAATAATATTATTCAAATAATATGAATTATTGATCTGATAAATGAAAATACTGTGCAGCAACAATTATTGAAACAACAATAATATAAAATATCAACGCAGCAATTATTGAATCAATAAAATAAAATATTGAATAATAACTACTGTAACAATTATTGAGTAGTGCCTTCTTACGTAAGAATCAATAATTGGTGCAATACCGTGTGCTACTGTATTTTAACCACCGGGTATTCCAACAGTATTAACGGTAACAACTACGCCGTTATTTATAAACAACTTATACTTGTCGTTTTCTTCATCCAATCGCTTTCCGTTATGGGGCCCACACAAGGCTGCGTCGTCGTACGAATATTCCCCGACAGCAAGAATATTCCACGACCAACCGAATATTCACCGACCAAAAATAAATATTTTATAACCACTTGCTTATTTTGCAAAATTTGCACATTTCACCCATAACCAAAGTATTATATCAAATTAACCCCTTATTATTCACAATAATATTTAGAGAAAATTTGATTTTATTCATTAATAAGTTGGGGTCTTACAACCTCCCCTCCTTATGAAATTTCGTCCTCGAAATTGACGTACGTACCTGATGTTTCAAAAAGGTGAGGATACCTCGCTTTCATTTCTGATTCCAACTCCCAGGTCATTTCTTCAATAGCATGGTTTCTCCACAAAACCTTAACTTGTGGTATAACCTTCGTGCGTAGGACATGCTCTTTCCTATCCAAGATCTTAACAGGTACCTCCTCGTACGTTAAATCTTCAGCTATCTCGTCTGGTTCTAACTCAATAATGTGGTTCGGGTCTTTAACATATTTACGAAGCATAGATATGTGAAAAACATTATGAACACGAGACATGCTTGGAGGTAATGCGAGTCTATATGCCACATTTCCTATTCGCTCAAGAATCTCAAATGGACCAACAAATCTTGGATTGAGCTTTCCTCTCTTCCCAAATCTTGTAACTCCCTTCCATGGTGCAACACGTAACAATACATGATCCCCAATATTAAATTCCACGTCCTTCCGATGAAGATCCGCATAACTCTTTTGTCGATCCTGTGCCGTTTGTATACGTTGTCGAATCGTTTGGATCTTCTCTGTAGTAATGCGTACCAATTCTGGTCCCAACAATGTTGCTTCACCCACCTCGTCCCAGCATACTGGAGAACGACATTTTCTTCCATACAACGCCTCAAATGGAGCCATACCTATGCTCGCCTGATAACTGTTGTTGTAGGAGAATTCCACCAATGGTAGGTACTTATCCCAACTCCCTTTGAGATCTAAGACACAAAGTCTTAATAGATCTTCAAGAGTTTGAATAGTCCTCTCTGATTGTCCGTCCGTTTGAGGATGGTATGCTGAACTGAATCGTAAATCCGTGCCCATAGCTTTCTGCAAGCTAACCCAAAATCGTGAAGTGAATCTTGGGTCACGATCCGAAACTATGGATACTGGCATGCCATGCAATCTCACAATCTCGTTCACGTACATACTAGCAAGACGTTCAAGGGAATAAGTCTCACGTATCGGCAAGAAATGAGCGGACTTGGTTAATCTATCAACAATAACCCAAATCGCATCTATGCCTTGAGAAACCTTGGGAAGACCTGTAACAAAATCCATAGTAATGTGTTCCCACTTCCATTTCGGAATCTCAAGTGGTTGCAATGGACCCTTTGGTACTTGATGCTCCGCTTTTACACGTTGACAAGTTAAACATCTCGAGATAAACTCCGCGATCTCTCTTTTCATATTGCTCCACCAAAATGTATGTCGAAGATCGTGATACATTTTGGTACTCCCAGGATGGATTGCAAACGGTGTGTTGTGTGCCTCCATCATTATTCTATGCTTCAAGTCAAAATCGTTAGGAACACAAAGTCTGGAGTTGACTCGAAGTATTCCTTCTTCATCGATTCTTGCTTCTGGAATAGCACCTTCTTGCACTTTCTTCTTCATACGCATCAGCTCTATATCCGTAGCTTGAGCAGCTTTAACTTTATCGATTAAAGTCGGTTCTACTCGTATATTTGATATCATCATGTGGGTACTTGGAGCCTTCATCTCTATCTCCATCCTTTGCAAGTCATACAAAATGGGCCTTTGTGTTAAAAACATTGCACTCGTACCCGCATATGATCTTCTACTCAATGCGTCAGCTACTACGTTTGCTTTTCCAGGATGGTATTGGATGGTATGATCGTAATCTTTCAACAGCTCAAGCCAACGTCGTTGCCGCATGTTGAGTTCCTTTTGGGTGAAGAAATATTTGAGGCTTTTATGATCTGTATAGATCTCCACTTTCTCCCCATACAGGTAGTGTCTCCAGATCTTCAACGCAAAAACGACTGCTGCCAACTCCAAATCATGAGTAGGATAATTCCTCTCATATTCTTTGAGTTGTCGTGAGGCATAGGCTATGACTTTCCCATGTTGCATGAGAACACATCCTAACCCTTTGCCTGAAGCATCGCTGTAGATAACAAATCCATCCGAACCAGATGGTATTGTCAAAACAGGTGCCGAAATGAGTCTCCTCTTGAGTTCTTGGAAACTCTTCTCGCATTCCTCACTCCATACGAATTTTGTATCTTTCCGAGTCAGCTGAGTTAACGGAGTAGCGATTCGAGAAAATCCTTCCACAAATCTCCGATAATAACCAGCTAAGCCCAGAAAGCTACGTACTTCGGTTACCGACTTCGGTTGCTCCCAACTTTGTATGGCTTCAATCTTCGCCGGGTCGACAGATACTCCATGTTTTGACACCACGTGCCCAAGGAATGCTACTTCCTCAAGCCAGAACTCGCATTTCTTCAGTTTGGCATATAGCTTGTTTTCACGAAGCCTTTGCAGTACCAGCTTCAAATGGCGCTCATGATCTTCACGGCTTTTGGAATAGATGAGGATGTCATCAATAAAGACAACAACGAACTGATCCAAATATTCTTTGAATACACGGTTCATCATATCCATGAAGGCAGCAGGAGCATTAGTCAATCCAAAAGACATTACTAAGAATTCATAATGCCCGTACCGAGTTCTGAAGGCAGTCTTTGGAATATCCTCAGTTTTAATCTTCAGCTGATGATATCCAGAACGAAGATCGATCTTTGAAAAGAATTGTGCTCCTTGCAACTGGTCAAACAGGTCATCAATGCGAGGTAGCGGATACCTATTCTTGATGGTGACATGGTTCAATTCTCGATAGTCAATACAAAGTCGCATACTCCCGTCTTTCTTCTTTACGAATAAAACAGGAGCACCCCAAGGAGACGTACTAGGACGAATAAAACCGATGTCCAACAACTCCTGTAGTTGGACTTTTAACTCCTGAAGTTCAATAGGAGCCATTCGATATGGGGTTTTAGAAATGGGCTTTGTACCGGGTTCAAGGTCAATAAAGAATTCAATTTCTCGTTCCGGGGGTAGACCGGAAGTTCTTCAGGAAATACATCGGAAAATTCTCTAACAATAGAAATATTATTCAAATCTGACTTGTCTTTGTTCAAATCCATAACATGGGCTAAGAAAGCTTGACATCCGTTTTTCAATAAACGAATAGCTTTGTGGCTTGATATGACAGTGACTGATTTTAGTGGTTTAGTAGTTTGAATTCGTATGACAGGTTGGTTAGGAATATGAAAACTAACAACCTTACGAAAACAATCAATTTTAGCATGATGAGTGGTTAACCAATCAATTCCTAAAATCACATCAAAAGCAAGTATCTTTAAAGAGATAAGATCAACAGGTAATGTGATAGTGCCAACTTGGATCATGCAAGATTTATAAACTGTAGATGTAACGAAGGTTTCACCCAACGGAGTTTCAACAGATAAGTTAAAGTCCAATTTCTCCGGAGTCAAGTTTAAACGTTGAGCACAAGCAGGAGAGATAAAAGAATGGGTAGAACCGGTATCTAGTAAAGTATAAACTTCGCAAGAATTCAAGATTAGCTTACCCGTGATCACCTCGTTCGGGTTTCTCGCGTTTTGGCCAGTAACGACAAACGCCCTTCCAGGAACCGCTGATTTCGACTTATCCGGGATAACTTTTGGAGTCACCATCCCCGCTGAACTTGGTTTTGCTACAGAACACTCTCGAGCTATATGACCTTCCTTTCCACAGTTATAACATACCTTGGATTGTTGTGGGCAGTTTGGGCTGATATGTCCCTCTTTCCCACATTTGTAACATACGACCGGTGGTCGTTCTCCTCCCCTAGAAACAGTTGATGTTTGTGCTGACGTCTTCACGTTATCATTGTTGTACCTTCTCTTCTTGAAATCTCCTCCCGACTCGCTCCTTCTATTATCACGACCACGATTACCACCAGAGTGGTTACCGCTTTTGTCCGAATGTTTTCCTCCCTGCTGGTTTTCATTGCTTCGATGACTGCCGCCACCGGTATGACCCTGGTTGTGGTCCCTCGGTTGCACATACTCATTATCTCGCTCTAATAATTGAGCCCTGTTTACAACATCTGAATATAAAGAAAATTTATGAGAGATAAGATATTGCCGAATCTCGGGTTTTAGACCTCTCAGAAACATCCTTGTCATTCGTTCCTCATTTTCGACCAAATGAGGTGCAAACCTGGATAACTCTGCAAACTTCGCCTCGTACTGGGACACCGTCATGTTGTTTTGTTCCAGTCTAATAAACTCAACCTCCTTCATATGACGAATACTTTCAGGAAAGTACTTGTCATTGAACAGTTTTTGAAATGTTTCCCAGGACATGTTGAGTGCGTCAGGCTGGGTACGCTTCACAGACTCCCACCAGTAGTCTGCCTCACCGCGGAACATAAATGTGGCGAATGGAACCTTCTGTTCCTCCGTGCATCCCAAGACATCAAATATCTTGGTAATTTGCTTGACCCACGTTTCCGCCATGATCGGATCCGGCTTTCCCTTAAATTCTGGTGGTCCCAATTCTTTGAACTGCTTAGCTGTGACAAACCGCGCGTTGTTATCATTTCCACCCGTATTCTGCACACGAGTCTCCCTCGTCTGATTTTGCATGAACTGCAAAAAGCTCCTAAACATTCCATCATTCATCGTTTGCTCGGTAACGTTGTTTACAGGAGGAATATTGCCTTCCTGTTGCACGTTCCCCTGGGTAGTGATCAAAGGTGTCTCCACGGTCTGATTTACTCCATTATTAACGTTCTCAGCTGCCATTCTTAAATACTGCCATAAAACAAGGGTTAATAGTCATGTCATATATTATCCCTATACTCTGACCGACCAAATAAACACCAAATAAACTTAGTCAGGTCATACTAGCGAAGGAATTCCCCGTCTCTCCCCTCCTAGTTCTTGTCTCACATCTCAGCCAGGGATCATATCCCTAAGCTCTGATACCAACTGTGACGCCCCCAGAATAGGTATACAACACCCATTCTGAGTCGCCAAATACATGGTACAGAAAGCAAACTACAACTTCAATAATACAATTGTCGTGCAAAATACGACAACACATACTGTGAGTTTAAATACAAATATTGTCTTCTAGACAATATCCACACTCAAATAAATCCTCATTACAATTATTCAAACACTATTTTACAGAAATAGTGAGGACTGCTAATACATCTTTCTAGAACCATCACTCCATACCCCGACTAGATCCTGCTATGTTCTCACCTCCTGAGAAGAAAAATGGAACAAAAAGGAAAAGGGTGAGCTCAACTAGCCCAGTAAAGAATATTATGACTAAGATAATATACAACAAATTATCGTTAGTCTTCAACAGGGAAAAATCTGATAAAATATAATCGACAACAAGTTTTAGATCAACAACTGCAGCGGAAACAGCAAACCATTAGAAGAGTCAAGTAGAGAAAGAATTCTACTATCTTCTAAGATTTAAAAGTCCATCATCAATATTTTATCCCTGTAACATCAATTAATAATCATCTTTAACCAAATATTCATCTTTGCACTACAGGCCAAAGATATTCATTTGTATCATCAGTCGGTCATGTTCATCTCAACACCTGTTCATCTTTGCACTACAGGCCAAAGATATTCATCAAGTAATTATACATCTTTGCACTACAGGCCAAAGATATTCAGTAATATCATCATTTAGGACTGAGGATGATGAAAAATATCTTAAAGAGAACGAATCCAATGAGACAGAAGGACAAATAGTAGGGATTCGTATAACAGTTTATCCAAGATCAATAATACTTCATAATAATCAATTGTGAAGCAGAATTCAAAAATAAAGATCAAAACATGGATACAATCAAAGATAGTAACCATAATAGACATCTTGGACAAAAAGGGAAAATTTTATTTTTCGGTGAATAGTGCCGTATTCGTGAATAGTGCCGTATACGTGAATAGTGCCGTATACGTGAATAGTAACCCCCGACACAAAAAGTTCCAAATTTGATAAAAACTCATATCAATATTTCAGCATAATGATATTGAAGAAAATAATATCATTAAGAAGAAAATAATATCCCTTACCTCAAAATATCAGTACTTCTGGTCGGAATACCGGTATAAGGCTGAAAGAAACTTGCTCTGATGAATAGAAACTCTCAAAGTATCTAAATACTCACAAAATACACTCAATAATCTAGAGAGAGAAAGAGAGAAAACTTGTTTCTGGTGTGATTTTCAATTCTAACTTAGCCCTCTATTTATAGGAAAATTTTGGTAGGTTTGACCTGCAACCTGATGGCTTTACCTGCTACTATTCCCACCCACCACATTTGAAATATAATTCAGCACATTTCTTCACCAACCACAAGTGGGGCCCACCAATTCTAGAATTTTCCACCAAAATGATAAACTCCGAAAATTCAACAATTTCTGAACCAGTCATCTTGTAAAATTCATAATAAATCATACGTTCATTTTTAACGGTTCAAAATTTGTGGACATATACTCAACTTATATATGTATAACATATCCAAAAATTACCACGATCCAACGGTCGGATTAAAAATTATAACCCGCAAAATATCTCAAAAACCCTGATTTTTAATACCTCCATTCCGACAAAAATACTGATAAAAACCTCAACATTAACTCCTTCATTTTTAACCACAAAAATATATCCCTCATTTATATCCACATAAAATAAATATTTCCTTATCATATGAATCAATAATTAATTATTCACAAATAATATTACAGAATCACATTTATGACAACCAGGCCGTTCCCAGGAAAGAGGGGGCTTTCCAATAAGGATTTCTCCTTACTGGCGCGCAATTAGATGACCAAACCTCTCCTTAGACAGAACTTTCTAGACATTGCCAATAATGTTATCTAATAATATTATTCAAATAATATGAATTATTGATCTGATAAATGAAAATACTGTGCAGCAACAATTATTGAAACAACAATAATATAAAATATCAACGCAGCAATTATTGAATCAATAAAATAAAATATTGAATAATAACTACTGTAACAATTATTGAGTAGTGCCTTCTTACGTAAGAATCAATAATTGGTGCAATACCGTGTGCTACTGTATTTTAACCACCGGGTATTCCAACAGTATTAACGGTAACAACTACGCCGTTATTTATAAACAACTTATACTTGTCGTTTTCTTCATCCAATCGCTTTCCGTTATGGGGCCCACACAAGGCTGCGTCGTCGTACGAATATTCCCCGACAGCAAGAATATTCCACGACCAACCGAATATTCACCGACCAAAAATAAATATTTTATAACCACTTGCTTATTTTGTAAAATTTGCACATTTCACCCATAACCAAAGTATTATATCAAATTAACCCCTTATTATTCACAATAATATATAGAAAAAATTTGATTTTATTCATTAATAAGTTGGGGTCTTACACCATCCGCCATTTTGTCCCTGCCTCCTTGGTTTCCAGCTTGAAGATGAAAGTAGTCAAGTAGAGATTCTTTACTTTATTCATTCTCTGTTCTTTACTTTATTCATTCTTTACTTTTTACATATATATATATATATATATATATATATATATGTGTGTGTGTGTGTTGTGTGTGTGTGTGTGTGTGTGTGTGTGTGTGTGTGTGTGTGTGTGTGCGCATAAACAAATTGAGGTTTTAAATTGTTGATACGAGGAGTTATCAATTCAATCTATGTTTGTTTATGTGTTATAATTTGTCATTGTGTATTTGCATTGTTAGATTTGCTTTTATTGAGATTTATATGTACTCTCAAGTCCTAAATAATACTGGGTATTAGGATTGGTGGAGATAATGGACTGTTTCGTAAATACAGTGGGATTGTGTGCCTGTGGTTAAAAGAAATAATATTAGGAATTAGGAATGGTAGGAATTATTTTCTGGAGTTAGGATTTGGGAAGCTCAATGGCATAGCCTTTTATCTTGAAATGTTTGAAGGTTGGAAGTTTGATTTTGGCCCCCTCCAAGATCAAATCCTGGCTCCGTCCCTGACAATTTAACTATTTACTCATTTAGTTTCAAAATTAGAGATATAATTTAATTTTAATTTGAGGTCAAACGATGACATATTAAATTTTAAAATTAGAATAACTTATAAAATTTTAAAATGAAATAAATTTTGTTATATACTATACAATTATAATAATTAATTATTATATACTATACAATTATAATAATTAATTGCTATATACTCCCTCCGTCCCAAATTATCTACTGTTCTAGAGTTCTACACAGATACCAATATATGTGATAAAAATACTAAAATACCCTTATTAGTGAAAATATGAAAAAGGTGTTTAAAAAAGAGTGCATGAAATAGTATGTAGAAAGGGGAAGAGAGAGAAAGTATGAGTGCATTAAATAGACAAATAGTCTAAAGAGAGAAAAAGTATGAGTGTATATATGTGTGGAGAGAGGAAGAGAGAGAAAGTATGAGTGTATTAAATAGACAAATAGTATGTAGAGAGAGAAAGTATGAGTGCATATATATGTGTGGAAAGAGAATGAGAGTAATGACTATCAATAATTAGGTAAAGGGGCAAACTTGGAAAATAAAGGAAAAAATGTATTGAAATCTTGAAAAAGCAGATATTTTGGAATAATTTTTTTTTATTAAAATAGCAGATAATTTGGGGCAAATTTGGGATAATTTGGGATAATTTGGGGCAGATAATTTTAGAGTAGAAAATTCCCATCTCGCGGAGGACTGAAGATGTGTGATTAATTAGTCAAAGTCTGAAACTGAAAGTGGGAATTTGACTCGGGCGGACAGCTGGATATTCATACATTGAACTTTATTCAAGAGACAAATTCTCAAATCCCACGTCAACATCAAGTTGCCACATCACCAAAAGATTAAAGTCACACGTGTTCAACGAACAGCTTGATCCTAAAAACAGCTGGCAACACCCAACATCAAATTAGTATATATGCTACGTAGTACTTTCCACTTTTAGAAGGGCCGGGCCCGCAAACTTGTTTCCTTATTATAATTCCGTGTTCGCGTCCCAAACATGAAAAAAAAAAACAATCCTCTACTGCTCTACATACATAAATAAGCACAAACATTGACCCCTTAAACCCCAAAACCAACTGATAAGCTCAGCACTCACTTCTTCACTTTTGTAATCATTATCTGGATAATGAATATCTTCTCTTATTATTCGGACCCACTACCCCATTCTTGGTCAGCTGAAACTCCAGATTACTCATCCACCTCGGAAGGAGCTGTCAGTAGTAGTGCTCAGCCTGCCAATTATTCTGATGAAGATGTGATAATGTTAGCTTCCGGTCATCCCAAGAAACGAGCCGGAAGGAAGAAGTTTCGGGAAACTCGGCACCCGGTGTACCGGGGAGTTAGAAGAAGGAATTCCGGCAAGTGGGTGTGCGAGGTGAGAGAACCAAACAAGAAATCGAGAATATGGCTCGGCACGTTTCCCACAGCCGAGATGGCCGCTAGAGCTCATGATGTCGCTGCCATTGCCCTTAGAGGCCGGACCGCTTGTCTCAACTTTGCCGATTCCTCCTGGAGATTGCCGATTCCGGCGTCCGCAGATGCCAAGGACATTCAGAAGGCGGCTGCAGAGGCAGCAGAGGCGTTCAGGCCACCACCTAATGATGTGGTGGAGGAAAGGCAAGCGGAAAAATTGCCGGAAAATCATGTGTTGTTCTTGGACGAGGAGGCAATTTTTGGGATGCCAGGGTTGCTTGTAGCTATGGCGGAAGGCATGATGCTACCTCCACCTCAATGTGTGGGACATGGGGATCAGACGGAATTTGGTACTGACGTGTCTTTATGGAGTTATTCTTTTTAAGTTTTACTAGTTTTTATAGGTAGTAAATATTCTAGACTTGTACTAGTAATTATTACTCCCAACCCCCATATAAAAGTAGCCGCTGACGTATATTAGTGTGGCTTTATTAATTAAGAGAGTTTATCGGTCTTAATTTTTTGGGAAGTACGGGTTAGTAAGAAGGATTTCCGAAGATGAGTAAATTCTACTAGGAAATTGTTTAGAATTTTGTATAAATTGAATTCTGTAATATATTTCTAAAGTTTGTTATTACAAATTATGTTTAACTTAGTTTAAAACATTTAATTATTATACCATGAAGTTTATACAAGTAATTTAACTCATCAGTTATTAGCATGTGTCTTTAATTTTACTGTCTGTTTAGTTTTTTTTAGAATAGTAGCAGTTTAAAGTTTTTTTACCTCCATCTAAATTTAACTTTTTCATAAATTTGCTCATTTAAAAAATTAATTATCTAATAATAACATTTACCAAAAATTAACTCTGTATATAATCAGTGTTGAAATAAAGAGTGACGTACATGTGTAAGAGAATGAATAGGGATGAGATTTTGGTAGATTCAATCCTAACAAATTTAATAGGTAAAAATTAACGAAAAACAAAAAGATTTCACTTTTGGTGTCAAGACAAAATTAATTACTGCCCAATTTGCTCCCACTAATATTAACATTAATTGAATGTTGTACAAGTAATCGTGAAAAAAGCAAACTTACTCTTGGTGGGTTTATAGTATTTAATAAACAGTTAAATTAGTTAATAACATATTAAAATTTATATTATCATAACACGTGGAGGTTGGATTTTTAAAAAAAATTATTCTATTTTTGTCGAGTATAAATTTATATTTAAAAAATAAAAAAAATTATAGAACAGAACAGATAGACAAGAATCAGAATCTTCCTCCCTTGAATTCCTCCAATAGTTGAGAAAATAATCCTCTTGAAGTAGTCAAATTAGCCATCCAACTTGATTAAAGTCTAAATAAATACTAGTTCAGTCAAAATAAATGTACTCATACCCTTGTCCTGACCTTCCCGTAACCTGCCTTCCCTGATTCTTGAGTTGAGCTCACAAGAAGCCGGGGGTGGGTTCCAAATATAAAATACCAGACACGTCACCGTATCACTCCCTTTCATCAGTCCACTCGATCACTATAGCTTTCAATTATTTTCCTCTCTTCTCTCTATTCTCTCTCTATTATATTACGTTTAGATATGGAATAGAGGAAGAAATAATATAAATATATACTGTATTTAATTTTTAATTTAATTAGAGGATAAATTATTTTAATGAAATGAAAATTCATTCCATTACTTTAATTTTTTATTACGTATAGAATGTGGAATAAAATATATTCTAATAGAATAAATATATGTGATAATTTTGTCATTATATAATAATATTTACAACCACCAATAACCAAATATGTACTTAAAATATTTTAAAATAATTTTATTTTCTCTTTTATTTTATTTTTTCAATCCAAATACAGCAGTCTCACTCTTCCTCTCTTTCCTACCTCCCTCGCTCCCTCTCCCTCTCCCTCTCCCTCTCAATTCTTTGACATGGACACTGACTTTCCTTGCTAACTTTCCTTTGCATGATGATTGATGATATATATAAACATAATATATTTCATTCATTTTTATAAAATGAGTGATCTCAATATATATTGAGTGTGTATTTTATGTAGTGATACCATAACATAATTGCGATGATAAATTTGATTATTACATATTATTTATGAAACTCTTATTAATTATAGAATAAAGAGGATTTTGCTTTAATATTACATTTAACAATTAAAAGTAATCATTATAAATAACTTTGTCAAACCATGTCTTATAATAATCTTATTATTTTGTATATTGTTAGGACTTGTGACTCATAATTTAGAAGTTACTAAAAAAAGGCTAGTGTGGGGCGCGTCAGTCGGCGGACTGAGTTTTAATGGGTCGCTTTTGGAAGGACATTATGGATATTTGAGCTATAATATGAAGTAGGGTTGAAATAGAATTAATAGTTATAAATACTCTCTATTGTATAACCCTATATAGCTGAAATATCAATAAAATAACAAACCGCATGTGAAGTACCCAAATTAAAGAATCACGTAAATTTTTATGTCAATTTTTTACTATTGTACGCGTGTGTGTGATCATAATTCTAACATATATAAATCAATGAAATTATAAAGCTTTTTCCTCCAAACGAAGTACCAGCTATTACATTATTGTTCAACAAAAAAAAAGTGTTACTCCCGCCATCTTAAAATAAATGCTTATATAATTATTTTAATATGTGTCATTCATGTGAAATGTCTACTTTCTTTTATTATATATTTTTATCAAAAAAAAAGTCTCAATATTGTCCCTAAATTTAATTTCTAGTATCACACATGCACTCCCTTCACTTTATAATTTCTCTATTTGTTATGGGATTTTATTTTCGCTATAGCGCTATTGGATGAATGATTGTAAGGAGTTGTTTGATAAAAACGGAATAAATTTGAATCTGAATCTGAATGAGCTGAATCTGAATATGAACGAAAAAAATTGTTTGATAATTGACATGTCTGAAACATTTGAATGACAAAACTTTATTATTTTACCCCTTTAAAAAAATTTAAAATTGTTGTAAATTTATTTAATATTACTTAATATAATAGTTAATTTTTTATTTTTTTTATTTTTTTTACTTCATTCAGTTGCTCATCAGCCATTCGGCTAAAAAAATTTGACTTAACCATTCTGTGACGCCCCTAAAATATGTATACAACACTCATTCTGAGTCATCAAATACATGGTACAGAAACAAATACAACTTCAATACTACAATTGTCGTACAAAATACGACAACACATAAACTGTGAGTTTAAATATAAATATCGTCTAATAGACAGTATTAAAACTCAAAAAGAGTCCTCATTACAACTATTGATACACTATTTTATAAAAATAGTGAGGACTGCTAAAATAATTTTCTAGAACCATCACTCTATACCCCGGCTAGTTCCTGTTATATTCTCACCTCCTGAGAAAAATAGAATAAAAAAGAAAGGGTGAGCTCAACTAGCCCAGTAAAGAATATTATGACTAAGATAATATACAACAAATTATCATTAGTCTTCAACAGGAAAAAAATCTGATAAAATATAATACACAACAAGTTTTAGATCAACAACTGCAACGAAAACATCAATCCATTAGAAGAGTTAAGTAGAGAATTAATTATACTATCTTCTAAGATTTAAAAGTTCATAATCAATATTTTATCCCTGTAACATCAATCAATAAACATCTTGAATCAAATATTCATCTTTGTACTACAGGCCAAAGATATTCATTTGTATCACCAGTTGGTCATGTTCATTTAAACACCTGTTCATCTTTGCACTACGGGCTAAAGATATTCATCAGTTAATCATTCATCTTTGCACTACAGGCCAAAGATATTTAGTAATATCATCATTTAGAACTGAGGATGATGAAAAATATCTTAAATAAAAAATGAATCCAGTGAGACAAAAGGACAAATATTAGGGATTCGTACTACAATTTATCCAAGTTCAAAAGCGCTCCATATTAAACCATAGTGGAGTAAAATTCATGAATGAAGATCAAAATATGGATACAATCAAAGATAGTAACCATAATAGACATCTTGAAAAAGAAGAGAAAATTTCATTTTTCGGTGAATAGTACCGTATTCGTGAATAATGTCGTATACGTGAATAGCGCTGTATACGTGAATAGTAACCCCGACACAAAAATATAGAAATTTCACAATAAAATTCATATTAATATTTCAGCATAATGATATTGAATAAAATAATATCATTTACGAAGAAAATAACATCTCTTACCTCAAAAGAACAGTATTTCTGATCAGAATATCGGATGTAAAGCCGAAGAAAACTTGCACTGAATAGCAACTCTCAAAGTATCTAAATACTCACAAAATACGCTCGATAATATATATAGAGAGAGAAAACTTGTTTCTGGTGTGATTTTTAATTCTAACTAAGCACCCTATTTATAAGAAAATGCTAGAGCGCCAAAGGAGACTAAATTAATAAAATAATAATATTATTTTTCTTCCTTCTACGCATGCCATTTTGGAAAGCTATCAGTCCATCACATTTTAAAAAAAATTTCCAGCACATATTTTCATAAAAAAACAAAAGTGGGTCCCACCCATAATTTTAATAAAAATATTTAATTTTTAAAACTTTTATAATTCATAATAAATAGCCCTTTTATCAGAAAAATATGAATTTTATGTCCATTCTATAGGAAATTAAATTCTCTACAACTCTGTAGCTTTAAGTTTTTCTAAATTCCAAATAGAAAACGCCCGAAATTCACATACGGACGATTTTTAATACCTCTATTCCGACAAAATACTGATAAAACACCTCAGCATTAATTTCTTCATTTATATTCACATAAAATAAATATTTCCTTATCATATAAATTAATAATTAATTATTCAAAAATAATATTACAAAATCACAATAATGATAACCAGGTCGTTCCCAGGAAAGAGGGGGCTTTTTGATAAAGATTTCTCCTTACTGGCGCGCAATTAGGTGACCAAACCTCTCCTTAGACAGAACTTCCTTAGACATTGCCAATAATGTTATCTAATAATATTATTCAAATAATATAAATTATTGATCTGATAATGGAGATACAGTGCAGTGACAATTATTGAAACAACAATAATATAAAATATCAACGTAGCAATTATTGAATCAATAAAATTAAATATTGAGCAGTAATTACTGTAACAATTATTGAGTAGTGCCTTCTTACGTAATGATCAATAATTCAACAATACTGTGCAATACCGTGTGCTACTGTGCAACCACGCGTATTACTGTATTTTAACCACCGGGTATTTCAACAGTGTTAACGGTAACTACTACGGTGTTATTTGTAAAAATTCAAACTTGTCGTTTTCTTCATTTGACCGTTTTTCGTTATGGGGCCCACAAATGGTTGTGCAATCGTACGAATATTCTCCGACAGCAATTATATTCTACGACTAAACGAATATTCCCCGACAACAATGAATATTTTATAACCACTTGTTTATTTTGCAAAATTTACACATTTCACCCATAACCAAAGCATTATATCAAATTAACACCTTATTATTCAAAATATTAATTAGAGGAAGTTTGAATTTATTAATGAATAAGTTGGGGTCTTACAACCTCCCCTCCTTATAAAATTTTGTCCTCGAAATTGACGTACGTACTTGGAGTTTCGAAAAGGTGAGGATACCTCACTTTCATTTCTGATTCCAACTCCCAAGTCATTTCTTCAATAGCATGGTTCCTCTACAAAACCTTAACTTGTGGTATAACTTTGGTGCGCAGGACATGCTCTTTCCTATCTAAGATCTTAACAGGTACTTCTTCATACGTTAAATCTTCGGCTATCTCGTCTGGTTCTAACTCAATAATGTGGTTTGGATCTTTCACATATTTACGAAGCACATATATGTGAAAAATATTATGAACACGAGACATGCTTGGAGGTAATGCGAGTCTATAGGCCACATTTCCTATTCAGTCAAGAATCTCAAATGGACCAACAAATCGTGGATTGAGCTTTCCTCTATTTCCAAATCTTGTAATTCCCTTCCATGGAGCAACACGTAACAATACATGATCCCCAATATTAAATTTCACGTCCTTTCGATGAAGATCCGCAATAACTCTTTTGTCGATCTTGTGAGGTTTGAATATGTTGCCGAATCATTTGGATATTTTTCATAGTTATGCGTACCAATTTCGATCCCAACAACATTGCTTCACCCACCTCGTCCCAGCATACTTGAGAACGACATTTTCTTCCATACAACGCCTCGAATGGAGCCATGCCTATACTTGCTTGATAACTGTTGTTGTAGGAGAATTCCACCAATGATAGGTACTTATCCCAACTCCCTTTGGAATCTAGGACACGGAGTCTTAATAGATCTTCAAGAGTTTGAATAGTCCTTTCTGATTGCCCGTCCGTTTGAGGATGGTATGCTGAACTGAATCGTAAATTCGTGTCCATAGCTTTCTGTAAGCTAACCCAAAATCGTGAAGTGAATCTTAGGTCACGATCTGACACTATGGATACTGGCATGCCATGCAATCCCACAATCTCATTCACGTACATACGGGCAAGACGTTCAAGGGAATAAGTCTCCCGTATCGGTAAGAAATGAGCAGCCTTAGTTAATCTATCAACAATTATCCAAATCGCATCTATGCTTTAAGAAACCTTGGGAAGACCCGTAACGAAATTCATAGTAATGTGTTTCCACTTCCATTTCAAAATATCAAGTGGTTGTAATGGACCCTTTGACACTTGATGCTCCGCTTTTACACGTTGACAAGTTAAACACCTCGAGATAAACTCCGCGATCTCTATCTTCATATTGCTCCACCAAAATGTATGTCGAAGATCATGATACATTTTGATACTCACAGGATGGATTGCAAACAGTGTGTTGTGTGTTTCCATCATGATTCTATGTTTCAAGTCAAAATAGTTAGGAACACAAAGTCTGGAGTTGACTCGAAGCATTCCTTCTTCATCGATTCTTGCTTCTGGAATAACAGCTTCTTGCACTTTCTTCTTCATACGCATCAGCTCCATGTCCGTAGCTTGAGCAGTTTTAACTTTATCGATTAAAGTTGGTTCTACTCGTATATTTGATATCATCACATTGGTACTTGGAGCCTTTACCTCTATATCTATCCTTTGTAAGTCATATAAAATGGGTCTTTGTGTTAACAACATCGCACTCGTACCCGCATATGATCTTTTACTCAATGCGTCAGCTACTACATTCGCTTTTCTAGGATGGTATTGGATGGTATGATCGTAATCTTTCAACAGCTCAAGCCAACGTCGTTGTCGTATGTTGAGTTTCTTTTGGGTGAAGAAATATTTAAGGCTCTTATGATCCATATAAATCTCCACTTTCTCCCCATACAGGTGATAAGTGGGATTTATACCCGTGAATCGGATACTTTATGACTTAAATAGTTGCTTGTTCTCGTAGATTTTATATAGTTTTATATGATTATAGTGTTATTGTGCTTAATCGATGAATTGTAGAGCGTTACAGGTGTTTTTCATGCTTTCAGGGACAAAATGGCCAAATTACATATGCCCGCGCCGCGACGCCAAAGCCAAGGCTTATGCTCGCGCCGCAGCGCCACCTTCTTGTTCTTGCTGACGTCACCCTCGCGCCCCGGCGCCACTGAGGCTTCTATGGCTCGCGCTGCAGCGCGAGCTCCGTGTCATTCATATTAAAGTGGCGCTGCAACGCCAATTACAGCTTAGTGACCCGCGCCGCGGCGCCACCTCCGATGCCCAGGCAGAAAGGGCTTGTGTTTGACCTAGCAAATAAAGGAGAGGCGTATATAACACAGAGAAGGCTCTGCATTTCAGAGAACTGACATATCTCATAACATATAACACAGAGACCTTAGAATAGGATAGCTTAGATTAGTTTTCTCTATAATTTCTCTTTCTTTCTCATGTTTGTACATATAGATTAGGTAGATTTAGGGAGAAGTCTGTTATTTCTTTGGAGCACAAGATCAACGAGCGGCACGGATTGGAAAGCTTAATTTGAGCGGAATTCGTGGGAGTTGAAGGGGCTTTGACAGAGTTTCTTCTATCCATTTATTTCCTCTAATTTTGTATTCTATAAATGTTGTCTTATTTGCTACTTGTATTTGGTTTATTAACTATAAACTGATTATTGGCTCTAAGGTTATAATGGATCCCTTTGTTATTTGAATTGACTGTCTTTATCTCTTTGGTTGGCACCATATGATTTGGATTAATATATTTGTGCTTTATGATTCTCGCTAAGACATTAGTGATAATTTTGGTAATCTGCATGATATCGACAGAAGAATTGTAGATTTACACCTAAATATATTAGCATGTGATTGTGGGTTTCGACTGCATAAGTTGTGCGTAGAATAGACATATTTCTGTGCGCCACGTGCGACCTAATAGAGAACTTAGGCTTAAATCCTTGTTATGATTGATTCGCATAGACATATGTAGGATTGTATCTAGCTTGGACGTTCTTTTCTGTTCTATTCCCTTTTGGGTAGATCTGGAGAGGATATATTTGTGCATACCTCGACAGAGGTGCATAGGCACCTGTGTGTTCTCGGTCGACAAATTATCGTGAACATTTAGACCAAAGAGAGAAGGGTAGCTAGTTTGATGAAACATAATACGCCAGGTGTTCGACATAATGCCTGTGTGGGGTGAAGTTGTGGCCTTAGCTTGTATTCCTTAGATTTTCATCCGTTATCCATTTACTTGCTTTGTTAATTAGTATAATTAGATTAATCACACTTCCATTTACTGCTGTTCGAATAAGACTTTAGCGATACATAGTCCGTATTTGGTAAATATTAGTCATAGTTCCTCGTGGGTACGACACACTTTTTATCACTGTATTACTTGTTAGACCGTGTATACTTGTGCGTGTTTAGTGATCGGTTTTCGAATCAACAACAAGTAGTGTCTCCAGATCTTCAATGCGAAAACGACTGCTGCCAACTCCAGATCATTAGTAGGATAATTCCTCTCATATTCTTTGAGTTGTCGCGAGGCATAGGCTATGACTTTCCCATGTTGCATGAGAACACATCCTAACCCTTTGCCTGAAGCATCGTTGTAGATAACAAATCCATCCGAACCTGATGGTATTGTCAGAACAGGTGTCGAAATGAGTCTCCTCTTGAGCTCTTGGAAACTCTTCTCGCATTCCTCGCTTCAATCGAATTTTGTATCTTTCCGAGTCTGCTGAGTTAGGAGTAGCGATTCGAGAAAATTCTTCCACAAATCTCCGATAATAACCAGCTAAGCCCAGAAAACTACGTACTTCGGTCACCAATTTCGATTGCTCCCAACTTTGTATGGCTTCAATCTTCGCAGGGTCAACAGATACTCCATGTTTTGACACCACGTGCCCAAGGAATGCTACTTCCTCAAGCTAGAACTCGCATTTCTTCAGCTTGGCATCTAGCTTGTTATCGCGAAGCCTTTGGAGTACTACCTTCAAATGGTGCTCATGATTTTTACGGCTTTTGGTATAGGTGAAGATGTCATCAATAAAGACAACAACGAACTGATCCAAATATTCCTTGAACACACGGTTCATCATATCCATGAAAGCAGCAGGAGCATTAGTCAATCCAAAAGACATGACTAAGAATTCATAATGCCCGTACTGAGTTCTGAAGGCAATTTTCGGAATATCCTCAGTTTTAATATTCAGCTGATGATATCCAGAACGAAGATCGATCTTTGAAAAGAATTGTGCTCCTTGTAACTGGTCGAACAGGTCACCAATGCGAGGTAGCGGATACCTATTCTTGATGGTGACATGATTTAATTCCCGATAGTCGATACAAAGTCGCATGCTCCCGTCTTTCTTCTTCACGAATATAATAGGAGCACTCCAAGGAGATGTACTAGGACGAATGAAACCGATGTCCAACAACTCCTGTAGTTGGACCTTTAACTCCTGAAGTTCAATAGGAACCATTCGATATGGAGTTTTAGAAATGGGCTTTGTACAAGGTTCAAGGCCAATAAAGAATTTAACTTCACGTTCTGGGGGTAGACCGAGAAGTTCTTTTTCAAATACATCAGGAAATTCACTAACAATAGAAATATTATTCAAATCTGACGTGTTTTTGTTCAAGTCCGTGACATGGGCTAAGAATGCTTGACATCTATTTTTTAATAAACGAATAGCTTTATGGCTTGATATGATAGTGATTGATTTTAGTGGTTTGGTAGCTTGAATTCGCATAACAGGTTGGTTAGGAATATGAAAACTAACAACCTTAAAATAAATAATCAATTTTGGCATGATGAATAGTTAACCAATCAATCCCTAAAATCACATCAAATGTAAGTATTTTTAAAAAAATAAGATCGACAGGTAATGTGATGGTGCCAACTTGGATCTAGCAAGATTTATAAATAGTAGATGTAATGAAAGTTTCTCCTAACGGAGTCTCCACAGATAAGTCAAAGTCCAATTTCTCCGGAGTCAAGTTCAAACGTTGAGCACAAGCAGGAGAGATAAAAGAATGGGTAGAACCGGTATCTAACAAAGTATAAACTTCGCAAGACTTTATGGTTAGCTTACCCGTGATCACCTCGTTCGGGTTTCTCGCGTTTTGACCAGTCACGACAAATGCTCTTCCAGGAACAGCTGATTTTGGCTTGTCCGAAATAGCTTTTGGAGTCACCATCCCCGCTGGACTTGGTTTTGCTACAAAACAATTTCGAGCTATATGACCTTATTTTCCACAGTTATATAACATACCTTGAACTGTTGTAGGCAGTTTGGGCTGATATGTCCCTCTTTCCCGTATTTGTAGCAAACGATCGGTGCTCGTTCTTCTCCCCTAGAAACAGTTGATGTTTGTGATGGCGTCTTCACGTTATCATTGTTGTACCTTTTCTTCTTGAAATCTCCTCCCGACTCGCTTCTTCTATTTTTATGGCCACGATTACCACCAGAGTGGTTACCGCTTTTGTCTATATTATTTCCTCCCTGCTGGTTGTCATTGCTCTGATGACTGCTGCCACCGGTATGACCCTGGTTGTGGTCCCTCGGTTGAACATACTCATTATCTCGCTCTAATAATTGAGCCCTGTTTACAACATCTGAATATAAAAAAAATTTATGAGAGATAAGATATTACCGAATCTCGGGTTTTAGACCTCTCAGAAACATCCTCGTCATACATTCCTCGTTCTTCACCAAATGAGGTGCAAACCTAGATAACTCCGCGAACTTCACCTCGTACTGAGACACAGTCATGTTGTTTTGTTCTAGTCTGATAAACTCTACCTCCTTCATATGACGAATACTTTCAGGAAAGTACTTATCATTGAACAGCTTCTGAAATGTTTCCTAAGACATGTTGAGTGCGGCAGGCTGGGTACACTTCACAAATTCCCACCAGTAATCTGCCTTACCATGGAACATAAGTGTGGCGAATGTAACCTTCTGTTCCTCTGTGCATCGTAAGACATCAAATATCTTGGTAATTTATTTAACCCACGTCTTCGCCTTAATTGGATCCGGCTTTTCTGCAAATTCTGGTGGTCCTAACTCTTTGAACTGCTTGGCTGTGACAAGTCGTGCGTTGCTATCATTTCCACCCGTATTTTGTACACGAGTCTCCCTCGTCTGATTTTGCATGAACTACAAAAAGCTTCTAAACATCCCATCATTCATCATTTGTTCAGTAATATTGTTTACAGGAGGCATATTACCTTTCTGTTGCACATTCCCCTGGGTGGTGATTAAAGGTGTCTCCACGGTCTCATACACTCCATTGTTAACGTTCTCAGCTGCCATTCTTGAATACTGCCATAAAACAAGGGTTAATTAAACAAATTAACATATCACATAATATCCCTATATTATAACCGACCAACAAATAAGCTTAGGTAGGACACACTAGCGAAGGATTTACTCGTCTCTCCCCTCCTAGTTCTATTCCCCGATCTCCGCCAAAGACCATATCCCTAAGCTCTGATACCAACTGTGACGCCCTCAAAATAGGTATACAACACCCATTCTGAGTCACCAAATACATGGTACAGAAATAAATACAACTTCATTACTACAATTGTCGTGCAAAATACGATAACACATAAACTGCGAGTTTAAATATAAATATTGTCTAATAGACAGTATTAAAACTCAAAAGGAGTTCTCATTACAATTATTGATACACTATTTTACAAAAATAGTGAGGACTGCTAAAATAACTTTCTAGAACCATCACTCTATACCCCGGCTAGTTCCTGCTATATTCTCACCTCCTGAGAAAAATGGAACAAAAAGAAAAGGGTGAGCTCAACTAGCCCAATAAAGAATATTATGACTAAGATAATATATAACAAATTATCATTAGTCTTCAACAGGGAAAAATCTGATAAAGAAGTTTGAGATCAATAACTGCAGCGAAAACATCAATCCATTAAAAGAGTTAAGTAGAGAATGAATTCTACTATCTTCTAAGATTTAAAAGTCCATCATCAATATTTTATCCATGTAACATCAATCAATATATATCTTGAATCAAATATTCATCTTTGCACTACAGGCCAAAGATATTTAGTAATATCATCATTTAGGACTGAGGATGATAAAAAATATCTTAAAGAAAATGAATTCAGTGAGACAAAAGGACAAATATTAGGGATTCGTACTACAATTTATCCAAGTTCAAAAGCGCTCCATAATAAATCATAGTGGAGTAAAATTCAAGAATAAAGATCAAAACATGGTTACAATCAAAGATAGTAACCATAATAGACATCTTGAACAAAGAAGAGAAAATTTTATTTTTTGGTGAATAGTGTCGTATTCATGAATAGTGTCATATACGTGAATAACGCCGTATACGTGAATAGCGTCGTATACCTGAATAGTAACCCCGACATAAAAAGGTAGAAATTCCACAATAAAATTCATATCAATATTTCAGCATAATGGTATTGAAGAAAATAATATCATTTACGAAGAAAATAACATCTCTTACCTCAAAAGAACAGTATTTCTGATCAGAATATCGGATGTAAAGCCGAAGGAAACTTGCACTGAATAACAACTCTCAAAGTATTTAAATTGTAAGACCCCAAATTATTAATAAATAAAATTTAATTTCCACTATTTATTATTTTGAAATAGTAAGGGTTGAATTGATTAATGAAGTTAGTTATGGATAAAATGCGCAAATATTTTAAATAAGCAAGTGGTTATAAAATATTTATTTTTATCAAAAAATATTCGTTTGGTCGTGGAATATTCTTACTGTTGGGAAATATTCGTACGACGGCGCAGCCTTTTGTGGGGCCCATAACGGAAAGCGATTGGATGAAGAAAATGACAAGTAAAAGTTGTTTATAAATAACGACATAGTTTTTACCGTTAATACTGTTAGAATACCCAATGGTTAAAACACAGTAATACGCGTTGTTGCACAGTAGCACACGGTATTGCACCAATTATTGATTCTTACGTAAGAAGGCACTACTCAATAATGGTTACAGTAATTACTGTTTAATATTTTATTTTATTGATTCAATAATTGCTGCGTTGATATTTTATATTACTGTTGTTTCAATAATTGTCACTACACAGTATTTTTCATTATCGGAGCAATAATTCATATTATCTAAATAATATTATTAGATACTATTATTGGCAATGTCTAGAAAGTTCTGTCTAAGGAGAGGTTTGGTCACCTAATTGCGCGCCAGTAAAAAGAAATTCTTATTGAAAAGCCCCCTCTTTTTTGGAAACTGTCTGGTTGTCAGTATTGTGATTCGGTAATATTATTTGTAAATAATTAATTATTAATTTATATGATGAGGAAAATATTCATTTTGTGTGGATATAGATGGAGAAAATTTTTTAAAGTGACAATTGTTGAAAATCGATATTTTATCTTTTCTGATAAAATAATATTTTATTATATTATTATAATATAATAATGGTGATATTTTTACAATGAATGTGGGATATATGAGTATTTTTGTTGCAAAAGTTGTTTAAAACATGTTAAACATATTGGTGGACCCATTTCTTGACTGAAATTTGATTATAGCATGTAAAATCATCTGTATGTGAATTTCGGTCAATTTCTGTTTGGAATTTAGAAAAACTTTCTTCTGCAAAGTTGTAGAGAATTGAATTTCCTATTAAAAGTTGCGCGATTCAAATTTTCTGATAAAAGGGCTATTTATTATGAATTATTGAAATTCTGAAGTTTCGAAATAATTGATTTTTAGAAGTTTTAATTATTTTTTTATATGAAAAACGTTTTTGTCATTAATTGTGGGTCTTGCATGTGATGTAGTTGCTGAATTCAGATTCAAGAAGTGGGCATAGGAAATTTGTTTATATATAATATTATTATATTAAATTTTCTGCTTTTGTGTTCTAAGCAATTTTCTATAAATAGGGTACTTAGGTTAGAATTGAAAATCACACCAGAAACTAAAATTTTCTCTCTCTTTCTCTCTCTATAATATCGAACGTATTTTGTGAGTATTTTAGTACTTTGAGTATTGCTATACGGTGCAAGTTCTTTCAGCACTATATTCAGTATTCTAATCGGAAGTACTGTTTTTGCGAGGTAAGGGATGTTATTTTATTCGAAAATGATATTATTTCTTCAATATCATTATTCCAAAATATTGGATAGAAATTTTTATCAAATTTAGAACTTTTTCATGTCGGGATTACTATTCATGAGTTACTATTCACGAGTTACTATTCACGAGTTACTATTCACGAGTACTATTCACAAAGCATGATGATATTTTTTTGTGAAATTTCTATCTTTTAGTGTCGAAGTTACTATTCACGTATACGACACTATTCACGAATACGAAACTATTCATAGAAAAATTTAATTTTCTTTTGTGTCTAAGATTGTCTGTTATATTTCATATCTTTGATTGAATCTATGTTTTGGTCTTAAATCTTGAATTTTACTCCACTCTGGTTATTTATGAAGTATTATTGAACTTGGATTATTTAAAGTACGAATCCTTAATATTTATTCTTTTGTTTCACTGGATTAGTTTTCTTTAAAATATATTTTTCGTCATCTTCAGTCCTAAATGATGATATTACTGAATATCTTTGGCATGTAGTGAAAAGATGATTGATTTTCTGATGAATATCTTTGGCCCGTAGTGCAAATATGAACAGGTGTTTAGATGAACATGACCAACTGATGAATATCTTTGGCCTGTAGTGCAAAGATGAATATTTGGATAAAGATGATTATTAATTGATGTTACAGGGATAAAATATTGATGATGGACTTTTAAATCTTAGAAGATAGTAGAATTCTTTCTCTACTTGACTCTTCTAATGGTTTGCTGTTTCCGCTGCAGTTGTTGATTTAAAACTTGTTGTCGATTATATTCTATCAGATTTTTCCCTGTTGAAGACTAACGATAATTTGTTGTATATTATCTTAGTCATAATATTCTTTACTGGGCTAGTTGAGCTCACCCTTTTCCTTTTTGTTCCATTTTTCTTCTCAGGAGGTGAGAACATAGCAGGATCTAGTCGGGGTATGGAGTGATGGTTCTTGAAAGATGTTTTAGCAGTCCTCACTATTTCTATAAAATAGTGTTTGAATAATTGTAATGAGGATTTATTTGAGTGTGGATATTGTTTAGATGATAATATTTATATTTAAACTCAAAGTTTTTATGTTGTATTAATAAAGTTGTAGTTGTATCTGTACCATGTATTTTGACGACTAAGAATAGGTTGGGCGGATTGGACCTATTTTGGGAGCGTCACATAAATACTCACAAAATACGCTCGATAATATATATATAGAGAGAAAACTTGTTTCTGGTGTGCTTTTCAATTCTAATTAAGCTGTGACGCCCCTAAAATAGGTATACAACACCCATTTTGAGTCGCCAAATACATGGTACAGAAAGCAAACTACAACTTCAATAATACAATTGTCGTGTAAAATATGACAACACATACTGTGAGTTTAAATACAAATATTATCTTCTGGACAATATCCACACTCAAATAAATCCTCATTACAATTATTCAAACACTATTTTATAAAAATAGTGAGGACTGCTAAAACATCTTTCAAGAACCATCACTCCATACCCCGACTAGATCCTGCTATGTTCTCACCTCCTGAGAAGAAAAATGGAACAAAAAGGAAAAGGGTGAGCTCAACTAGCCCAGTAAAGAATATTATGACTAAGATAATATACAACAAATTATCGTTAGTCTTCAACAGGGAAAAATCTGATAGAATATAATCGACAACAAGTTTTAAATCAACAACTGCAGCGGAAACAGTAAACCATTAGAAGAGTCAAGTAGAGAAAGAATTCTACTATCTTCTAAGATTTAAAAGTCCATCATCAATATTTTATCCCTGTAACATCAATTAATAATCATCTTTATCCAAATATTCATCTTTGCACTACAGGCCAAAGATATTCATTTGTATCACCTGTCAGTCATGTTCATCTCAACACCTGTTCATCTTTGCACTACAGGCCAAAGATATTCATCAAGCAATCATACATCTTTGCACTATAGGCCAAAGATATTCAGTAATATCATCATTTAGAACTGAGGATGATGAAAAATATCTTAAAGAGAACGAATCCAGTGAGACAGAAGGACAAATATTAGGGATTCGTATAACAGTTTATCCAAGATCAATAATACTTCATAATAATCAATTGTGAAGCAGAAAAAAAATAAAGATCAAAACATGGATACAATCAAAGATAGTAACCATAATAGACATCTTGGACAAAAAGAAAAAATTTTATTTTTCGGTGAATAGTGCCGTATTCGTTAATAGTACCGTATACGTGAATAGTGTCGTATACGTGAATAGTAATCCCGACACAAAAAGTTCCAAATTTGATAAAAACTCATATCAATATTTCAGCATAATGATATTGAAAAAAATAATATCATTTAAGAAGAAAATAATATCCCTTACCTCAAGATATCAGTACTTCTGGTCGGAATACCGGTATAAGGCTGAAAGAAACTTGCTCTAATGAATAGAAACTCTCAAAGTATCTAAATACTCACAAAATACACTCAATAATCTAGAGAGAGAAAGAGAGAAAACTTGTTTCTGGTGTGATTTTCAATTCTAACTTAGCCCTCTATTTATAGGAAAATTTTAGTAGGCTTGACCTGCAACCTGATGGCTTTACCTGCTACTATTCCCACCCACCACATTTAAAATATAATTCAGCACATTTCTTCACCAACCACAAGTGGGACCCACCAATTCTAGAATTTTCCATCAAAATGATAAACTCCGAAAATTCAACAATTTCTGAACCAGTCATCTTGTAAAATTCATAATAAATCATACGTTCATTTTTAACGGTTCAAAATTTGTAGACATATATTCAACTTATATATGTATAACATATCCAAAAATTACCACGATCCAACGGTCGGATTAAAAATTATAACACCCGTAATATTTCTCAAAAACCCTGATTTGATTTTTAATACCTCCATTCCGATAAAAATACTGATAAAACACCTCAACATTAACTCCTTCATTTTTAACCACAATAAATATATCCAACATTTATATCCACATAAAATAAATATTTCTTTATCATATGAATCAATAATTAATTATTCACAAATAATATTACAGAATCACATTTATGACAACCAGGCCGTTCTCAGGAAAGAGGGGGCTTTCCAATAAGGATTTCTCCTTACTGGCGCGCAATTAGATGACCAAACCTCTCTTTAGACAGAACTTTCTAGACATTGCCAATAATGTTATCTAATAATATTATTCAAATAATATGAATTATTGATCTGATAATGGAAAATACTATGCAGCAACAATTATTGAAACCATAATAATATAAAATATCAACGCAACAATTATTGAATCAATAAAATAAAATATTAAACAATAACTACTGTAACAATTATTGAGTAGTGTCTTCTTACGTAAGAATCAATAATTGGTGCAATACCGTGTGCTACTGTATTTTAACCACCGGGTATTCCAACAGTATTAACGGTAACAACTACGCCGTTATTTATAAATAACGTATACTTGTCGTTTTCTTCATCCAATCGCTTTCCGTTATGGGGCCCACACAAGGCTGCGCCGTCGTACGAATATTCCCCGACAGCAAGAATATTCCAAGACCAAACGAATATTCCCCGACAAAATGAATATTTTATAACCACTTGTTTATTTTGTAAAATTTGCACATTTCACCCATAACCAAAGTATTATATCAAATTAACCCCTTATTATTCACAATAATATTTAGAAAAAATTTAATTTTATTCATTAATAAGTTGGGGTCTTACATAAGCACCCTATTTATAAAAAATTGCTAGAACGCCAAAGGAGACTAAATTATTAAAATAATAATATTATTTTTATCCCTTCTACGCATGCCATTTTGGAAAGCCATCAGCCCATCACACTTGATTTTTTTTCAGCACATGTTTTCATAAAAAATAAAAGTGGGTCCTACCCATAATTTTAATAAAAATATTTAATTTTTAAAACTTCAATAATTCATAATAAATAGCCATTTTGTCAAAAAAATATGAATTTTATGTCCATTCCATAGGAAATTAAATTCTCTACAATATTGTAGCTTTAAATTTTTCTAAATTCCAAACAGAAAATGCCCGAAATCCACATACGGACTATTTTTAATACCTCCATTCCAATAAAATACTGATAAAATACCTTAGCATTAATTCCTTCATTTATATCCACAAAAATAAATATATCCATCATTTATATCCACATAAAATAAATATTTCCTTATCATATAAATCAATAATTAATTATTCACAAATAATATTATAGAATCACAATAATGACAACCAGGTCGTTCCCAGGAAGGAGGGGGCTTTTCGATACGGATTTCTCCTTACTGGCTCGCAATTAGGTGACCAAACCTCTCATTAGACAGAACTTCCTTAGACATTGCCAATAATGTTATCTAATAATATTATTCAAATAATATGAATTATTGATCTGACAATGGAGATGCAGTGCAATGACAATTATTGAAACAACATTAATATAAAATGTGACGCCCCCAAAATTAGGTATACATCATCCATCTTGGGTCGTCAGATACATGGTACAGAATTCAAACACAACTTACTAATACAACTGTCGTGTATAATACGACAAAACATCAACTGTGAGTTTGAATACAAATACTGTCTACTAGAGATTATACAAACTCAAAAGGAGTCCTCATTACAATTATTATCACACTATTTTACAGAATAGTGAGGACTACTAATGATATCCTCTGGACCATCACTCCATTCCCCGACTCGTGCCAGCTATATTCTCATTTCCTGAAGAGAACAGTGAAGGAAAGGGTGAGCTCAACTAGCCCAGTAAGAAATATTATGACTAAGATAATGCAAAATAAATTATCATTAGCCTTCAACAGTGTTAAACTGATAAAATATAATAAATATCAAGTTTAACTGCAGTGGAACAAGCAATCCATTAGAAGAGTCAAGTAGAGAATAAAATCTACTATCTTTTAAGATTTAAAAGATTTTTCATGACTTTTATCGCTGAGACTCAGCTTAAAAAAAATAATCCACATCATCGAATCACCCCTAAACTACGGCCAAGGATATTCTTTAGTATCACGACCACGAATTATCCATGCACTACGGACCAAAGATAATCGTGTTTTAATCAACGGTCCTGATCATGCCATAAAATAATTCATCTTTGCACTACGGTTAAAGAGAATCCATGTGACGACCCCAAAATAGGTCCATTCCATCCAACCTATTCTGAGTCGCCAAATACATGGTACAGAAAATAATTACAACTTTATTACAACAATTGTCGTGCAAAATATAACTACACATATGCTGTGAGTTTGGATACAAATATATACCAAATGTGACTCATGTCCCAATCGTGGACAGCAGCTCACAATGATACCTTACATAAAGGTATAGTCAAAAACTGTTTTAGAAATTAGAATCTTTGGAAAGTGTTTAAGGAAACCTTCGTACATGGGAAGCCGTGCTTCTAGGTTATGATAGATATCATATGGTCACAGAATTATCCTTGGTTGACCCAATAGACCCCAAAGAAAAATGAGAAGATTACTATCATATTCTTTCCAATGGTGAGTCTTCTCTTGACTTATCATTATCTCCACTGTCTCTAATTGAGAATTATACTTCAAACAAACACCAAGATTATATAGGTAGTGCTCGTAAATATACTCAGCAAGTGGATGAGCACAATTATGTCTTATGATGACACGAGGTTGTATGTCATTAGACATCTTGTATGATAGTGGCAAAAACACCCTTCCAAAGTTGAGTTCACCTCACCCTCAACAGCTATAGACCACCGTTCTATTCCCCTGTTATCCCCCGCTCGACCCAGCTACACTCGTATTACCTGAAAGGAATTGTGAAGCAAAAGGGTGAGCACAACTAGCTCAGTAAAGAATATCATGACTGAAGATAATTAAATTATCAATAGCCTTCATCAGTAATAAATCAGAGATTTAGAACATATGGTAGATGATAAAAATTTTCAACCATAATTACAGCGGAACGAGCAATCCATTAGAAGAGTCAAATAGACTACAAAGTCTATTATCTTCTCCATGTTAAAAATCCACCAACAATGTTTTATCTCTGTAACATCAATTAACAATTCTTGTAAGACCCCAACTTTTATAAATAAAGATAAATTTTCTATAAATATTATTTTTGAATATTATGGAGTTAATTTGATATAATGTTATAATTGTGGGTAATATTTATAAATTTTGCAAAGTACGCAAGTTGTTATATAATATTTAATTGGTCGGGGAATATTCGTTTTAACAGGGAATATTCGTACAACGACACAATCATTGGTGGACCCCACAACAGAATTATTGTCGGATTGAGAAAACGACAAAGATAGTTTATTAAAAATAACGGCGGAAGTTTTACCATTGCTACTGTTGAACTACTCGGTAGTAAAAGTACAGTAATACGTGTGGTTGCATAGTAGCACATGGTATTGATTATTAATGCTTATGTGAGAAGTCACTCAGTTTGATTCCATTATTGTCAGTTAATAATATGAATTATTTAGCGATAATGACGTTTTGTTTTATTCGTATTATTAACGTAATAAAACAGAAACATCTTTTTATATAAAACAAAATACTTTATTAAAGTTATTCTATAAATAGAATATATTATATTTTATTTAAAAGATTTTTCTTTAAATATGGACCGTCAGATTAAAGTAATCAATCTGGACCGTTCATGGATTAGTTACTATGCATTCTATTTTTCTATAAATAGCAGCTCATTCCTTCATTATTTCTTACGAATTCACTGAACTCTAGAGAGAGAAACTATAGAGAGAAACTATAGAGAGAGAGAAGAAGAGTTTTCTGCTACTTAACTACTTCCTTACTTCAGCTCTTCTTTAAAACGGTAAGGGGTGTTATTCTTTCTTATTCATGAAGAGAACTGTTGTTATTCTATTTCTTATTATTCTGTTGGAATAACCTGTATACGCGGTCTACCCTATACTTGGTGACATTCTTCTATTATTCTGTTGGAACATCCTGTCTGTGTGTTTTACACCGGACCTGGTTCCGTTTTTATTATTATTCTGTTGGAACATCCTGTCTGTGTGTTTTACACCGGACCTGGTTCCGTCTTATTATTATTCTGTTGGAACATCCTGTCTGTGTGTTTTACACCGGACCTGGTTCCGTTGTTATTATTCTGTCGGAATATCCTGTCTGTGCGTTTACGCCGGACCTGGTTCCATTATTTATTATTCTGTTGGAATAACCTGTCTGTGCGGTCTATCGCATGCATGGTGATTTCTTTTGTTATTCCATTCTTTATTATACTCAGTTGGTTAAGTTTTGACTTCTATACTCCATGAAATTTGTGGAATATCCTTGATATTTGCGTTTCATCTAGTATCTATTCATGAAAATATTCTCTGATCATTCTTGAATTTTACTCCACAAAGTAGTATCATGTTGACAATTTGGACGTTGTTAATTCTGGATAAATTAATTCTTGAACTTGTTTTATTGAATTCTTATATCATTGTCATCATCCTCATGTTTATAATGTTGAAAGTCATCTGTGGCCTGTAGTGCATAGATGGACTTGGTATGATTATGACCAGGGATTATTCGGTATAATCATGACCGTAATGTTACAAATGATGTGGTAAAAGTCCTCATTGGCCCGTAGTGCATTGATGGACAGTTGTTGGCATGATCATGACCATTAATGAATACACGAATATCCTTGGCCGTAGTGCAGGGGTGATTCGATGATGTGGATTATTTTATTAAGCTGAGTCTCAGCGATTACAGTGTTGAAAAACTTTTTAAATCATAAAAGATAGTAGAGTTTATTTTCTACTTGACTCTTTTAATGGATTGCTTGTTCCGCTACAGTTAAACTTGATGTCTATTATATTTTATCAGTTTAACATTGTTGAAGGCTAATGATAATTTATTCTGCATTATCTTAGTCATAATATTTCTTACTGGGCTAGTTGAGCTCACCCTTTCTTTCACTGTTCTCTTCAGGAAATGAGAACGTAGCTGGGACAAGTCGGGGTACGGAGTGATGGTCCGAATGATAGTATTAGTTAGTAGTCCTCACTATTCTATGTAATGGTGTGTTAATAAATGTAATGAGGACTCCTTTTGAGTATGAATACTCTCTAGAAGATAATATTTGTATTCAAACTCACAGTTTATGTTTTGTCGTATTGTACACGACAGATGTATTAATAAGTTGTATTTGTATTCTGTACTATGTATCTGACGACCCAAGATGGGTGATGTATACCTAATTTTGGGGGCGTCACAGTTGGTATCAGAGCTTAGGGATATGATCCCTGGCTAAGATGTGAGAATAGAACTAGGAGGGGAGAGACGGGGAATTCCTTCGCTAGTATGACCTACCTAAGTTTATTTGCATGGTATTTAATTGGTCGGTCATAATATAAGGATAATATATGACATATCAATTAATTTTTATTTTGTGGCAGTATCTGAAAATGGCATCTGAGAATGTTGAGAATAGCAATGGAGCACAGGCGACTGTTGATTCACCACATATCAATAATCAGGATAATGTGCATCAGGAAGGTGACAATCCTCATGCAAACAACAACACTGACCAAATGATGAATGATCAAATGTTCAGAGGCTTTATGCAATTCATGCAACAACAGGTGAAAGCGGCTCCTGTCCACAACGTAGGTGGAAATACTGGAAACTCTCAGGCGGTCACCGCTAAACAGTTTAAGGAGCTGGGACCACCGGAGTTTAAGGGAGAACCCAAACCACTTGTAGCTGAAACATGGATAAAGCAGATCACCAAGATATTTGATGTCTTGGGTTGCTCCGAGGAGCAAAAGGTTCCCTTTGCCGCCTTTATGTTGCGAGGAGAGGCAGATTACTGGTGGGAATCGATAAAGCGTACTCAACCTGCCGCACTGAAGATGTCCTGGGAGAAGTTCCAAGAGCTGTTTAACGACAAATACTTTCCCGAGAGTATTCGTCACATGAAGGAGGTGGAGTTCATCAAATTGGAGCAGAATAATATGACCGTGTCGCAGTACGAGGCAAAATTTGCGGAGTTATCCCGGTTTGCGTCCCACCTGGTGGATAATGAAGAAAGAATGACGCGGATGTTTTTAAGAGGTTTGAAGCCGGAGATACGTCAACATCTTGTTTCTCATAAACTGTGTTTGTATTCAGATGTTGTAAATAGGGCTCAGTTGGTGGAGCGCGATAACGAGACAACGCAACCAAAAGAGAGCAGCCGGCAAAATGATAATACCAGTGAGAGCAGTCATCGAAGCGGTGACAACAAGCGTGGAGGGAATCAACAGGCCAGAAATGGTAACCACTTCGGTGGTAATCAGGGCCAAAACAATAAGAATGGACATTTCAAGAAGAGGAGATTCAACAATGATGGAAAGACGTCAGCACCAGCACCTGTCGTTAAGGAAGGAGAACGACCACCTATCATATGTTTCAAATGCGGAGGGGAGGGGCACATCAGTCCAAACTGCGCGATGCCGTCCAAAGCATGTTATAATTGTGGAAGAGAAGGTCATTTAGCCCGATTTTGTCGTTTACCAAAAACAAATTCAGCTAGGATGGAGGCACCAAAAGCCGTCCCAGAAAAGTCAAAACCGGTTGTGCAAGGGAGAGCGTTTGTTGTGAACTCTCAGAGAGCAGGGAACCCGAATGAGGTCATCACGGGTAAGCTTATCATAAACTCTAACGAAGTCTATACTTTATTTGATACCGGTTCTACCCATTCTTTTATTTCTCCTACTTGCGCTCATCGATTAAATTTGATTCCGGAGAAATTAGACTTTGACTTATCTGTGGAAACTCCATTGGGAGAAACCTTCATTACATCCACTGTTTATAAGTCTTGTTTGGTTCAAGTTGGTACCCACACATTACCTGTCGATCTGATTTCATTAAAAATACTTGCATTTGACGTGATTCTAGGGATTGATTGGTTAACTACTCATTATGCAAAAATTGATTGTTTTCGTAAGGTTGTTAGCTTTCATATTCCTAATCGACCTATTATGCGAATTCAAGCAACCAAACCATTAAAATCAATCGCTGTCATCTCAAGCCATAAAGCTATTCGTTTATTGAAAAACGGATGTCAAGCTTTCTTAGCTCATGTCACAGATCTAAACAAAAATACGTCAGTTTTGAATGATATTTCTATTGTTAATAAATTCCCTGACGTATTCCCTGAAGAACTTCCTGGCCTACCCCCAGAGCGTGAAATTGAATTTTGTATCGACCTTGAACCCGGTACAAAACCCATTTCCAAAGCCCCATATCGAATGGCTCCTATTGAACTTCAGGAGTTAAAGATCCAACTGCAGGAATTGTTAGACATTGGCTTTATTCGTCCTAGTACTTCTCCTTGGGGTGCTCCTGTTCTATTCGTGAAGAAGAAAGATGGAAGTATGCGACTTTGTATTGATTATCGGGAGTTGAATCATGTCACCATCAAAAACAGGTACCCATTGCCACGTATTGATGACCTGTTTGACCAGTTGCAAGGAGCACAATTCTTTTCAAAGATCGATCTTCGTTCTGGATATCATCAGCTGAAGGTTAGAACTGAGGATATTCCAAAGACGGCTTTTAGAACTCGGTACGGGCATTATGAATTCCTAGTCATGTCCTTTGGATTGACTAATGCTCCTGCTGCCTTCATGGATATGATGAACCGGGTATTCAAGGAATATTTGGATCACTTTGTGGTCGTCTTTATTGATGACATCCTTATTTATTCCAAAAGCCGTGAAGATCATGAGCAACACTTGAGGCTGGTACTCCAAAAGCTTCGTGAATACAAGCTTTATGCCAAGTTGAAGAAATGCGAGTTCTGGCTGGAGGAGGTAGCATTCCTTGGGCACGTAGTATCAAGTCGTGGAATATCGGTTGACCCGGCAAAGATTGAAGCTATTCAAAGCTGGGAGCAACCTAAATCAGTGACCGAGGTACGTAGCTTTCTTGGTTTAGCTGGTTATTATCGGAGATTCGTGGAAGGATTTTCTCGAATCGCTACTCCATTAACTCAGCTGACTCGGAAAGATACAAAGTTTGGTTGGAGCGAAGAATGTGAGCAGAGTTTTCAAGAACTCAAGAGGAGACTCATTTCAGCACCTGTTCTAACAATACCATCTGGCTCGGAGGGATTTGTCATCTACAGTGATGCTTCGAGCAAAGGGTTGGGATGCGTTCTCATGCAACATGGAAAAGTCATAGCCTATGCATCAAGACAACTCAAGGAATATGAGAGGAATTATCCTACTCATGATCTAGAGTTGGCAGCTGTTGTCTTTGCACTTAAAATTTGGAGGCATTACTTGTATGGGGAGAAGGTGGAGATCTTTACGGATCATAAAAGCCTCAAATATTTCTTCACTCAAAAGGAACTCAACATGCGACAACGACGTTGGCTTGAACTGTTGAAAGATTATGATCATACCATTCAATACCATCCTGGAAAAGCGAACGTGGTAGCTGACGCATTGAGTAGAAGATCATATGCGGGTACAAGTGCGATATTGTCAACACAAAGGCCCATTTTGTGTGATTTGCAAAGGATGGAGATAGAGTTAAAGACTCCAGGGACCCATGTGATGATGGCGAATATACGAGTAGAACCGACTTTAATCGATAAAGTTAAAGCTGCTCAAGCTACAGACCTGGAGCTGATGCGTATGAAGAAGAAAGTGCAAGAAGGTGCTATGCCGGAAGCAAGAATCGATGAAGAAGGAATACTTCGAGTCAACTCCAGACTTTGTGTTCCTAACAACCCTGATTTAAAGTATGAAATCATGATGGAGGCGCACAACACACCGTTTGCAATCCATCCTGGAAGTACCAAAATGTATCATGATCTTCGTCATACATTTTGGTGGAGCAATATGAAGAGAGAGATAGCGTTGTTTATCTCAAGGTGTCTAACTTGTCAACGAGTCAAAGCGGAGCATCAAGTACCAAAAGGTCCATTGCAACCACTTGAAATTCCAGAATGGAAGTGGGAGCACATTACCATGGATTTCGTTACCGGTCTTCCTAGGGTTTCTCAAGGTATTGATGCGATTTGGGTCATTGTTGATAGATTGACCAAGTCTGCTCATTTCTTACCGATACGAGAAACTTATACACTTGAACGTCTTGCTCGTATGTACATAAACGAGATTGTAAGACTGCATGGTATGCCAGTATCCATAGTTTCTGACCGAGACCCAAGATTCACTTCACGATTTTGGGTTAGTTTACAAAAAGCTATGGGCACGGAGTTACGATTTAGTTCAGCATATCATCCTCAGACGGACGGACAATCAGAGAGGACTATTCAAACTCTTGAAGATCTATTAAGACTCTGTGTCTTTGACTTCAAAGGAAGTTGGGACAAGTTCTTACCATTGGTGGAGTTTTCCTACAACAACAGTTATCAAGCAAGTATTGGCATGGCTCCATTCGAAGCATTGTATGGAAGAAAATGTCGTTCTCCAGTATGCTGGGATGAGGTGGGCGAAGCAACGTTGTTGGGACCGGAGTTGGTACGTATGACTACAGAAAAGATTCAAACGATCCGACAACGTATAAAAACCTCACAAGATCGACAAAAGAGTTATGCTGATCTTCATCGAAAGGACGTGAAATTTGATGTAGGAGATCATGTGTTCTTACGTGTTGCTCCATGGAAAGGAGTTACGAGATTTGGAAAGAGAGGAAAGCTCAATCCTCGATTCATCGGTCCATTTTTAATCCTCGATCGAGTAGGAACTGTGGCTTATAGACTCGCTTTACCGCCAAGTATGTCTCGTGTTCATAACGTTTTTCACATATCCATGTTACGCAAATATGTGGAAGACCCGAACCACATTATTGAGTTAGAACCGGACGAAATAGCGGAAGATTTGACGTATGAAGAAGTTCCTGTTCAAATCTTGGATAAGAAGGAACATATTCTACGCTCCAAGGTTATACCTCAAGTCAAAGTTTTGTGGAGAAACCACGATGTTGAGGAAATGACTTGGGAGTTAGAATCTGAAATGAAATCAAGGTATCCTTACCTCTTCGACATACCAGGTACGTACCCTAATTTCGAGGGCGAAATTTCATAAGAAGGGGAGGTTGTAAGACCCCAACTTTTATAAATAAAGATGAATTTTCTATAAATATCATTTTTGAATATTATGGAGTTAATTTGATATAATGTTATAGTTGTGGGTAATATTTATAAATTTTGCAAAGTACGCAAGTTGTTATATAATATTCGATTGGTCGGGGAATATTCGTTTTAACAGGGAATATTCGTACAACGACACAATCATTGGTGGACCCCACAACAGAATTATTGTCGGATTGAGAAAACGACAAAAATATTTTATTAAAAATAACGGCGGAAGTTTTACCATTGTTACTGTTGAACTACTCGGTAGTAAAAGTACAGTAATACGTGTGGTTGCATAGTAGCACACGGTATTGATTATTAATGCTTATGTGAGAAGTCACTCAGTTTGATTCAATTATTGTCAGTTAATAATATGAATTATTTAGCGATAATGACGTTTTGTTTTATTCGTATTATTAACGTAATAAAACAGAAACATCTTTTTATATAAAACAAAATACTTTATTAAAGTTATTCTATAAATAGAATATATTATATTTTATTTAAAAGATTTTTCTTTAAATATGGACCGTCAGATTAAAGTAATCAATCTGGACCGTTCATGGATTAGTTACTATGCATTCTATTTTTCTATAAATAGCAGCTCATTCCTTCATTATTTCTTACGAATTCACTGAACTCTAGAGAGAGAAACTATAGAGAGAAACTATAGAGAGAGAGAAGAAGAGTATTCTGCTACTTAACTACTTCCTTATTTCAGCTCTTCTTTAAAACGGTAAGGGGTGTTATTCTTTCTTATTCATGAAGAGAACTGTTGTTATTCTATTTCTTATTATTCTGTTGGAATAACCTGTATACGCGGTCTACCCTATACTTGGTGACATTCTTCTATTATTCTGTTGGAACATCCTGTCTGTGTGTTTTACACCGGACCTGGTTCCGTTTTTATTATTATTCTGTTGGAACATCCTGTCTGTGTGTTTTACACCGGACCTGGTTCCGTCTTATTATTATTCTGTTGGAACATCCTGTCTGTGTGTTTTACACCGGACCTGGTTCCGTCTTGTTATTATTCTGTCGGAATATCCTGTCTGTGCGTTTACGCCGGACCTGGTTCCATTATTTATTATTCTGTTGGAATAACCTGTCTGTGCGGTCTATCGCATGCATGGTGATTTCTTTTGTTATTCCATTCTTTATTATACTCAGTTGGTTAAGTTTTGACTTCTATACTCCATGAAATTTGTGGAATATCCTTGATATTTGCGCTTCATCTAGTATCTTTTCATGAAAATATTCTCCTGATCATTCTTGAATTTTACTCCACAAAGCAGTATCATGTTGACAATTTGGACGTTGTTAATTCTGGGATAAATTAATTCTTGAACTTGTTTTATTGAATTCTTATATCATTGTCATCATCCTCATGTTTATAAAATGTTGAAAGTCATCTGTGGCCTGTAGTGCATAGATGGACTTGGTATGATTATGACCAGGAATTATTCGGTGTAATCATGACCGTAATGTTACAAATGATGTGGTAAAAGTCCTCATTGGCCCGTAGTGCATTGATGGACAGTTGTTGGCATGATCATGACCATTAATGAATACACGAATATCCTTGGCCGTAGTGCAGGGGTGATTCGATGATGTGGATTATTTTATTAAGCTGAGTCTCAGCGATTACAGTGTTAAAAAACTTTTTAAATCATAAAAGATAGTAGAGTTTATTTTCTACTTGACTCTTTTAATGGATTGCTTGTTCCGCTACAGTTAAACTTGATGTCTATTATATTTTATCAGTTTAACATTGTTGAAGGCTAATGATAATTTATTCTGCATTATCTTAGTCATAATATTTCTTACTGGGCTAGTTGAGCTCACCCTTTCTTTCACTGTTCTCTTCAGGAAATGAGAACGTAGCTGGGACAAGTCGGGGTACGGAGTGATGGTCCGAATGATAGTATTAGTTAGTAGTCCTCACTATTCTATGTAATGGTGTGTTAATAAATGTAATGAGGACTCCTTTTGAGTATGAATACTCTCTAGAAGATAATATTTGTATTCAAACTCACAGTTTATGTTTTGTCGTATTGTACACGACAGATGTATTAATCAGTTGTATTTGTATTCTGTACTATGTATCTGACGACCCAAGATGGGTGATGTATACCTAATTTTGGGGGCGTCACAATTCTGGTCCACAATCATATGAATAACTCATAATCATAATTGTAGTTCTAAATTCCTCTTCTCATCCAGGACGAAGATAATTTTCATCACCTATCTTTACTTGAAACATCAAAGATCATGGTTACACCAAATCACATTTCCTGTTCATAATCATACTAATAACTTCATCTTTGCACTACGGCCAAAGATTTTCAACAACATGTCATCTTTGCACTACTGGCCAAAGATATTCAACCACAGGTCATCTTTGCACTATGGGCCAAAGATATTCATCACCAGTTCATCTTTGCACTACAGGCCAAATATATTCAACAACAGTTCATATTTGCACTACAGGCCAAATATATTAACATCTCAAAGGCCAAATATATTAATATCTCAAAGAAATATATAATCATTTCAGAATTTATATAAACAATAATTATAACCATGTTGATCAATTCACCTTTGCACTTAAGCTAAAGATATTCAATTATAAATTCAATGGTCATGATCATACCAGTCAACAATTCAACTTTGCACTACTGGCCAAAGGAAACCCATAGTCATGATCATACCAAAAATCTACCCATCTTTACACTCAAGTCAAAGAGAAATATCATCATTAGGGTTATAAAATTGTTATATATGATAATAAAATTAATATAATCAACATATAGATTTAATCTCAAGAGTAATATTCATAAATCAACTATAATTTGGTCAGAAAAAGAAACTAATTTTGTCGTGAATAGTAACTCGTGAATAGTAATCTATGAATAGTAACTCGACATGAAAAAGGTAAAAATTCCACAATAAAATTCATACCAATATTTCGGTATAATGATATTGAAAGAATAATATTTCTTAAGCTTATAAACAATTTATTTTAATTATTTACACTTTACTAAATAATGCATTTAATCATCCTAAAATGTCAAACTCATAAGATTTCATTACCAATAACCAAAATCCTCATAAAAAATCTGCATATACCTCATATAGGATTCTCAATCCATAAAATCCTATTTTTCAATTTTATTACTTCACATAACATATTTAATTCATTTACTCATAACTAGTCTATTTTCATGAAAAATACCAAATCAGTTCCAAAAATATTTATTTTCTGAGATTTAGTAGAATATAGTCTCATATTGAACATATATTTTTCTCAGAATTTTTAAAACTCATTTACTATTTTTCATATGGCTAAAACAGCCGAATATTTAGATATTTATCAAAAATTGTACTTTTATCCAAAAATTCCGAAATTCATAGAGTACACTGATATTATACAGATATACTTCCAATAAAAATTTTATCAATTTTGGAGTTAACCACAATGAGTTATAAGCGGTTACTTTTAAAATAGTCTTTCCCCGTAAAATTCATAACTCTGAATATATACATCCAAAAATCACCATTTTTGGATACAATCAATAAAACTCATCAAAATATCATTTTAAATTTTTCCAGAATTTTCTGAAGGTCAGAAGAATTACGAACTGAAAAACATAATAACCCTTAAAATCCCTTACTATCCCTTACCTCAAAAGTGCAGTATTTCTGACTGGAATGCAAAGTCGAAGGAAACTTGCACTGAATAGCAACTCTCAAAGTATCTACATACTCACAAAATATGCTTCATAATATAGAGAGAGAAAGAGAGAAAGCTTATGTTTCTGGTGTGATTTTTAATTCTAACTTAGCCCTCTATTTATAGGAAAATGTTAGCACGCTGAAGCAGACTTAACCTGCAACCTGGTGGCTTTACCTGCTACTATTCCCACCCACCACATTTGAATAAAAATCTCAGCACATTTCTTTACCAACCAAGAGTGGGGCCCACCAATTCTAGAATTTTCCACCAAAATGATAAACTCCGAAAATTCAACAATTTCTGAACCAGTCATCTCGTAAAATTCGTAACAAATCATTCGTTCATTTTTAACGGTTCAAAATTTATGAACATATACTCAACTTATATATGTATAACATATCCAAAAATTACCACGATCCAACGGTCGGGTCAAAAATTATAACTCACGCAATATATCTCAAAAATACTAATTTGATTTTCAATACCTCCGTTCCGACAAAAATACAAATAAAACACCTCAACATTAACTCCTTCATTTTTAACCACAAAAATATATCCCTCATTTATATCCATATAAAATAAATATTTCCTTATCATATGAATCAATAATTAATTATTCATAAATAATATTACAGAGTCACAATTATGACAACCAGGCCGTTCCCAGGAAAGAAGGGGCTTTCCAATAAGAATTTCTCCTTACTGGCGCGCAATTAGGTGACCAAACCTCTCCTTAGACAGAACTTTCTAGACATTGCCAATAATGTTATCTAATAATATTATTCAAATAATATGAATTATTGATCTGATAATGGGAAATACTGTGCAGTGACAATTATTGAGCAACAATAATATAAAATTTTAACGTAGTAATTATTGAATTAATAAAATAAAATATTGAACAATAATTACTGTGACAATTATTCAGTAGTGCCTTCTCACGTAAGAATCAATAATTAAAAAAAATACTGTGTAATACCGTGTGCTACTGTGCAATTACGTGAATTACTGTATTTTAACCACCAAGTATTCCAACAGTGTTAACGGTAACAACTACGCCGTTATTTATAAAAACTCAATTTTGTCGTTTTCTTCATCCAATCGCTTTCCGTTATGGGGCCCACAAATAGATGCGCCGTCGTACGAATATTCCCCGACAAAAAGAATATTCCACAACCAAACGAATATTCCCCGACAAAATGAATATTTTATAATCACTTGCTTATTTAAAAAATATTCATATATCACCCTTAACTTTAACTTTTTATCAATTTAACCATTTACTAAATAGAAAAATTGAATACTTTTATTTCATAAAATTTGGGGTCTTACAATCCATAACCATAATCATACCAAAAACTGTCCATCAGTGCACTACGGGCCAATGAAGACTTTTTTCACATCATTTGTAACATTACGGTCATGATTACACTGAATAATCCCTGGTCATAATCATACCAAGTCCATCTATGCACTACAGGCCACAGATGACTTTCAACATAATATAAACATGAGGATGATGACAATGATATAAGAATTCAATAAAACAGTTCAAGAATTAATTTGTCCATGAACCAATAACGTCCAAATTGTCAACATGATACTTTTGTGTAGAGTAAAATTCAAGAATGCTCAGAAGAATATTTCCATGAAAAGATACTGGATGAAGCGCAAATATCAAGGATATTCTACTAATTTCATGGAGTATAGAAGTCAAAATTTTAACCAACTGAATATAATGAAGAATGGAATAACAAAAGAAATCACCATGCATGCGGTACTTCGCATAGACAGGTTATTCCAACAGAATAATAATAACGGAACCAGGTCAGGTAAAATTCACACCGACAGGATGTTCCAACAAAATAATAAAGACGGAACCAGGTCCAGCGTAAAACGCACAGACAGAATATTTCGACAGAATAATAAATAATGGAACCAAGTTCGGCGTAAAATACACAGACAGAATATTCCGACAGAATAATAAATAATAGAACCAGGTCCGGCGTAAACGCACAGACATGATATTTCGACAGAATAATAAAGAACAGAATAATAGAAGAATTTCACCATGTATGCGGTACTTCGCATAAACAGGTTATTCCAACAGAATAATAAAAAATAGAATAACAGAAGTTCTCTTCATGAATACAAAAGAAATAACAACCCTTACGGGTACAACAAATAATATCCCTTACCGTTTTAAAGAAGAACTGAAATAAAGAAGTAGTTAAGTAGCAGAATACTTTTCTTCTTTCTCTCTATAGTTTCTCTCTCTAGAGTTCAGTGAATTCGTAAGAAAATAATGAAGGAATGGGCTTCTATTTATAGGAAAATGGAATGCATAGTAACTAATCCATGAACGGTCCAGATTGATTTACTTTAATCTGACGGTCCATATTTAAAGAAAAATCTTTTAAATAAAATATAATATATTCTATTTATAGAATAACTTTAATAAAGTATTCTGTTTTATATAAAAAGATGTTTCTGTTTTATTACGTTAATAATACGAATAAAACAAAACTTCATTATCGCTAAATAATTCATATTATTAATTGACAACAATTGAATCAAACTGAGTGACTTCTCACATAAGCATTAATAATCAATACCGTGTGCTACTATGCAACCACACGTATTACTGTACTTTTACTATCGAGTAGTTCAACAGTATAAAAGGTAAAACTTCCGCCGTTATTTTTAATAAAATATTTTTGTCGTTTTCTCAATCCGACAATAATTCCGTTGTGGGGTCCACCAATGATTGTGTTATCGTACGAATATTCCCTGTTAAAATGAATATTTTCCGACCAATCGAATATTATATAGCAACTTGCGTACTTTGTAAAATTTATAAATATTACCCCCAACTATAACATTATATCAATTTTACTCCATAGTATTCAAAAATAATATTTATTGAAAATTCATCTTTATTCAAAAAGTTGGGGTTTTACAATCTCCCCTTCTTATGAAATTTCGCCCTCGAAATTAGGGTACGTACCTGGTATGTCGAAGAGGTAAGGATACCTTGATTTCATTTCAGATTCTAACTCCCAAGTTATTTCCTCAACATCGTGGTTTCTCCACAAAACTTTGACTTGAGGTATAACCTTGGTGCGTAGAATATATTCCTTCTTATCCAAGATTTGAACAGGAACCTCTTCATACGTCAAATCTTCCGCTATTTCGTCCGGTTCTAACTCAATAATGTTGTTTGAGTCTTCCACATATTTATGTAGCATGGATATGTGAAAAACGTTATGAACACGAGACATACTTGGCGGTAAAGCGAGTCTATAGGCCATAGTTCCTACTCGATCGAGGATTAAAAATGGCCGATGAATCGAAGATTGAGCTTTCCTCTCTTTCCAAATCTCGTAACTCCTTTCCATGGAGCAACACGTAATAACACATGATCTCCTATATCGAATTCCACGTCCTTTCGATGAAGATCAACATAACTCTTTTGTCGATCTTGTGAGGTTTTTATACGTTACCGGATCGTTTGAATCTTCTCCGTAGTCATACGTACCAACTTCAGTCCCAACAACGTTGCTTCACCCACCTCATCCCAGCATACTGGAGAACGACATTTTCTTTCATACAACGCTTCGAGTGGAGTCATGCCAATACTTACTTGATAACTGTTGTTGTAGGAAAACTACATCAATGGTAAGAACTTGTCCCAACTTCCCTTAAAATCAAGGACACGGAGCCTTAATAGATATTCAAGAGTTTGAATAGTCCTCTCTGATAGTCCGTCCGTCTGAGGATGATATGCTGAACTAAATCGTAAATTCGTGCCCATCGCTTTTTGTAAACTAACCCAAAATCGTGAAGTGAATCTTGGGTCTCGATCATAAACTATGGATACTAGCATACCATGCAGTCTTACAATCTCGTTTATGTATATACGAGCAAGACGTTCAAGTGCATAAGTTTCTCGTATTGGTAAGAAATGAGCAGACTTGGTCAATCTATCAACAATGACCCAAATCGCATTTATGCCTTGAGAAACTTGGGGAAGACCAGTAACGAAATCCATGGTAATGTGCTCCCACTTCCATTCTGTAATTTTAAGTGGTTGCAATGGACCTTTTGGTACTTGATTGTAACGACCCCAAAATAGGTTCATTCCACCCAACCCATTCTGAGTCGTCAAATGCATGGTACAGAAAACAACTACAACTTTATTACAACAATTGTCGTGCAAAATACTACAACACATATGCTATAAGTTTGGATACAAATATATACCAAATGTGACTCATGTTCTAACCGTGGACATCACCTCACAATGACACCTTACATAAAGGTATAGTCAAAAACTGTTTTAGAAATTAGAATCTTTGGAAAGTGCTCAAGGAAACCTTCGTACATGGGAGGCCACGCGTCTAGGTTATGATAGATATCATATGGCCACAGAATTATCCTTGGTTGACCCAATAGACCCCAAAGAAAAACGAGAAGATTACTATCATATTCTTCCCAATGGTGAGTCTTCTCTTGACTTATCATTATCTCCACTGTCTCTAATTGAGAATTATACTTCAAACAAACACCAAGATTATATAGGTAGTGCCCATAGATATACTCAGCAAGTGGATGAGCACAACCCTGTCTTATGATGACACGAGGTTGTATGTCATTAGACATCTTGTATGATAGTGACAAAACACCCTTCCAACGTTGGGTTCGCCTCACCCTATTTTCTTCACCAAATATAACTACTAAATGATGACCACCGTTCTATTCCCTTGTTACCCCCGCTCGACCCAGCTACACTCTTATTACCTGAAAGGAATTGTGAAGCAAAAGGGTGAGCACAACTAGCTCAGTAAAGAATATCATGACTAAAGATAATTCAATTATCAATAGCCTTCATCAACAATAAATCAGAGATTTAGAACATATGGTAAATGATAAAAATTTCAACCATAGTTACAGCGGAACGAGCAATCCATTAGAAGAGTCAAATAGACTATAAAGTCTATTATCTCCTCCATGTTAAAAATCCACAACAATGTTTTATCCCTGTAACATCAATCAACCATTCTGGTCCACAATCATATGAATAACTCATAATCATAACTGTAGTTCTAAATTCCTCTTCTCATCCAGGACGAAGATAATTTTCATCACCTATCTTTACCTGAAACATCAAAGATCATGGTTACACCAAATCACATTTCCTGTTCATAATCATACTAATAACTTCATCTTTGCACTACGGCCAAAGATATTCATTTGTATCACCAGTTGGTCATGTTTATCTCAACATCTGTTCATCTTTGCACTACTGGCCAAAGATATTCAACAACATGTCATCTTTGCACTACGGGCCAAAGATATTCATTTACAATTCATCTTTGCACTACAGGCCAAAGATATTCATCAATATTTCATCTTTGCACTACAGGCCAAAGATATTAATATCTCAAAGAAATATATAATCATTTCAGAATTTATATAAACAATAATTATAACCATGTTGATCAATTCACCTTTGCACTTAAGCTAAAGATATTCACTTATAAATTTAATGGTCATGATCATACCAATCAACGATTCAACTTTGCACTACTGGCCAAAGATAACCCATAGTCATGATCATACCAAAAATCTACCCATCTTTACACTCAAGTCAAAGAGAAATATCATCATTAGAGTTATAAAAACGTTATATATAATAATAAAAATAATATGATCAACATCTAGTTTTAATCTCAAGAGTAATATTCGTAAATCAACAATAATTTGGTTAGAAAAAGAAACTAATTTTTATCGTGAATAGTAACTTGTGAATAGTAACTCATGAATAGTAACTCGTGAATAGTAACTCATAAATAGTAAACCCGACACAAAAAGGTAAAAATTCCACAATAAAATCCATACCAGTATTTCGGTATAATGATATTGAAAGAATAATATTTCTTAAGCTTATAAACAATTTATTTAAATTGTTTACACTTTACTAAATAATGCATTTAATCATTCTAAAATACCAAACTCATAAGATTTTATCACCAATAATCAAAACCCTCATCAAAAATCTGCATATACCTCATATAGATTCTCAAGCCATAAAATCCTATTTTCTAATTTTCTTACTTCACATAACATATTTAATTCATTTACTCATAACTAGACCATTTTCATGAAAAATACCAAATCAGTTCCAAAAATATTTCTTTTCTGAGATTTAGCATAATATAGTCCCATAGTGAACATATATTTTTCTCAAAATTTTTAAAAGTCATTTACTATTTTTCATATGGCCAAAACAGCCGAATATTTAGACATTTATCAAAAATTATACTTTTGTCCAAAAATTCTGAAATTTACAGAGTATACTTCTATCATATACATGTACTCCCAATAAAAATTTTATCAATTTTGGAGTTAACCACAAGGAATTATAAGCGGTTACTTCTAAAATAGTCTTTTCTCATAAAATTCATAACTCTCAATCTATACATCTCAAAATCACCATTTTTGGACACAATCAAGAAAACTCATCAAAATATCATTTCAAATTTTTCCAGAATTTTTGAAGATCAGAAAAATTACGAAACTGAAAATCATAACAACCCTTAAAATCACTTAATATCCCTTACTATCCCTTACTATCCCTTACCTCAAAAGTGCAGTATTTCTGACTGGAATGCAAAGCCGAAGGAAACTTGCACTGATGAATAGCAACTCACCAAGTATCTAAAAACTCACAAAATATGCTTCATAATATAGAGAGAGAAAGAGAGAAAACTTGTTTCTGGTGTGATTTTTAATTCTAACTTAGCCCTCTATTTATAGGAAAATTTTAGTAGGTTTGACCTGCAACCTGATGGCTTTACCTGCTACTATTCTCACCCACCACATTTGAAATATAATTCAGCACATTTCTTCACCAACCACAAGTGGGGCCCACCAATTCTAGAATTTTTCACCAAAATGATAAACTCCGAAAATTCAACAATTTCTGAACCAGTTATCTCGTAAAATTCATAACAAATCATACGTTCATTTTTAACGGTTCAAAATTTGTGGGCATATACTCAACTTATATATGTATAACATATCCAAAAATTACCACGATCCAACGGTCGGATTAAAAATTATAACCCCCGCAAAATATCTCAAAAACCCTGATTTTTAATACCTTCATTCCGACAAAAATACGGATAAAAATCTCAACATTAACTCCTTCATTTTTAACCACAAAAATATATCCCTCATTTATATCCACATAAAATAAATATTTTCTAATCATATGAATCAATAATTAATTATTCACAAATAATATTACAGAATCACATTTATGACAACCAGGCCGTTCCCAGGAAAGAGGGGGCTTTCCAATAAGGATTTCTCCTTACTGGCGCGCAATTAGATGACCAAACCTCTCCTTAGACAGAACTTTCTAGACATTGCCAATAATGCTATCTAATAATATTATTCAAATAATATGAATTATTGATCTGATAATAGAAAATACTGTGCAGCAACAATTATTGAAACAAAAATAATATAAAATATCAACGCAGCAATTATTGAATCAATAAAGTAAAATATTGAACAGTAATTACTGTAACAATTATTGAGTAGTGCCTTCTTACGTAAGAATCAATAATTTTAAAAATACTGTGCAATACCGTGTGCTACTGTGCAATAACGCGTATTACTGTATTTTAACCAACGGGTATTTCAACAGTGTTAACGGTAACAACTACGCCGTTATTTGTAAAAACTCAAATTTGTCGTTTTCTTCACCCGACAGTTATTCGTTATGGGGCCCACAAATAGCTGCGCCGTCGTACGAATATTCCCCGACAGAAAGAATATTCCACGACCAAACGAATATTCCCCGACAACAATGATTATTTTATAACCACTTGCTTATTTTGAAAAAAAAATTCATATTTCACCCATAACTTTAAACTTTTATCAATTTAACCATTTACTGAATAGTAATTATAAGAAAAATTGAATACTTTTATTTCATAAAATTCGGGGTCTTACAATCTCCCCTCCCTATGAAATTTCGTCCCCGAAATTTACGTACCTGGTATTTCGAAGAGTTGAGAATACCTTGCTTCCATTTCAGATTCTATCTCTCAGATCATCATGATTTCTCCATTGCTCATCTCCCATGATAACTTCATTTGAGTTCCTCATTTGTTGGGAAGTCATGACAACCGCCATCCCTCGAACTACTCGGCTTTGACTTGTCTGGAGCAGCATTTGGCGTCATCATTACCGTTGGAATATACCTTTCTAAAGGACATATTCCTCCCTCAACTGCCTCTTCGTACTCCTCATTCATGATCTGAATCATCAATCTTCGATCCATATCGGATTCAGGTTGACCGCTATGTACAGGGTAATTCAAAACTCGATGTTGGGTTCTCCCAATTGCTTTCCAAAAAGAGAAATTCATATCATCTATTTTAGCCTTCTTAGATCGAACATCTCTTTCCACAATATCCATGTGTCGTGCGGCTTTTGCCCATGCATCACTTATTCTCACTCGTTCAGTTTTTTCTTCTTTCAGTTCAGATTCTATTTTTATCATCTTATACTCTGCCAAAGAATGCTTCTGTTCAAGCATCACATATCGGGTAACACAAGCTTGAATTGTTGCATCCTTTTGTTCCACGACCGCCTGTCGTTCTTCTGCCTGCTCTTCTAACTCATGAATACGATTTTGAAATTCTACATTTTGATCATATAATACCTCTAATAAACTTTCATCTGGTACTTCTTCTTCCTCTTCTTCCTCAGTCTCAGCTGTTACCTCTGCAACTATCTCGGGTGTAACTATCAATTCTTCACTCACCACATGGATATCTCTAATTCCTTCTTCGTCTGACATCACATTATCACGGTTAGTGATTAGAAGTATCCCCACACTCTCATTCACTCTATTGTTAGCATTCTCAGCTGCCATTCTCAAATACTGCCATAAAACAAGGGTTAATTAAACAAATTAACATATCACATAATATCCCAATATTATGACTGACCAACAAATAAGCTTAGGTAGGACACACTAGTGAAGGATTTACTCATCTCTCCCCTCCTAGTTGTATTCCCCGATCTCCGCCAGAGATCATATCCCTAAGCTCTGATACCAAATGTAACGACCCCAAAATAGATTCATTTCACCCAACCCATTCTGAGTCGTCAAATTCATGGTACAGAAAATAACTACAACTTTATTACAACAATTGTCGTGCAAAATACAACAACACATATGCTATAAGTTTGGATACAAATATATACCAAATGTGACTCATGTTCCAACCGTGGACATCACCTCACAATGACACCTTACATAAAGGTATAGTCAAAAACTGTTTTAGAAATTAGAATCTTTGGGAAGTGCTCAAGGAAACCTTCGTACATGGGAGGCCACGCGTCTAGGTTATGATAGATATCATATGGCCACAGAATTATCCTTGGTTGACCCAATAGACCCCAAAGAAAAACGAGAAGATTACTATCATATTCTTCCCAATGGTGAGTCTTCTCTTGACTTATCATTATCTCCACTGTCTCTAATTGAGAATTATACTTCAAACAAACACCAAGATTATATAGGTAGTGCCCATAGATATACTCAGCAAGTGGATGAGCACAACCCTGTCTTATGATGACACGAGGTTGTATGTCATTAGACATCTTGTATGATAGTGACAAAACACCCTTCCAACGTTGGGTTCGCCTCACCCTATTTTCTTCACCAAATATAACTACTAAATGATGACCACCGTTCTATTCCCTTGTTACCCCCGCTCGACCCAGCTACACTCTTATTACCTGAAAGGAATTGTGAAGCAAAAGGGTGAGCACAACTAGCTCAGTAAAGAATATCATGACTAAAGATAATTCAATTATCAATAGCCTTCATCAACAATAAATCAGAGATTTAGAACATATGGTAAATGATAAAAATTTCAACCATAGTTGCAGCGGAACGAGCAATCCATTAGAAGAGTCAAATAGACCATAAAGTCTATTATCTCCTCCATGTTAAAAATCCACCAACAATGTTTTATCCCTGTAACATCAATCAACCATTCTGGTCCACAATCATATGAATAACTCATAATCATAACTGTAGTTCTAAATTCCTCTTCTCATCCAGGACGAAGATAATTTTCATCACCTATCTTTACCTGAAACATCAAAGATCATGGTTACACCAAATCACATTTCCTGTTCATAATCATACTAATAACTTCATCTTTGCACTACGGCCAAAGATATTCATTTGTATCACCAGTTGGTCATGTTTATCTCAACATCTGTTCATCTTTGCACTACTGGCCAAAGATATTCAACAACATGTCATCTTTGCACTACGGGCCAAAGATATTCATTTACAATTCATCTTTGCACTACAGGCCAAAGATATTCATCAATATTTCATCTTTGCACTACAGGCCAAAGATATTAATATCTCAAAGAAATATATAATCATTTCAGAATTTATATAAACAATAATTATAACCATGTTGATCAATTCACCTTTGCACTTAAGCTAAAGATATTCACTTATAAATTTAATGGTCATGATCATACCAATCAACGATTCAACTTTGCACTACTGGCCAAAGATAACCCATAGTCATGATCATACCAAAAATCTACCCATCTTTACACTCAAGTCAAAGAGAAATATCATCATTAGGGTTATAAAAACGTTATATATAATAATAAAAATAATATGATCAACATCTAGTTTTAATCTCAAGAGTAATATTCGTAAATCAACTATAATTTGGTTAGAAAAAGAAACTAATTTTTATCGTGAATAGTAACTTGTGAATAGTAACTCATGAATAGTAACTCGTGAATAGTAACTCATAAATAGTAAACCCGACACAAAAAGGTAGAAATTCCACAATAAAATCCATACCAGTATTTCGGTATAATGATATTGAAAGAATAATATTTCTTAAGCTTATAAACAATTTATTTAAATTGTTTACACTTTACTAAATAATGCATTTAATCATTCTAAAATACCAAACTCATAAGATTTTATCACCAATAATCAAAACCCTTATAAAAAATCTGCATATACCTCATATAGAATTCTCAAGCCATAAAATCCTATTTTTCAATTTTCTTACTTCACATAACATATTTAATTCATTTACTCACAACTAGACCATTTTCATGAAAAATACTAAATCAGTTCCAAAAATATTTCTTTTCTGAGATTTAGCATAATATAGTCCCATAGTGAACATATATTTTTCTCAAAATTTTTAAAAGTCATTTACTATTTTTCATATGGCCAAAACAGCCGAATATTTAGACATTTATCAAAAATTATACTTTTGTCCAAAAATTCTGAAATTTACAGAGTATACTTCTATCATATACATGTACTCCCAATAAAATTTTTATCAATTTTGGAGTTAACCACAAGGAATTATAAGCTGTTACTTCTAAAATAGTCTTTTCTCATAAAATTCATAACTCTCAATCTATACATCCAAAAATCACCATTTTTGGACACAATCAAGAAAACTCATCAAAATATCATTTCAAATTTTTCCAGAATTTTTGAAGATCAGAAAAATTACGAAACTGAAAATCATAACAACCCTTAAAATCCCTTAATATCCCTTACTATCCCTTACTATCCCTTACCTCAAAAGTGCAGTATTTCTGACTGGAATACAAAGCCGAAGGAAACTTGCACTGATGAATAGCAACTTACCAAGTATCTAAAAACTCACAAAATATGCTTCATAATATAGAGAGAGAAAGAGAGAAAACTTGTTTCTGGTGTGATTTTCAATTCTAACTTAGCCCTCTATTTATAGGAAAATTTTAGTAGGTTTGACCTGCAACCTGATGGCTTTACCTGCTACTATTCCCACCCACCACATTTAAAATTTAATTCAGCACATTTCTTCACCAACCACAAGTGGGGCCCACCAATTCTAGAATTTTCCACCAAAATGATAAACTCCGAAAATTCAACAATTTCTGAACCAGTCATCTCGTAAAATTCATAACAAATCATACGTTCATTTTTAACGGTTCAAAATTTGTGGGCATATACTCAACTTATATATGTATAACATATCCAAAAATTACCACGATCCAACGGTCGGATTAAAAATTATAACCCCCGCAAAATATCTCAAAAACCCTGATTTTTAATACCTTCATTCCGACAAAAATACGGATAAAAATCTCAACATTAACTCCTTCATTTTTAACCACAAAAATATATCCCTCATTTATATCCACATAAAATAAATATTTTCTTATCATATGAATCAATAATTAATTATTCACAAATAATATTACAGAATCACATTTATGACAACCAGGCCGTTCCCAGGAAAGAGGGGGCTTTCCAATAAGGATTTCTCCTTACTGGCGCGCAATTAGATGACCAAACCTCTCCTTAGACAGAACTTTCTAGACATTGCCAATAATGCTATCTAATAATATTATTCAAATAATATGAATTATTGATCTGATAATAGAAAATACTGTGCAGCAACAATTATTGAAACAAAAATAATATAAAATATCAACGCAGCAATTATTGAATCAATAAAGTAAAATATTGAACAGTAATTACTGTAACAATTATTGAGTAGTGCCTTCTTACGTAAGAATCAATAATTTTAAAAATACTGTGCAATACCGTGTGCTACTGTGCAATAACGCGTATTACTGTATTTTAACCAACGGGTATTCCAACAGTGTTAACGGTAACAACTACGCCGTTATTTGTAAAAACTCAAATTTGTCGTTTTCTTCACCCGACAGTTATTCGTTATGGGGCCCACAAATAGCTGCGTCGTCGTACGAATATTCCCCGACAGAAAGAATATTCCACGACCAAACGAATATTCCCCGACAACAATGATTATTTTATAACCACTTGCTTATTTTGAAAAAAAAAATTCATATTTCACCCATAACTTTAAACTTTTATCAATTTAACCATTTACTGAATAGTAATTATAAGAAAAATTGAATACTTTTATTTCATAAAATTCGGGGTCTTACATTGATGCTCCGCCTTGACTTGTTGACACGTTAGACACCTTGAGACAAACAATGCTATCTCTCTCTTTATATTTCTCCACCAAAATGTATGACGAATATCATGATACATTTTGGTACTCCCAGGATGGATTGTAAACGGTGTGTTATGCGTCTCCATCATGATTTTATACTTTAAATCAGGGTCGTTAGGAACACAAAGTCTGGAGTTGACTCGAAGTATTCCTTCATCATCGATTCTTGCTTCCAGCATAGCACCTTCTTGCACTTTCTTCCTCATACGCATCAGCTCCAGGTCTGTAGCTTGAGCAGCTTTAACTTTATAAATTAAAGTCGGTTCTACTCGTATATTCGCCATCATCACATGGCTCCCTGGAGTTTTTAACTCTATCTCCATCCTTTGCAAGTCACACAAAATCGGCTTTTGTGTTGTCAATATTGCACTCGTACCCGCATATGATCATCTACTCAATGCGTCAGCTACCACGTTCGCTTTTTTAGGATGGTATTGGATGGTATGATCATAATCTTTCAACAGTTCAAACCAACGTCGTTGTCGCATGTTGAGTTCCTTTTGAGTGAACAAATATTTGAGGCTTTTATGATCCATAAAGATCTCCACCTTCTCCCCATACAAGTAATGCCTTCAAATTTTAAGTGCGAAGACCACAACTGCTAACTCTAGGTCATGAGTAGGATAATTCCTCTCATATTCTTTGAGTTGTCGTGAGGCATAGGCTATGACTTTCCCATGTTGCATGAGAACACATCCTAACCCTTTGCCCGAAGCATCACTGTAGATGACAAATCCCTCCGAACCAGATGGTATTGTCAGAACAGGTGCTGAAATGAGTCTCATCTTAAGTTCTTGAAAACTCTTCTCACATTTCTCGCTCCAACCGAATTTTGTATCTTTCCGAGTCAGCTGAGTTAGTGGAGTAGGGATTCGAGAAAACCCTTCTACGAATCTCCGATAATAACCAGCTATGCCGAGAAAGCTACATACTTTGGTCACTGATTTAGGTTGTTCCCAGCTTTGAATAGCTTCAATCTTTGCTGGGTCAATAGATACTCCATGACTTGATACCACGTGCCCAAGGAATGCTACTTCCTCAAGCTAGAACTCGCATTTCTTCAACTTGGCATAAAGCTTATATTCACGAAGCTTTTGGAGTATCAGCCTCAAGTGTTGCTCATGATCTTCACGGCTTTTGGAATAAATAAGGATGTCATCAACAAAGACGACCACAAAGTGATCCAAATATTCCTTGAATACTCGGTTCATCATATCCATAAAGGCAGCAGGAGCATTAGTCAATCCAAAGGACATGATTAGGAATTCATAATGCCCGTACCGAGTTCTGAAAGCCGTCTTTGGAATGTCATCGGTTCTAATCTTCAATTGGTGATATCCGGAACGAAGATCATTCTTTGAAAAGAATTTGGCTCCTTGCAACTGGTCAAACAGGTCATCAATACGTGGCAACGGGTACCTATTTTTGATGGTGACATGATTCAACTCCCGATAATCAATACAAAGTCGCATACTCCCATCTTTCTTCTTCACGAATAGAACAGGAGCACCCCAAGGAGAAGTACTAGGACGAATAAAGCCAATGTCTAACAATTCCTGCAGTTGGGTCTTTAACTCCTGAAGTTCAATAGGAACCATTCGATATGGGGCTTTAGAAATGGGTTTTGTATCGGGTTCAAGGTCGATACAAAATTCAATTTCACGCTCTGGGGGTAGGCCAGGAAGTTCTTCAGGGAATACGTCAGGAAATTCATTAACAATAGAAATATTATTCAAAACTGACGTATTTTTGTTTAAATCTGTGACATGAGCTAAGAAAGCTTGACATCCGTTTTTTAATAAACGAATAGCTTTATGGCTTGAGATGACAGTGATTGATTTTAATGGTTTGGTGGCTTGAATTCGCATAACAGATTGGTTAGGAATATGAAAGCTAACAACCTTACGAAAATAATCAATTTTTGCATGATGAGTAGTTAACCAATCAATCCCTAGAATCACGTCAAATGCAAGTATTTTCAATGAAATAAGATCGACAGGTAATATGAGGGTACCGATTTGAACCAAATAAGACTTATAAACAGTGGATGTAATGAAGGTTTCTCCCATTGGAGTTTCTATAGATAAGTCAATGTCTAATTTCTCCGGAGTCAAATTTAATCGTTGAGCGCAAGTAGGAGAAATAAAAGAATGGGTAGAACCGGTATCAAACAAGGTATAGACTTCGCTAGAGTTTATGATAAGCTTACCCGTGATGACCTCATTCGGGTTCTTTGCTTTCTGGGAGGTCACTACAAACGCTTCCTTGCACTACTGGCTTTGACTTTTTCTGGGACGGCCTTTGGTGCCTCCATCCTAGCTGAACTTGTCTTCGGTGAACGACAAAATCGGGCTAGGTGACCTTCTCTTCCACAATTATAACATGCTTTGGACGGCATCGCACAGTTTGGACTGATGTGTCCCTCTCCTCCGCATTTGAAGCATATGATAGGTGGTCGTTCTCCTTCCTTAACAATGGGTGCTGGTGCTGACGTCTTTCCATCATTGTTGAGTCTCCTCTTCTTGAAATGTCAATTCTTATTGTTTTGGCCCTGATTACCACCGAAGTGGTTACCATTTTTAGCCTGTTGATTCCCTCCACCTTTGTTGTCACCGCTTCGATGACTGCTCTCACTGGCACTATCATTTTGCCGGCTGTACTCCTTTGATTGCGTTGACTCATTATCGCGCTCTACTAACTGAGCCCTATTTACAACATCTGAATACAAACACAGTTTATGAGAAATAAGATGTTGACGTATCTCAGGTTTCAAACCTCGCAAAAACATTCGCGTCATTCGCTCTTCATTATCCACCAAGTGGGACGCAAACCGGGACAACTCAGCAAATTTAGCCTCATACTTCGACACGGTCATATTATTTTGCTCCAGCTTGATAAACTCCACCTTATTCATATGACGAATACTCTCGAGAAAGTACTTGTCGTTGAATAGCTCTTGGAACTTCTCCCAAGACATCTTGTGTGCGTCAGGCTGGGTACGTTTTACAGATTCCCACCAGTAATCTGCCTCTTCACGCAACATGAAGGTGGCGAAGGGAACCTTTTGTTCCTCGGAGCATCCCAAGACATCAAATATCTTGGTGATATGTTTTATCCATGCTTCTGCCTTAAGTGGTTTTGGCTTTCCTATAAACTCCGGTGGTCCCAGCTCCTTGAACTGTTTAGTAGTGACCGTCTGAGAGTTTTCAGTGTTTCCACCTACATTTTGGACAGGAGCCGCTCTCGCCTGATGTTGCATGAATTGCATAAAGCCTCTGAACAGTCCATCATTCATCATTTGGTCAGTATTGTTGTTTGCATGAGGATTGTCGCCTTCGTGATGCACATTCTCCCGATTATTGATATGTGGAGACTCAACGGTCTCTTGCGCTCCATTGCTATTTTAAACATTCTCGGATGTCATTTTCAGATACTGCCACAAAACAAAGGTTCATTAACATATAACATATTATCCATATACTTTGACCGACCAATTAAATACCAAATAAACTTAGGTAGGTCATACTAGCGAAGGAATTCTCCGTCTCTCTCCTCCTAGTTCTAGTCTCACATCTTAGCCAGTGATCATATCCCTAAGCTCTGATATCAACTGTGACGCCCCCAAAATTAGGTATACATCACCCATCTTGGGTCACCAGATACATGGTACAAAATTCAAATACAACTTACTAATACAACTGTTGTGTACAATACGACAAAACATAAACTGTGAGTTTGAATACAAATACTGTCTACTAGAGATTATACAAACTCAAAAGGAGTCCTCATTACAATTATTATCACACTATTTCACAAAATAGTGAGGACTACTAATGCTATCCTCTGGACCAGCACTCCGTTCCCCGACTCGTGCCAGCTATATTCTCATTTCCTGAAGAGAACAGTGAAGGAAAAGGTGAGCTCAACTAGCCCAGTAAGAAATATTATGACTAAGATAATGCAAAATAAATTATCATTAGCCTTCAACAGTGTTAAACTGATAAAATATAATAAACATCAAGTTTAACTGCAGCGGAACAAGCAATCCATTAGAAGAGTCAAGTTGAGAATAAAATCTACTATCTTTTATGATTTAAATGGTTTTTCATGACTTTTATCGCTGAGACTCAGTTTAAAAAAAATAATCCATATCATCGAATCACCCCTGCACTACGACTAAGGATATTCTTTAGTATCACAATCTTGAATTATCCATATGGGCCAAAGATAATCGTATTTTTATCAACGGTCCTGATCATGCCATAAAATAATTCATTTTTTCACTACGGCTAAAGAGAATTCATAGCCATAATCATACCAAAAACTGTCTATCAATGCACTACGGGCCAATGATGACTTTTTTCACATCATTTGTAACATTACGGTCATGATTATACCGAATAATCCCTGATCATAATCATACCAAGTCCATCTATGCACTACAGGTCACAGATGACTTTCAACATAATATAAACATGAGGATGATGACAATGATATAAAAATTCAATAAAACAAGTTCAAGAATTAATTTGTCCAGGAACCAATAACGTCCAAATTGTCAACATGATACTTTTGTGTAGAGTAAAATTCAAGAATGCTCAGAAGAATATTTCCATGAAAAGATACTGGATGAAGCGCAAATATCAAGGATATTCTACTAATTTCATGGAGTATAGAAGTCAAAACTTTAACCAACTGAGTATAATAAAGAATGGAATAACAAAAGAAATCACCATGCATGCGGTACTTCGCATAGACAGGTTATTCCAACAGAATAATAATAACGGAACCAGGTCAGGTGAAATTCACACCGACAGGATGTTCCAACAGAATAATAAAGACGGAACCAGGTCCGGCGTAAAACGCACAGATATGATATTTCGACAGAATAATAAATAATGGAACCAGGTCTGGCGTAAAATACACAGACAGGATATTCCGACAGAATAATAAATAATGGAACCAGGTCCGGCGTAAACGCACAGACAGGATATTCCGACAGAATAATAAAGAACAGAATAATAGAAGAATTTCACCATGTATGCGGTACTTTGCATAAACAAGTTATTCCAACAGAATAATAAAAAATAGAATAACAGAAGTTCTCTTCATGAATACAAAAGAAATAACACCCCTTACGGGTACAACAAATAATATCCCTTACCATTTTAAAGAAGAACTGAAATAAAGAAGTAGTTAAGCAGCAGAATACTTTTTTTCTTTCTCTCTATAGTTTCTCTCTCTAGAGTTTAGTGAATTCGTAAGAAAATAATGAAGGAACTTCTATTTATAGGAAAATAGAATGCATAGTAACTAATACATGAACGGTCCAGATTGATTTACTTTAATCTGACGGTCCATATTTTAAAAAAAATCTTTTAAATAAAATATAATATATTCTATTTATAGAATAAATTTAATAAAGTATTCTGTTTTATATAAAAAGATGTTTCTGTTTTATTGCGTTAATAATACGAATAAAACAAAACTTCATTATCGCTAAATAATTCATATTATTAATTGACAACAATTGAATCAAACTGAGTGACTTCTCACATAAGCATTAATAATCAATACCGTGTGCTACTATGCAACCGCACGTATTACTGTACTTTTACTATCGAGTAGTTCAACAGTATCAACGGTAAAACTTCCGCTGTTATTTTTAATAAAATATTTTTATCGTTTTCTCAATCCGACAATAATTCCATTGTGGGGTCCACCAATGATTGTGTCGTCGTACGAATATTCTCCGACCAATCGAATATTATATAGTAACTTGCGTACTTTGTAAAATTTATAAATATTACCCCCAACTATAACATTATATCAATTTTACTCCATAATATTAAAAAATAATATTTATAGAAAATTTATTTTTATTCAAAAAGTTGGGGTTTTACATAAAATATCAACGTAGCAATTATTGAATCAATAAAATCAAATATTGAGCAGTAATTACTGTAACAATTATTGAGTAGTGCCTTCTTACGTAAGGATCAATAATTCAACAATACTGTACAATATCGTGTGCTACTGTGCAACCACGCGTATTACTGTATTTTAACCACCGGATATTCCAACAGTGTTAACGGTAACTTCTACGCCGTTACTTGTAAAAACTCAAACTTGTCATTTTCTTCATCCGACCGTTTTTTGTTATGGGGCCCACAAATGGCTGTGCCATCATATCGTACGAATATTCCACGACCAAACGAATATTCCCCGATAACAATGAATATTTTATAACCACTTGCTTATTTTACAAAATTTGCTCATTTCACCCATACCCAAAGCATTATATCAAATTAACACCTTATTATTCAAATTAATAATTAGAGTAAATTCGATTTTATTTATGAATAAGTTGGGGTCTTACACATTCAGCTCGTCTATCTTACCGATTAAGCCATTCAGACTAAAACAAACGCACTGACCGATTCAGCTATTCAGATTTAACTTTATTCAGCTTTAAACAAATATCCCAAAGGTGTGACATATGGTATGTGAAGAAAATTGAATTCTTTTTCTTTTTTTTTTTCTTTTGTTAATTTGGGGGAAGGAAATCAAACCTAGGATTTCTTGCTTGGCAAGAAACCTACAATACCACTCAAGCCAAAAATTTTCGGTAAAACAATTATTTTTGATTGTTTATTTTTCTACATATATTGTTAAATGTTATAATTCAAATTTTATTTTTAAATAGAGTATATTTTCTTGATCAACTCTATCATATAATATTTGTGACTAATTGTCCCTAAAATTGTTCCCTGATTTGTCAAAAAAAAGAAGAAGAGAGGAACAATTTAGTAAGTTTATACCCTATGTCAAAGTGTTTAAAAAAGTCGAGGGATATTTATTAAGGGAGTATTACGATACATTTTCCCGAACACATTAAGTTACATTATTTCTTGGAGAAGAAAAAGTACACAATAAAATTTAAATTTTTTTGTAACATAATCCAGTTAATTGAAGTGGGACGGTAAATGCTCTTCATTTCTATTAAAAAGAACGAGTTTTATTTATAAAATTTGTAATTATTTTTCATATTTAATTTTTAAAATAATAAATTATTAATTAATTAATGGTGACATGATTATTAAATTCTGATGGAACATATAGTATTATACTTATAAAACTTGATAAGTAGTAGTACTAGTAGATTATACTAGTACTACTGAACACAATTATTACTACATGGGGATAACTAACAACTGACAAAACGGAAAACAACTGGATTAAAGTCATTGAAGTAGGACCCAGGCGAACTTTCTAGGAAATCTGCATGTGTTCCACGCGCAAATCTTCTTAGCAGTTAGCAGTAGGATTTTAACTGTCAAACCCGTGTGTGGATGGTCGGATGATGATGTCATTAGAAAAAGCTGTTTTTGTTTTCTTCTGCACCACGTGGGGCCCACGTCAATCCAGTTAGGATAGTAGTACAAGCTTTTGCAGGACTTTTCTCCATCACTCCCGCCTTAAAATTTATTTAATTCTAAAAAGTTATACTAATTTTAAAATTAATAATAATTTTAAAATTTAATAAGTGAGCTTTTGACCCATTATTTTAAAAATTGGACTGGACCGGAGTAAACAAAAAAACTCGGTTGACTTACTGGTTGGACAGGTGGTTTAACCGATATTGATCTAATGATTCAGTTATTTTTTATATTAAATTTTGTTAATATTAAAATTAACTATTTTTAATAATATTGTAACTCAACTTTATTATGTTTTAATTTATAAAAATGAGATTTTTTTAAATTTTCTTAATTATTAATAATATATATTTTTATATATTAATGATATCACTAGGTTAATAACGGTTGGACCATTGATTGAATCGGTGACTTATTCATCTGGTATTTTTTTGATTTGATCCGGATCTAAGAACTTTGGATTGACCTTGAAAATTATATTAATTTTATTTTTAATTTTGGAAGAGATGAATTTGTAGCCTAGCAATATGATTAGCTCCCTAAACAATTATCAGGTTTGGCTGCTACTTATCAACAAATCAAAGAAAAAGTCAAAAATGGAGTTGCGGCGTCACCCGAGGAAAAACACACTCATGTTGGACCAGGACATACACGTAAGCAAACAAGTTGTCCCAAAAAAAAAAAACAGCTGGTTGCTGGTTAAACTCCACTCTAAGCCAAGTTATAGCAACCGTGGGCCGCCAGCCTGTTTACTTACATACAATTCCGTGTTTGCCAACAACAATTCAATACTACTGTTACTCCACTACTTTATATTGCCTATAAATAAACATGATTCATTCACCCCAAAAGCAAATCTCAACTCATCAACATCACTGCTTATTTCACTTCACTCTACTACTTAATCATTATTATCTGGATTATGGATATCTTCTCCTATTATTCGGACCCACTTCAATCCGGTTCACCCGAATTTTGGTCAGCTCAAGATTGCTCGTCCGCCTCGGAGGGAGCTGGCAGCTGTAGTGTTCAGCCTGCCAATTATTCGGATGAAGAGATGATAATGTTAGCTTCCAGTCATCCCAAAAAACGCGCCGGGAGAAAGAAGTTTCGGGAAACTCGGCACCCAGTGTACCGGGGAGTTAGAAGAAGGAACTCCGGCAAGTGGGTATGCGAGGTTAGAGAACCAAACAAGAAATCGAGGATATGGCTTGGCACTTTTCCCACTGCTGAGATGGCCGCTAGAGCTCATGATGTCGCCGCCATTGCCCTTAGAGGACGGACTGCTTGTCTCAATTTTGCGGATTCCTCGTGGAGATTGCCTATTCCGGCATCCGCAGATGCCAAGGACATTCAGAAGGCCGCTGCAGAGGCGGCAGAGGCGTTTAGGCCACACACTAAGGATGATGCGGCGGCGGAAAGAGTAGCATCATTGCCGGAAGATGTGTTCTACTTGGACGACGAGGCAGTTTTTGGGATGCCGGGGTTGCTTGCAAATATGGCAGAAGGGATGATGCTACCTCTACCTCGATGTGTGGGAGATGGATATATTGGGGATGAGATGGAATTTGGGCTTGACGCCTCTTTGTGGAGTTATTCTATTTAATTTAGTCTTGGTATGTTGACCAGTTTATTTTTAGCTAAGTAGTGCTTTACTGTGTTTTTATTAGGAAAGTTTGTCCGTACTTAATTTTTTTCCCGCAAGTACGGAATAGGTAAGAGGGATTTGCTGTGCATAAAACTGAGCATGTGTTTTGTGCTTTAAATGTATATAAATAATATATATAGGGCTGTGTGCCTGTAAGGCTGTAAGGGTAAACCTTCATCTTAAATATGAACGAAATAAGAGTATTTCTATGACCGGGTATTTCTCTGACTGTTACTCCACTTGAAAAAATGATGTGAAAAGTTGATAAATCTTGTTATTACTACTTATATTTTATTTTTTGTTTGTACATAATTTGTGCACATAAACCCACTAATGAAATAAAGTGTTTACATTGTCAGTAGTTGAGCATTAAACTGTAACCAAATATACAGTTGAAGAAAAAGCTATGCATGTCTGGTTTACTTTCATTTAAACTATAATGCTAAGTTTGGATTGAAATAATGAAGGTGAGAATGAAATGACTCATTCTTGTGAAATGAAAAAAATTATATTTTGTTGTAATTGAAATGGTTTGAATCATTCTTATTCCTCTCAAATTTATGAATTTTATTTTTTGGGAGAGGAAGAGTACGGAATATATAACTCATTCCAACTAAAATAAAATGAATCATTCCCCTCTCCATTTCATTCCTTCAATCCAAACGTAGCATAAAGTATTTATCATTCATTCCAATGAAAATCTTTCCACAAACAGTCGCATAATTGAGATACAGAAATACGAATTGGTAATGTTCGGGAGTGTTTTTCCGACCCTCTTTTGGGCTGAATGCTTGGGTCGGGTCAAAGGAGGTCGGGCTCGTATGTTCAGAGATGTAAGATCGGGGTCGGTTACCCGATCCCAATAGGCTGGGGCCCGTGGTCATCGTAAGGGTTGGGTTTCGCTATTGGTTTGGGCCTGAGCGTATGAGCAGTCCACATGCAGAGTTGGTGCGACAAGGAGTTTACGTGATTAAGGGTATCAACCCTAATCTTACGTCAACAAGGTAACTCTGGATGTAGTGGTGGAAAGGATTTCACTTGCACTTTTTACGGAGATTGTGTTGGACCCAAATATGATAGCTAACATATTTAGGAGTCCTACTCTAATCCAAAGAAGAGGATACCAAGGTGAGAGCTCTATAAATACAAGGCCAAGGTTACAATTAACAGGTAATATCTACTTTGAGCACTAAACATATAAACCTCCATTGTTAAACCTTGTGAACGGCCTGTACTTATTCTCACACCGGAGCTATCCCCCGGCGGTACGGCCGTCAAGCTTCTGTGTGATCTGTTATTGTGCAGGATTCAGCGCGTGGATTTTGTGATTGGACGCGCAGACGAAACTTGACGTTAACAGGTAACATAAAATTCTTAGCACCATCAGAGTACACTCGCTGGGTTTCATTTCTATATGATTCTGTAGTAGTTTCTTGTTCCAATCGCTGGGTGGCATCTTCACATGTTGCACGACTGTCAGGCTCATCTCGATCCTTTTCACGAATACTATGTGAAACATTCTTGTGATAACCTGAATCACAAGAATGTATCTAATGCAGTCATATTGAGTTTAGTCTTTTTCTTCGGACAACAGTTTCCTGAAAAGGTTATTTCCTTCCAACATGAAAATGGATCAAGACGGACCAAAAAATATGAATGGAGGGGAGGCCCTGCATCGATGCATCTATCTATTAAGCTTTACTTAAAATACTAATATGATTCTTTAATATTTTTTGAAATGACAATTTTGATTTTAGTCCTTTGGGAGAGTTTATTTTTGATATTTTGTCTGAAACATTATTATGCTTATTTTTGCTACTTGAGTTGGTTTTATATCAAGGAAAGTGATATATTTTGCTTTGTTCATATAGTATCAATTCGCTCCATGTCTCCTCTACAAATTCGTCTTACATTTTGTTGGGAGAGAACAGGGAAGCCCCGTGTTGTCTGTACGTCCACAAGACACTAACATGTATATTTGAAAATCAACTTGACCCAAAAGCTTAAGTCATTAGGTCTTAGTCTCGTTCATGTATATTATTAGTCCTTTACTCTTTCATTCCAACTCCAACTCACTCATGATATCCTAACACGAGTCCTTTTTTCACCATCAAGAGTCAACTTCCATCAAGAAAAAGAGGCCTTTCGGAATTTAATTTTTTCCAAACCAAATGACGTATATTTTGAAAAGACTCACCAGCTCAGAATCAATATTTCGTAACTTTGATACCAGTTGCTGGGAGAGAACCGGGAAGCCCGCATGTTGCTTGTGCGTATACAAAGAACTAACATACATGTTTGGAACCCAACTTGACACAAAAAGCTCAAGTCAGTAGGTCTTAGACCCATTCATATATATTAGTCCTTTACTCTTTCATTATTTATCACATTTGACCAAACTCGACCGTGCTTTAAACTTTTCTATATTTATTTATTTTTGTTATGCTCATACTGTTTCATGATCCACCGAAAAAAGACCACTATGGTGTAAAAATTTCCTTTTTCAGTTGTACTAAACTTTTGTAATCACATCTATTGCTTTTTCAGTTTGGGGAAGGCACTCACTTCTGTAACTCCTCCTTCGTTCTCTTGAGCTTTCCACGTTCAGCTTCAACATCAATATTTCCACGATGCTTTAGGTAAATAGAAAGGTTTTTGTTTACAATAGATACAGAACATCCAGCTGGGGGATCATCTTTCTCGGGCAATACCTGGCCAATATAACTACAACTTGATCAGTGCCCTATTTTTCTTTACATAAAGACACTTGATAAACAAATTGATAGACAGAGTTGCAAAAAGAAATGGAAACAAACAATCAGAAGCAAAATAATATGTCAAACTCTGGCTTCACATAGAGATTAGAATGAGACAAAGGAAATATCTAAATCACAGGTGACATGGAATAGCCATAGAGAAGTTTCTTGAAGCCTTCATCAGTTACCATATCAATTTTGGTGTCGACACTTTCCGAAACCGTCTTATGATTTAGTATCACAAGTGACCTTGTCCTACCCCATGAGTTAGCCATTTACATGTCTTGAGACCTCATATTGACCCCAATATTTATAATGATCTCCTTTGAGGTAACTCTAACATAGTTTCCTAATTCCTAATGGCTTACCCAGTGTGTGTGGTTTGTGTGGTATATAGGGTGCACTTGGTGGTTTAGCAGCACACATGAAGGGTGGCTGCGGGTATCACCTAATAAAACAAGTCTTGAGACTTCAAATAGACCTAATATTCATAAAAGTAAGCATCTAGATAATTTTTACTTTTTCAAAATGTTACTTTGACTAAAAAATAAAAACATCATCCCAATCTCAGAGAAAATAGAGTTTATTACATTGAGATTTTTAATAGATATATACATATAAAAAAAATTAAAAAATAACTTGCAATAAAAGCAATATAATATACTACCTCCATTTCAAATAATAAGATCATTATTGACTTTTTTGAAAATATGAAACAATAAATCTTACAATATTTTTTTCAATAGTTTATGTATTGACTAAAATTAAAAGAATCCATGTCAATTTTGAGTTTGATGTCTTAAGTTTGATTTCAAAAGGTCAATATATATAAAAAGATGTCTTAAGTTTGAATATATATATATATATATATATATATATATATATATATATAAAAGAAGAAAAGGTTGAGGCAAATAAGAAGCTCAACTGCCTCTGCATTATCATTGACCCCATAACCTCACAGGTTAGCCTTGAAAAAAGAACTACAACCCTTCCGTGAGAAAACAAATTTCCAGACTTCAAAAAAGCTTCCAGAGTCGGGGACTGAAACTTCGCCCTCATAAAAATAATATGAACTGCACAACAAAAGTAGCCGATTATAAGCCTAGTTCTGGATGCTTTAGTGCTAACCACGTTAAAGACAATATTCGTCTTAGATGGAAGGCAGTTCTCTAGATGAAAAAGGAAGAACTTCTCAAGTATAGGAAAGCCTTACAAAAGCATTTGTCACAGCTCTTGATCTTTTTACATCCATTGTAAAAGGGATCAGATATTGACAAAGGGCAAGAATGAGCAACAAAGATAAGGATTCAGTAAACCAACTAAGTCAATGCTACACGTGACCAATCAAGAGAAGCACCTAGGCGACGTGATTGCTTCAAAATGCTTCCCCCATGCTCATCCTTCCACCTCCATACCTTTCGCCAAAATTTAAAAAAACCCAAAGATTAATGCATCAGTTTAGCTAATAAACCTGAAACAAGTTTATGAGAGATCAAACTCACTTCTGATACAAAGCTTTCTTGCCCCAAATCAAGTCGGGTTAATCTCCTTTCCGTCATGATCTTTTTTTCCACAGCCAACTACCATGAGCATTTAAATAAACATCTTTTAGAAACTCCAGAGTCCAGATTCACCAGTTTTTAAACGCAAACATGGATCCAAGTATGCAACACGTAACAAACAGGGGAATGCATAATTGCATATGTGTGATGTCATTTCATGTCAATGGATATTGGATGTGAATCTAGGTCGATCAGCCACCCAGCACAGATATGACCAATATACCACCAAAATAAGGCCAAAGGCACTTCAAATTCATTGATTTTTCATTTGTTTTACCTTTTTGTTTATTCAAGTGATATTTAACATCTCACAGTATAAGGTGATGCAGCCAACACCATCTCATTTGTGTGTACCACATCTGGGAAACATTAGTGCCTTGACATATGTATGACAGCTACCAGTCTATCACATATATGCATGGCACATGGATGGTAAAATGTTAGAAGATCCACTCCTCTTTGGTGCAGCCTCACCATCACATATATAGATATCATACACAATAAATTAACAAGTTAAAGAGGTGTTCTAACTACAACCTGTGCTGCTATTCCAGCATGGTCCATCCCAACAAACCACAACGTATTGTATCCCAACAATCTCCACCAGCAAATAATTGTATCCTGTTCGCAACGAAATCAGCAGAGATAAATAAACTATAAATTTTATTCAGATAAAGAAAGACATAAGCTATAAATTAAAAAGTGATTAGAGGAAGATATGCATAATCATGAGACCTGGATAGCATCAATAAGAGCATGGCCTATATGTAGTGCCCCAGTCACATTATTAGGTGGCAGAATCTGTACTCAACAGGAAAATGAAACTTAGAGGGAACCATAAGCTCTGAGGAATATTGAAAGTCTAAATTAGATAAATGGTATTAAAGTTGAGAAGAAGGGTTAGTGTTGGATTGTGAGTCATAATTTATATGACTTTGGAATGTAATAGAAAATTGTAAAGTGTATGATTCTGGAATAAAGATTGTGTCGTAAGTTTTAAATAAACGATTTTTTACCAAGTATATTGTTACTGAATATTATGGAAGATGTGTGCAAGTGAGCACTAGATCCGCTGTGGAAAGCACACGGATTTGGGGGCGTCACATTGACTCTGTTATATTTATATTTTAGTCACATTTCACATTTCTCAAGTTTATATAGATAATAGAGTTCACATTACTCAAGTTATAGGATTCATATTACCCAAGTTATAGGGTTCACACTGCCCAAATTATAGAGTTCACAATACTCAAGTTATGAAGTTCACAATACTCAAGTTATACAAGTAATTCACATATCACAACTAACTTCACACAACAACTGAAATTCAAAACAGTTTTATAGCACATCGTTGCACATAAAAACAGTTAAAACTTGCACATAGTCCGAAAAACTTGTTTGATTCCGCTTTTATAGTTTACGCTAATTTTTGCGTCTTTCAATCAACCTCTTGAAGTTGCAAGCTTTACATTTATCTTGAATAAGCAAGACTTAATCTTCCTCTCAATTATAAGTACACTTACTATACTCTCTCTTAGAATTGTTTTGGGATTTAATGAAGGTTATTAGCATAGCATAAAGGCTTTATTTATAGGCATCCAAGACTTGGGGTATAATGGTCATCACACCACAATCAATCAAAGTGGTCAACAAGGCCATCTAGCTCAACCTCTAACAAATGAACAACAAGGCCAAAAGCTAAGCCACTCACAAGTGACCAACAAGGCCAATGGCCTACCAAGCTTGACAATTGCAACCCAAAAGCCACATCTCACCTTTCTATGCTTGACAACACTAAAGCAAATAACTAATAAGCCACATCTTATCTCTCAATGCTTGACAACAGTAAAGCAAGTAATCTAATAGGCCACATCTCTCATTTCATTGCTTGACAACACACCAAGAGTTAGCAAAACTCAATTTGGTGACTAACTCTTCAAAACAAGTATCAATACTTACAAGCTTGTAAGTATTACATACTTTCATAATTACCAAAATATCTCTACTTTCTCTACAGCCTAATCGGATCCCACCTAATTTGGTTATTCCAAACTTAGTTTACTATCTAGTTAGCTTCTGGTTTTATCATTAGTTAGCTTTCCTAACTAATCCGGTTAGCCAAAAAGTGTTGACTTTCCTAAAGTTGACTTAGCGATTTTAGGAATATTGGTTTCCTAGTTAAGTTTTACAAAAAAATTCTATACTTATACTTATAATGAAACCATACACATTCAATCACATAACACATAATTTCAATCACAAAAATATCCTTTATTAATCATATAAGATTACATTACAAGTCTTATAAGGATTCGGAATATTACAGTCAAACCAATATTCCCACTAAGTAAAACAAGAAAAATACTACACAATCAAAAAGTAATGATCATATTCCTGAAAGAAGCCCACAATCACAAAGAGACTTGGAACTGCTAGAACCTGCCACAAAAAAGTTTGATTATTCCCACCACGAATACCACCTAGATGAGCAGTTAGGACATTAGAACTGTAGTAGTATCAAATGTGGCCTCTATTATAATGACAAAAGCTAACAATGTACAAACTCACGAATTCTCTACAGCAACAAGATTATACTGCTTTGCCATTGAGAAGATAGCTGTTTCTTCTCACTGAAAGGAGTCTTTGGGTCAATATAATCTTCAGGGTTTTCTTCCCCTGCCACCCTCTTTACATTCTTTTTTCTACTCGCTTTAGGAGCTTGTGTTACCTTGGTCACATATAAACCAATTGAATTGAATCGAGAGCTGGCAATGCCGTAGGAACAACAAGGAAAAAGTTGTAAATGTTTCTGCAGTAAAATTAACGAACCAGAACCATAACATGAATAACAGTTATATTACTCCCATAGTTCCACAAAAGAGTCCCATTTTATATTTTTCCTAGTCAAACTGCGAACTCCTAAAATGCAAAATTGATGTGAATTTATTTGCTTAGACTAACACAATAGTTAATATGTAAACTACTTAAAAGTATAAGTAAAGAATTATTATTTCAGAAATTAAAATGAATTCACATCACAATTTAAATTTTTAGGATTTCAGAGTAGGATCAAACTCAAATGGAACTCACGGAAGAAGTAATATCCATATACCTGAAGTTTAGCTGCTTCAGCTTTTTGTGAGGCCTTGAGTTTTTTCAACTCTTTGTATCTTGCCCATCATACATATGAGAAAAACTTATAATTAATTCTACAGCTTATAGCATAATGGTATAACATTATTGAAACTAAAAAATAATCTATCTGTCAGGTATAATTCTGATGCCGTATTTACATTGCATGATATATAACTTTCCAAGTCAGTTTTCTGTTTTCAGATAATTATACAATATCAAGCCTAGGTTTTAGATTGCAAAATGTTTATGGCCGGAAAATGAGCACTAAGTTATAGTAGTAGGAGTAGAAGAAGATATTGAGAGAGTTGGTACCTTTTCTTCTTTCTTTTTCTTCTCCTCTGGATCCTCCATTAGCGTTTTACCTCCTTTATTGATGGATCAAATCAAGCAAATCAAAAAATTCTAATAAACCTTAATTTGAAGTTTTGAAACTGACGCAATGAACTACCTTGACCTGGCCGAGTGGAAACAGTGAAGAAGGGCGGCGAGCGAGGAAGGAGATAGAGCTAATGAGCTATAAGCTATTAACGCCTCTTATCTAGTAGTATTATTGTTGTTTAATTCCATTTTATATAATTATTGTATTTATTTAAATTGTATTTTATTTTATAATTATTAAGTGTAATAGGATAAAGGGTAAAAGTGAAATATGGTAAATAAATGAGTTGATATTTCATTTATTAAGGGTAAATTAGTATCTTAATTAAATTTGGGTTTGCAATGCATATATTACCATCCAAAATAAAAGTTAAACATATTATTTAATGAGATTCATTAATATAAAAAAATACTTATTATTTTTTATAATTTTGTGGGATTATTAAAGATAAATTTAAAAAAATTAAGGATAAATTAATATGAAACAGATGGAGTATAGTTTTTTTAATTTTTCTAAAGTTTTCTTAAGTTAAAAAAAAAATTACAAACAAAGAACTCCTCTTGTTTTTTAAACTTCCAAACAAGGTGATAGAGTTGGACTCGTGAATCTCTAGTGAATTATCAAGTTTGAATTTTTTTTGGTAAATTAAATTAAATATAATTGTATTTTACCCATTAAATTTTCAGAAATAATTTTGAAAATATTCAAAATGTCTAAAGATAAAGGTTTTTTTACATATAAAAGTTTATAAAGTGAATTATTCTTTCTGAAAAAAAATAACAAGAAAAATATTTATAGTATTTAAATTTACAAGAAAAAAAACTTTCAACTTAAAAAAATAACTTATAATATTCAGAATATTTATAGTATTAAAAAAATTCCTATGACTTTTGTATTTAAAAATTAAGATGATTTTGTCTTTACTAACTATATTTTAGAAGCGAGTGAATATTCAAAACTATACTAAAAAAGTGTTTGTTGGTCTGGTTCCGAATCCACTACTACTACTAGAAGTAGAGTGGAGGACAGGAGGAGGATTAGGGCATGGAGCGTGGGATTGGGACTTTTTACAGTGCGAGTGCGTCCAAGACAAAGAGCATCAAATTTAGGAAACTCCCCCCAATTCAGACTGACTTTCACGCGACAACCTCCTCCTCAATAATCCAATACACCCCCACTCATCAATCAGGTTGTGGTGTTCTACTCATATCATAAACTTTTGGAGCTCCGCTGCCGCTGCCGTCGCCGATGGCCTCTGCAACTCTTTCGCTGATGCCCTCTCTCAACCTTCCAACTCCAAGAAATCACTATTATTACACTCGTAAAACATCGTCCCACACCCCTCCCACGCACCCTCTCTCCTTCCCTATTTCCACTCCCCAATCTTTTTTCTGGCTGCCCCGACGAATTCCTCGAATCCCAAAGCCCTCCCCAACTCCAGCACGTTCCGCTTACATAACCGGCCCAGCTTCCGATCCCATTATCTCCACAGATGGCACCAATGTCGATGACGATCATGATTCCGAAATCATAGTACAACCATCCACTGCAATTAGTTGGGGCCTCTTGTGGACCCTTCTGGCCCGCAACAAACTCAGACTCACAGCTTCCATTCTCAGCCTCATCTGTTGTTCCACTTGCACTCTCTCTATGCCCATCTTTTCTGGTAAGGTTCATTTGACCTTTTAGTCCCTCGTATATTTGAAAACTGGAAAATTGAAGGAGGGCTGTTTACCCAACACTTTCGGTGATGTCCTTATGTTTATAGGACCGTAGAAAAAGTGCTGCTTGTTAGGACTTTTAGGTGGTGTTTGATTGCGTCTTAACGCTCCATCTTCTCTTAAGATCATTTGTATTTAGAGATCATCTGAATATATCTATTTAAAGGACGTCTTAATACAAAGATGAGTTGTTAAGATACATTAAGAGGTGGCTATACAATCAAACACCACCTTAATTTCTCTATCGCCTTAAAAACATATTTTGAATTTATTTAACAAATTTCTTAAATCAGCTCACGAAAATAGTTCGAGAAGCTTAAAAAGTGCACCTGCAGCGCAGCGCAGCTGTACCGCTAAACACACTTTTACATGGAAGTGGTTAGTATGAAGTTTATTTTTGAATAAGTTGGTCAATTGGCCAATAGAGTGCTGACACGCAGGCGAGGTTTTATGTGTGTTAGCATTCTATTGATCAATTGAACAACTTACTAAAAAATAAACTTCATGCTAACCGGATCCCTTTTACATGTTACCCTATACCCTTAAATTCTTAATTTCAAAATATTACTTCCTCTATTCCACCAAAAAGATTCTCACTTGTAAAATGTGCAAATATTAAGGTTGTATTTATGTTTCATGTTTATCCTAAAAAATAATAAGTTGCTAGTTTAATGGTCATGATATGATTATAAAATTTTTGATTGCAAACTTGACATCATATTAGTGAAAAAAGGAATATTTTATGGGAATAAACTAGGCAAATGGGACTCTTTTTGTGGAACAAATACTAATGCTTCTTTTGCCAGCACATCATTATTGTTAGTTTCATGTTATAAACTTATAATATAAGTTTATATGGGGTTTTATAGGGAGATTTTTTGAAGTGCTAATTGGGGCGAGGCCAGAGCCTCTGTGGAAGCTGCTAAGTAAGGTGGCAGTTTTATATACATTAGAGCCAATTTTCACTGTTATTTATGTTGTAAATATGAACACTATATGGGAAAACGTCATGTCCAGCTTAAGAGCTCAGATATTTAGCAGTGTATTGATTCGAAAGGTAAAACACTCGCTTCTTTTATTGTTATACTTGTTCCATACGAGTACTTGTATCCATTAAAGTTTTAACTCGGAGTATCGTTTTAGTTACTTCTCTGTGAAGTTCTATCCTGAGAACACATTACTTCAGTGTTTTAATATTTACTACTGTTTATGTTTGCAGGTGGAGTTTTTTGACCGCTACAAGGTATAGAAATTAGATTTTCTTTATTGTGTTTGTCAGTGCTACGTTATACTCCATGTTATTCAAATTTATTAGTTTTTTCTCTCACTACATCATCCGTCTAAACGTTCGATGCCTTACGTGTTTGTTATAATGTCTACAACGTCTTTGTGGAGATAAAACAGTTATTTTGTGATAGTGTTACTTGTAATATTAATTAGCAGTGTTGATATTTTCCTAGCAGACATTTAATTTTATGCAAGCAGTAGTTATCATGAATGCCTAATGTCCTAATTGGGTTTCCACTTTTGTAGCCTAGTAAACTATTTTCCATTCTGGCTCAAGGTTTGCATCTTTATTCGATGTAAAAGGTAATATAATAGGAAAAAAGAAAAAAAAGGCACACATATTTGATATTTAATCTTAGAATTTCAGTAATTGTCTCACCACAATGCTCAACTTTATGAACTTCAACCGACTTTTGGAGATGTTGTAATTGCACTTGAAAATGTTTATGATGAGAGCATTTTTTAGATAATATGCCTTGTATTTATTTGCTTTCCCAAAGTTAATGAACAACAATTAGAATTAATGCTTTACCAAAGTTTCCGTGTTTTGATTCTTAGCTTTATTCCACACACAAAGTCACTGGGCACATGATACAAGATGGATGCAGCGAAAGACAAAAAGAAAGAATGAAAAATGCAACATTTATTCTGATTGTAATTTTGAATGACAAAAGACATACAAGTTATTGATGTAACCATGAAAGTGCTCGAAATTCTAAACAAGCTCAATAAGGATGTGGAAGTGAAAACATCAATTCTGCTTACATTTGAATGAGTAGTCTGCCTCCATAAGTATTCAGACTTTGATGAGTACTTTTTTAGCATTTGTTTTGTTTATCATGCTAGACCCTTTTCCTTTTTCCCTATCATAGACTTACAACTAAACTTTTGTAATCCAGTCACTTTAGTTTTGCTTCTAATTTTATTTCACCTTTCTTTTACTTTTGTCTCTTTTTCGCTCATTAAGGAACACTCTTTGCCACTACTATTGATTTGAGGTTTGTCATTTGCTTCTTATAGGTGGGTGAACTCACTTCTTTGTTGACATCTGATTTAGGTTCACTCAAAAATATTGTGAGTGAAAACATTTCAAGGGATCGTGGTTTCAGGGCACTATCCGAGGCAAGCTACTCTACACTAAGTAAAAGTGAGCTTTTGTGTTGATTATTTTCTCTCCTTTTTTGTGTGAAAAGTGAGCATTTTGAGAATCCACATGAGCATGATATAACTTGCACTTCAAAGTCCCAAGGAATTATATTCCTGAGTCTACCCCCTTTATTCCCAAATTTACATTATGCTCGACAATTGCTGATTAGAATAGTGGCAAGAAGGCTTTTGTGAGCTTAAAAGAGAATGTACTTAGTCATGAGATTTTTCCTTTTCTTGCAGGTTGTTGGAACAATATGCCTACTGTTTGTTCTAGCCCCCCAGCTCGCACCAATATTGGTTATACTTATGCTTGTCGTATCTGTTTTAGTTGGTAATATATTATTCATTATTTTGCTATTTGTTAAACTCCGCAATGTTTTATTTTGTCAGGCAAGTGTGAAGTGTGATAGGGGTAGATTCAATTTTTCTGAAGTTCTTTCCCATTTTCTTCTTGGAATTCTCTCTTATCGTATAAAGTTTCAAATATACTAAATCAATCATCTTGGTATCTACAATTTATTTTAAAAGCAAGTTGTTAATTTATTGTGTTATGAATTTCTAGTATTTTTTTCAATATATATATATATATATGTATGTATGTATATAAACTAGCCATACTACTAGTGCCTCCGGCACTACGAAGGGGAGGAGAGATTGCCGATGCTGGAGAATGGAGGAGTCAGAGGGCGAGCTTGGGAGGAGGAAGAACGGAGGAGGATCTGAGAGTGAGAGAGAACAATTTTTTATCCTTTGAAGTTAAAGAGGATATAATGGACGGTGAGCTTTATCCTTGGACGGTCCTGATCGTTTATTAGGGCGAGCGGGAAATTCAAAATCAGTTGTGTTTTGTTAATTAGATATGTAACTTTGTGCAAGGTGTAGGAATAAGATATGACACTATATCACAAAAAATTCTATGGGAACAAAAAATCTCAATTTCATTCCACTCTCTTTCATACTTTTGGAGCTGCCAAAATATTCTAACAATGGTATGCAAGGTGTAGGAATAAGATAAGACAATATATCGCAAAAAATTCTATGGGCACAAAAAGTCTCAATTTCATTATGCTCTCTTTCATACTTTTGGAGCCGCCAAAGTATACTAACAATGGTTATAAATTGTTTTGGATATTTTCTGGAACTTCCCATTTTGCTCACATTTTCATACATGCCGATGACTATTACATTCTCAGCTATATACAAGCGGTCAACTGTGAATGTTTTTAAAGCTCATGGGGCGGCCCAAGCACACATCGCAGATTGTGTAACTGAAACTTTTTCTGCTATACGTACTGTAAGATCTTTATACTTTCTTTTTTTATTTATTATCTTTTTTTAATTAAGGTCATGCTATTTCGTCTCATCCTTAACTATTTATACAGTGGTTTCACCATCTGAAGTAAATAATATGCACACGATATATAAGGTTTATCGACTTTAGCATGGTATCAAGTGACACAACAAAGAAGCTTGTTTCTGCATGCAGGTAAGATCATTTGGTGGAGAAAAACGTCAAATGTCAATGTTTGGCAGCCAGGTCAGATCATTGCTATGTGTAGATTTCATGTCCCATAATAACTAATACATATTATTGCCTTATATGTGCACTTGGCATCTATTTCTGTGGAGATTGGCAGGTTCATGCTTATCAGAATAGTGGAATAAAGCTCGGGATTTTTAAATCCTTAAATGAATCGCTGACTAGAGTTGCAGTTTATGTATCTTTGATGGCTTTATATTGTCTTGGAGGAAACAAAGTAAAAGCTGTAAGAACTTCAAGTTGGAACTTTTATTTTTTATTTTTTTATTTTTTTATCTTCTTTAATTGTATACTCCCTCTGTCCCAGATAAAAGTCTTGGTTGACTATTTGTGTATATTAAGAAAGAGAATAAAATAACAAAATTGTTCATATTTAAATTCTCATTTAATTGCATAGTTTTCAGCACATGGCTATTGATGCTCTATAAATATGCATAGAGAATAGAAATATGACAATTAAGGCAAATAGATTATTTAAGGCAAATAGACATTTAACTTGGACTACCTAAAATAGTAATATATATGTGATCAAGTGAGTGCTTTTCACACTAAAATTATTTGATCATACTATTTTCATTGGTGAATGTTTTTGTGGTTTAATCAAGAAATTCAGATTCTTACATGTTTGCAGGTGTTTCCTTTTATAGATCTACTTTTAGTTTCTAATTAGCTAAATCAGATAACATATTACAAATTGATGCATATAGGGTGAACTATCTGTGGGAACTGTGGCTTCCTTTATTGGATACACTTTCACCTTGACTTTTGCTGTGAGTCCCTTTTATTTCCTTTGTTCTCCTTTTGCTGTTTCCACCTTCCATATGCTAATTTGCACTATGAGTTTTTTAGGTTCAAGGGCTGGTTAACACATTTGGAGATCTTCGTGGAGCTTTTGCTGCTACAGAGAGAATTAATACTGTTCTATCTGGGGCTGAAGTTGATGAAGCCCTTGCTTATGGTTTGAAAAAAGATATAAAACAAAAAGAAGCCCTTGATAAAAATTTTGGAATGTTTTTCATCAATGGTTCAGATGGAGCTAATAGATCTAAGAATATGGGTTACATGTCATCCCTGAAAGGAGATAGCAATGTACGTAGTCTTGCACGATCTGGTGATATATATCTTGAAGGTATCTTCTGTTCAGCAGTTTATAGTTTATACTGATTTTGTGAAACAGAAATACATAATGTATTTCATTTCAAAAATTCAATTAAATTTCACTTTTCAAGAGCATGTATGAGATAAAACAGTAATATGCACTGCAACTCGTAAGAGGAAGGACATATCTATGATATCTTTCTATTCCTTACTAAATTTGTGAGCAAGAATAGTATGGTTGGATGCTTGGCCTCTAGATATTGTATTTTATATTCTACATTCCTTTGATATCTTGTTTCCTTTCTTAAACATAAGCCTTCAACTTAAATACCAAATAAACACTGAATTTACCCTGTTGTAGCCTTTAAAGCTTAAACTTAACTTGTTATACTAAATCATGAAGTAACTAATTTTATTCCGATAGAACATTCATGAAACTTATTATGGTAGAATTGGATCGAAAACATGTGTGATGCACATGCCATGCTAGTAGAGGTATATTAAGAACCTTGTTGTTGAGGTGTTCTTAATACACAGATCTGCATCAAACATGCTGTTTTCCATGCTAGCAAAAATGAATTGGAAGGTTTCACTGAGAAAATTGTGTTTCCTCAGGTCCAATATATAGAGAAGAGATCTTCAAAGTAAAAGCTAAAGTGATCAGGGTTTATTTGGTTATTTTGCTTAAACTACCTCTAAATTACTCTATGTAGTTGTTTACATGTAATGATCAGAATGTATTTCTATCATCTCTGTACTGATACAAACCATCTCCTTTTATTTTTTCTGCAGATGTGTACTTCTCTTATCCCTTGAGGCCTGATGTGGAAATCCTGAAAGGTCTTAATCTGACACTAAAATGTGGAGCTGTAACTGCTCTGGTGGGACCAAGCGGTGCAGGGAAAAGTACAATAGTACAGTTATTGGCACGATTTTATGAGGTTTGTTCTAACGTTTTTTATGGCTACTGGTGAAGTCATGTTTTTCCTGTAATGGATTGGTAAAGTTGATGTGCAATATTTTGCAGCCAACCAGAGGTCGAATAACAGTAGCTGGAGAGGATTTACGAACATTTGATAAGAGTGAATGGGCTCGTGTTGTCTCTATAGTGAATCAAGTATTTTTTTGAACTTTGCTAATTAAATTCTACACTTTATGCATGAGCCTTGGTTTATGATTGTTTCAATCTTTTCAAAGAAGAAGCATCTTGGACAGGGTTTGGAGTTGTAGCCAAGCGACTAGACTTTTACCTTGTAGTTATCTTTATGGAGACCAACTTTCATAAACAAATGCAAATATAGTCCTCAGAAGCTAATCAAATAGAGCACAATTAACTTCCTTGAACATAGTCATAAAAGAATCTATAATAACCTTAACAAAACAAGAACAGCATAATGAAAATTTTAAAATGAGTAGACATATGTGGAAGAAAAAAAATCAGCTTTATTTATTGTTATCACCTGGCTCAGGACAGATGAATATTTATTAGGCTATTGGTTATAGGATAAGTAGTTGGGTTGTGTCGGCGTTGCATTATATTTCATCCAAAATCAGTTCAGATGTAATTCTTTTACTTCATTCAAATAACTTGTTCTATTAACATTTCATAGGAACCTGTTCTTTTTTCGGTCTCTGTGGGAGAGAACATTGCATATGGCCTCCCAGATGACTATGTATCCAAGGAAGATGTGATAAAGGCAGCCAAAGCTGCAAATGCTCATGATTTCATAGTTTCACTCCCACAGGTTTGTCATCTCTAACATGTTCCTGCATTATTTCTTTCTCATAGTTTTTTTCTTATTTACTGAATGCTGTTAAATGGAAGGGCTATGACACACTTGTTGGGGAGCGAGGAGGTTTGTTAAGTGGAGGACAGAGGCAGGTACTACTAGAGTAATACTTAGTGTGTGTGTGGGGGGGGGGATGAGAGAAATATATATTGATGCTGAACCTTCTTCCAATTGGCAGAGAATTGCTATTGCTAGGGCTTTACTCAAGAATGCCCCAATCCTGATACTTGATGAGGTAAGCTTTTAGTTTGATTCTCAATGTGCATGTTAGAAGAACAAGATTGTAATTTGACAGAATGGATCCTATGAGTAAGCCAGATGGAACAAATACAATGTTAGTGTACTTGCCATGTATTTTCAAAGATAGTCTTGTTCAGGGTTGAGATTTTAATGAACTGATGGCTGTTCGACTCAACTAATAGTAAACAATTGTGTAACAATGAAAATGAAGTCAGTATCATAACTGATTCAGTTATATCAATAACTAACACCACCTTGTCATCTTGATGTTACTACAGGCTACCAGTGCTTTGGACACAGTCAGTGAGCGACTGGTTCAGGGGGCGCTGAACCACCTGATGAAGGGAAGAACTACATTGGTGATCGCTCACAGGTTAAGCACAGTCCAGAATGCAGATCAAATTGCTCTGTGTTCTGATGGAAGTATTGCAGAGCTTGGGACCCATTTTGAGTTATTGGACAGGAAGGGTCAATATGCTGCTCTAGTTGGCACTCAGAGGCTTGCATTTGAATAAACTGAATAACTGATAATTGCTGCTGAATATCTCTACTTGCTGTAATCCATTTGGGAGGAAGCATGTACGTGAGTATGCAAAGTTAGTAATGTTGGTCCTTTCTAAATCCAGAAAGCAAATGTTTACCTCCACTGTTTTATCTTTCTTTTTTTGTTAATGCAGGTGTTTTCTTCTGCCCTAATTGGAAGTAGGTGACAAGGAGATTTCTCAAAAAGAGTTTAGATGAGATACTTGGTTGAAAACAAAAAACACTTCTTTTAACATTTATACCAAATGTAAACCGCTACAGGGGTGGGTGGTGTTCAAATCTGTAAAATTTATTGATTTTATAATATATATATATATATATATATATATATATATATATATATATATATATACACTTTTGGTTATGTAATATTACAGAATACAGATATTATATGTATATTGCATTTTTGTTGTGTTGCTCCCTAGAGATGGACCAAGTTATCTAGTTGATGATGATGATATTATTGCTTTCTTAGCAATATGGCGGAAGAGAATATAGTTTCTATTGAATAGGCATATCTATCTTTTTTAATGCAGCTTATAAAACATGTGATTTTTTTTATAACTTAAATCTATGCAGTATTTTCTTAGCTCAATTTAAGGGACCAATATGTGTTTCTCTTTTTCTCCCTCATCATGGTTCACAAGCATTATTCCTATTCAACTTTTTACAATTCACGGCAATTATCACATAAAAAAAACTAACAGAATTATTATTATTAAGAATAGTGCAAGGAGATTATAGCATTCAGGTCGGCAAGGCATTCTGTAGGAAGAGCAAGGAAGGAATCCATAAGAAAGTCGTTAATGGGCTCAACTGTCGCCACCCCGACCAGTCTGCACCTCCCATGCGCATCCAGCCTCTCTCCTCTTCCATTTCTCAGTCTTCCCTTTGATTCCTCGGATGTCAACACCGTCTCAACCAGCAGCGCCGGAGCTTTATAAATACTCCCGATAGAAAACAAGAATTTTGCTTTAAACTCTAAATCAACCTGAAAACAACATATACTACTATCAATTATTAGAATAATTATTAGAATTTTTGGAGCATACGTTCCTACCTTTCCAGTTTCTTGGTTGATGCTTCCTTTAAACAATTGAGGAACAATATCAATTTTCAGAAAAGGTGGCAAAGGCAACCCCAAGAATTTTGTTGTTGCTGTTGTCAATGGTGGAATATAGAGCGTTTTCACATCAAAATCAACCGCAGTGAATTCCTCATCTGTGATGTTTCTCGTACCTGTTCCACTACCCTTACCCCCTTGGGCGTTGTATTCAAAATCGGGATATCTAGAAATACCAAGTTTGCAAGCTCCCAGAGTCTTGAATTCAACAACACAGACATCATCAGGCTTTGGAGTGACACTTGTGGTGGAAATGGGATCTTGTTGATAAGAAGAGTAAGAAGGTAAGGTTATAGTTTTAGTCCTAAGCTTGACAGTTGAAAATGAAGCTTTTCCTGAAATTCTGCAAAGAATTTGAGGATTCGAGGAGTGAAGAACCATTTGGAGAGTAGCTTGTGATGAAAAAAACTAGTTGGTGGATTCTAAATATTTATTTATATCAACAAGTTAATCTGGGAAAATTTTAATTAGATTCTTCTCAATACCCTAAAAAAAGGGGACCTTATCTTTAAAAGCAAGGAAGGTTGCTGATATTTGTGGATAAAAATAAGAGTGAACTTTTGCTGATATTCTGATAAATAGAATTGGGGTGGGTCCTTTTAAAATCTTTATGAAATGATTAAATCCTAACTGACGAGTGACGTGTTCAATAAATATTTTTGATACCTTAAAATTGATTTTAAAAAACAAAAACAAAGGATAGGATAATACTAATCTATGCGCAGGGTAATGACACAAAAAAATATCTAATAATTGTGATTTGTGAATATTACAACTCTTGAACTGTCAAAATCCACCTAACTATACACAAATGGCACGACATTGAAATTTCTCGCCCTACTACTTCACTACTAGTAATAAATAGCTAAAAATAAGTAAAATGAAATAAATAAATAAATAACCAACTTCATTTAACTAACTGGAACCAAAAAACAAATGCCTGGATTCAGCAGTTGAGCTAAATTACACTTCTAGTAAATTACATCAACTAGCATTAGCCTGATGGGGAGAAGAAGGATTTGGATAAAACTTGGGTCAGAAGTTTTAAGTAGGATGTTAGTAGATGGACTTTGATCCTTCATCAGCTGCCCCTTGGTTATCCTATTCCCTCGGCCAGTCCACACTATCAACAAACAAGAGATGACCTAAGTGACGCAGGAGTAGGGAGATGCGTGCATGACGCCCACCGAATAACCGATTCGGTCGCCATAAGATTTACCTGCTCGAACTCACCAAGACTGATTGTACGGTTCCTCTTGCTGTGGATGCTTGACATTCTAGACCCACTTGTTCCTCCTGTCCTTTTACTATCTATTGCCTCGTGCCCAAAGAATGGAGAAGAACCGGGTAACACAAACAGTTTCTTTGAGCTTCCCTCTGCATGATAAGTTAGATAGTTATAAATCACAGGGTTTTTAGACAGTATATATTATTGAAGTTGAAATAAACAACATACCTCTATGAACTGAATCCACTCTACATATGTTGGCTGAGAATTCCATTTCAAAATTTCCTTGCTCAGACACCAGGTCTGGGCCGAAGAATGCAAAGCTTGGCAGTGAGAGGACAGCGGTGGAGAATTCCAGTGTGTTTGATCTGCCACTGCTACTATGGAAGGAAAACCCACCAGACTCGGAGAGAGGCATTGATGGCTCCACAATGAAAGAAGACAATAATGATGATTTACACGTCTGTGCAGGTGATTTGGAGTTGAAAATAACAGGTGCTGCAGTGCCAAAACTAATGTCCTCATTCCTGGTCATAAATGAGGCAGAAAAAGAGCCTCCGCCAGCATCTAATCCTCCAAAACTTTGTTTTTCATTTATAAATGGTACTTCAGAAAGTTCTGTAAGATCCTTAGACCATGCATGATCTGCAAGACGAGAAATAGCAATCAAGTATTCAGAAACAAAGACAAGGAAAATATTTCTCTACAGTCCTACATTTAAGGATATAAATCAAATCTGTTACCTATTAAGCAATTGTTAGTATAGGAAAAGTCATGGCAAGCATTCATTGTCAGAGAAAAGTATGGTGTTTCCTTCACATATGTTCATTAAGATGCTTGAAAGCATTGCAAAAATAAGACCGAAAGAAAGGGCGAGTGTTTCGTGAGTGTAAAGTAACTGTACCAAGTAAAACAATAATTTAAGATAGGATACTCATTAATAATCATTTACTCTAATCCAATATACTATATATAAACTGAAACTTTTAAGTAGTTAGTCCTAGATTCTGTACAATTTTACATCATCTGTAGAGAAGGGTGGAAATCTATTAATGTTATAGATCTAATACGTTAACCTTTCTTCAGCATAGTATACCTGACAAAAAGCTTAATTAGGATATCTATAAAAAGATGCAAGAGTAAACCATATCTAGAACAAGAAGTCGGCAGCCAACCTACCTAGAACTTGCTGAGCTGTAAGCCTCTGCGATGGGTCTGTACAGAGCATTTCCCTAATCAATTTCTTGGCAGAATCAGATATATTATCCCAGGGGTCAGACCAAAAACGCAAATCAGCTGCCCTAACAGCATCAAAAATTCGTGACTTAGTCTTCCCCCAAAACGGCGGCCTTCCACTGAGAAGAATGTAAAGAATAACCCCTGCACTCCAGACATCAGCTGTCTGGTTGTAGCCACCAGCCAGAACCTCAGGAGCTATATAGAATGGACTACCAACCGTGCCATGCAATTTCTGTCCTGTTGGAACAAAACCGAAATGTTTAAACACTATGGCATTTATATTCTACAAGGACATTGATACAAGGAACATCAGATGAACACGAGTATTTACCTGGCTTGATGTAGGTTGCAAGACCAAAATCAGCCAATTTAATTGGTGAAGAGGAGGCTTTTGTAGCTAGGAGGATGTTCTCTGGTTTCAAGTCTCTATGAATAACACCCATGTCATGACAATACTTAACCACTTGCATCAGTTGCCTGAATCTAACCCTGGCCTCACCCTCAGAAAATTTCCCATTCTTCTCCAATTGATGGAAAAGCTCCCCGCCAGCACATAGCTCCATAACCAGATGAACAAAATCTTCCTCCTCATAAACTGCCTTGAGATCTACAACATTTGGGTGTCCAGACAACCTAGACATTATTTCAATCTCAAGCTTGATACTTCGAACATCATCCTCTGTAACCAATCTATCTTTAGAGATTGATTTGCAAGCCAGTACTTCTCCAGTAAACTTATCTGAGCATGCCCAGATAACGCCAAACTGACCCCAGCCCAACTGATCTCCAAGAACATATTGATCTTTCAAATTTGAGGTCTGAGTTGAGCCCAAAATGGTTTCTGTCAAACTTGCAACTTTGTAGCAATTGCATGGTTTAAAAGATGATTCACAGTTGCTGTCGTTCCAAGCAACAGCCATACGAAATTCGGAAAAGACTAATCAAGATATCGGCTTATATCTCTCCAGTTTCAAATTAAAGGCTAGCTCTTAGTGATGGCCTTTTCTACCAAGTGGGAATGCTGAATTTTAAAGTCAAAGTTTTTGATTAGTTGTTGAAGCCAACATACTAGGTTCACACTTGGGTCAAAGTACTGATGAAGCTTCAACGTAGAGTGGTTAAATTGTTGAAGTTTGATAACCATGATGAGTACAATGTACCTGAACAACAATCTCAAAGATAAACCTCAAAATAACTGAAGATCTGTCCCAACTGACTAACCTTGATCTGGCATACAAACGAAATGTGCCACATTAGATTCATACATGAATGCCAGTACACACATGGGGTATTTCTTTTCCTTAGATAACCTGGAAAATAGCTAGTACCAAATAAAAAAGAAAAAAGAAAAAGAAAAAAAACACTTGTGCAAATTGTAAAATATATTATTTTGTTGACAAGAAAATTTGATAATGCAAAATCAAGTTTAGAAAATCATCTGGAGAACAGTTTTACCAAAACAGAATCCAACCTCAAGTCACTACTTGGAACCGTAAACAAAAAGTTCCAATCTTGACCAAAGTGATCCACAAAAAACACATAATTTGAAAACCTAGCAACTCCAACTAAAACCAGTTAAAACCCTGTCCATACAACCCCTTGAACATGCAAAAAGAAAAAAAGAATTGACACACCCATCGAAATTTGACTCAAAGAAAAGAATACCAGATCCAAAATTTTGTTGACAAACATAAAGAAACCTAAGATAGGAAAATTACAGTTCCCTAAACACACATATACAAAGAGAGAGATGGGAACTAACCTAGTGGGGGAAGAAAAAGTATCCGGAGGGGAAGAAACAAAAGCACAGCAAATATGGATTGAGTAGGAGGAGTTGTAATTGAGTCCCCCACAAGAGAAATCTCCGGTGGGTTCTCTTGGTCTCTTCAGTTTACCAATACCAACCCCACTTGCGTTCTTTGCTGTCTAAATGATGTATTCTCCTCATTTTGCTGTGCTGTTTCATCTGTGTCTTCCCCTTTTTTAAAAAAAAAAAATTATATAAAATGTAAAACGGTCTCCGAAATAGTTTTAAACTTACTAAAGACAATAAGTAATCATAAGACACGACAAAACATGGACGAGAAACAAAATGTAACTAGTTATAATTATAAAATATAAAATATATATATATATATATATATTCTCGTAATTCACAATAAAAAATTAATCTAAAATTTTGTGATTTTATCATTTTGCTAAGGAAAATACATAAATAATTAATTATAAAAGAATTATTTGGTATTTAAGTAATTCTCATCACTGATATTACTATCTTCCTCAAATTCTCTAATTTTATTTCTTGACGATGTTTTTAGTAAAATTGATTCTTTATAATTGTTTAATATTTTAGTTGATCTATCAGTATTGAAAATTTACCAGCATATTATGATTTTCTTTGAATTGTTTCTTTTGTTAGTTAATCATTTTTCACTAATGAGCAGCAACAATTATAAAATTTGAGGATATTATATGCTTAACACTTAAATTCAATTGTTGAATGCATGTATAAAAGTTAAGGACAAATAGGAGTACTTATTATGATAGATAGTCCTAATTTAAATGAACTATTATTTTTAATAATTTGTTATTTAACTAATGAATTTGATTGTGGTGGTTATTTAAAAAATATTTTGCTTGAATAATAGAATATTAAATGATAAAAATATTATTAATAAATTTAGCAAAATTGACAAAAGTACCTGTAAACTATAAAAGGTCGAGTATTCTTATTCCATATTAAAAAAACTTTTTTATAATGGTGGCAACATTAATTTGTAAAATGGAATAGAATATATGTAACTTGGTAATTATGGTTCCCAATATATTATTACAGAAAAACACCCTTTCATCTTAAAATAGTATTATTATTTTTTCTTTCAATATTTGGGACGAATATTTAAAAATATTAGTATTTTTTGTTAGACATTTTTGTTGAAATATCAAATTTAAATAGTAACCATATTTTTCAACTAAAAATCTTAGTTTAAAATAAAATATTAAATATGGTTATCAAAATTATTATATAATCCTATGTTGCCAAACAAAGTCTCGTATATAAAAACGTACTTTTATTTTATGTTTATCTTTAAATTAATAAGTAGTTAGTTTATCTTTAAACTAAGGCTTAAATATGATTTACTACCCTAAACTATAGGCCATATTCCACTTCGGTGATCCACCTTTTAATTTTGTCAATTAGGTGATTGAACTATCAATTTTTTTCGATTTCATTCAATTGGGTCTGCCACGTCAGAAATTGCTGACGTGGCATCCTAATAGGCAGCAGGAGTGCTTATGTGTAAAAATATTATATATTTTTAATGAGATCAAATGACAAAAAGGTAAAATAAGAAATAAAACAACTAAAAATTACACAAATAATATAAATTAGTTGTATAATTATTTATTTATAGTTATATAAATAATATAAATTATTATATAAATAATATAATAATTATTTTTATTAAAAATAATTATTTTTATTAAAAAAATTGTGTTTTTTTTAATTTTTTTATTAAAAAAAATTGTGTTTAATATTAATGATAATAAAAATAAAAATATTAATGATAATAAAAATAAAAATACAAGTGCAGTTTTTTTAATTAAAAAAAATAATAATTATTTTATTAAAAAAAAAACCAACCAACTGCATTTTTTTAAAAAATAAAGCAACTGCGTTTTTATTTTTATTATTTTTAATAATTATTTTTATTAAGAATAATAATTATTTTATTAAAAAAAAAACCAACCAACTTCTTTTTTTTTAAAATAAAGCAACAGCGTTTTTTTTAGTTGCTTAGTTATTATTTTTTTTATTAAAAAAACTGCTTTTATTTTTATTTTTATTATCATTAATATTTTTATTTTTATTATCATTAATATTAAACACAATATTTTTTAATAAAAAAAATTAAAAAAACGCAGTTTTTTTAATAAAAACAATTAATTTTAATAAAAATAATTATTATATTATTTATATAATAATTTATATTATTATATAACTATAAATAAATAATTATACAACTAATTTATATTATTTGTGTAATTTTTAGTTGTTTTATTTCTTATTTTACCTTTTTGTCCTTTGATCTCATTAAAAATATATAATGTTTTTACACATAAGCACTCCTGCTGCCTATTAGGATGCCACGTCAGCAATTTCTGACGTGGCAGACCCAATTGAATGAAATCGAAAAAATTTGATAGTTCAATCACCTAATTGACAAAATTGAAAGGTGGATCACCGAAGTGGAATATGGCCATAGTTTAGGGTAGTAAATTATATTTAAGCCTTAAACTAAGTAAGTGGTTAGGGGTTGTTTATTTATATTTGAATGAGTCTGAATTTGACCAAATAAGTTATTCAGATAGTTTGTTTTATATTTTCTAAACTATGAATGCTTCTTAGTGTGTATGAACAGTTCATTCAAAAAATTGTGGTTGAATCATAATGATATTTTTACCTACCTACCCTAGTAGACAATTAAAAATTATATTTAACATTTATTTTTTTTTACTATTGTAAACTCATTTTTTTATGTATTGATAGAATGTTATTAAAAAAATTAGTGTTTATTTTAAAATTATATTACTAATAGTATACTCCATCAAAGATTATTCCAAAGTTTATATTTAATTTTTTTAAAATAACATTGATTATTTATAACTATATAATAAATTTGTTCATAATAATTCAATTGGTTAAAATAGAAAAATACATATATTTTAATGTTTTAATAGAGTGAGCGTGGTGCGGTTCAATGCGACTACAAGTACCATCCGCAACTGCAATATGCAGTTATTAAATTTGACAACTACAACTACGTGGTTACTTGTGATTGCCATTATTTGCAATTGAGGTGCGATTGTGGTGCAGATGCAGTCACAAAACCACTTTCAATTATAAATAAATAATTATAATACACTGTTAATAAATTATTAAGACTACTATAAAGATATAAAATTATGTAATAATATAGAAAAATTGTTATACACAAGATTCCCTCCTGAGTTCTGAGGAAGGAACCTGAGTACTTTTCCTTCTCCTCTACTTTTCCTTCCCCTTGACTTCATCTTTATCTATATAAAGGAGTGCTACTGAATGAAAAGAGATGGAGAATTCTCTCTGAAGAATTTCTCTCATTTTATCTCTTACTTATTCTCTCTAAATTTATGCAGTAATTATAAGTGTATATTTTTATACTTTGCTAAAGTTTTATAACACGTTATCAGCACGAAGCTCTAACCAACTGAGACGGTAAAATTAAATTCTTGTAATTTATTATTATACTACTGGTTGGGCTATACCACCAATAATATAATTTTATTCTTATAATTGCATTTAAATTCTGTTATTTACAATGGTATCATCTATCCTTGTTAATCTTACAAGACTAAGTGGGAACCTTTTTTACCATTTATTATTCCGCATTTAATATTCTGTCGGAATATCCTGTCGGTGTGAATTTCACCTGACCTGGTTCCATTATTATTACGCATTTAATATTCTGTCGGAATATCCTGTCGGTGTGAATTTCACCTGACCTGGTTCCATTATTTATTATTCCGCATTTATTATTCTGTTAGGAATAACCTGTCTGTGCGGTCGGTCTATCGCATGCATGGTGAAATTCTTCTGTTATTCCATTATTTATTATTCTGTTGGAATAATCTGTCTATGCGAACTACCGCATACCGGGTGAAGATCCATTTGCATTATGCTAATAACATAAATATAAGAATATTTATATTTGCATTTTTATCACCACTTGAGGTCGTGACGTAGTTTATTTTTCATATTTCATACATGCAATTATTTATTGTTTTAATAAATAATAATTGTGTTTTAACCCAGAATAGATGGCAAACTTGGCAAAAATAGATTTTTCTATTTTGAAAATATCTGGAGACAACTATTTGGCTTGGGCACTTGATGCAGAATTGCACCTTAGTGCAAATGAGTTAGAAAAGACCATTGAATCAGGAAATACAGCTACTTCGGCACAAAATGCAAAAGTCATAATTTTTCTTCGTCACCATATTGATGAAGGATTAAAGACTGAGTATTTAACAGTCAAAGATCCTTTGTCTTTATGGACACAACTGAAAGAAAGATTTGACCACCAAAAATTGGTTGTTCTCCCTAATGTCAAATTTGAGTGGCTTAATTTAAGGTTACAAGATTACAAATCAATTACGGAATATAGTTCCAATGTTTATAGAATAACTTCTACTTTGGCTTTGTGCGGAGATCCAGTTTCTGACTCCCAAATGTTAGAGAAAACACTCTCAACTTTTCATCCCACCAACATGATTCTGTCGCAACAATATAGACAGAGTAAGTTCACAAAATTCAGTGACTTATTGTCTATCCTCCTGGTTGCAGAAAAGAATAATGAATTGTTGTTGAAAAACCATCAAGTGCGGCCAACGGGTGCTACCCCATTGCCGGATATTAACAGCACGTCATTCCAACAGAATAAACGTGACAATAGATGGTCATATAATAAGAAGTCTTGGGGACGAAAGAATAAACGAGGCCGTCGTAACAACAAATTCCAGAACCGCGATAATTCAAGCCACCAGAAGTGGCAAATGTTTGGGTCGGGTAAAATAAAGAAAATGCAACACAGAAAAAGAACAAACCAGATGTTTGTTTTAGGTGTGGGATGAATGGGCATTGGTCGCGTACCTGTCGTACGCCGAGACATCTGGCTAATTTATTCCAGGAGTCTCAAAAGAACAAAGTAATGGAGGCAGAAACAAACTTTGTTAATCATCAATTGAATATTGTTGATGATTCACCAATGACCAACAATGAGGAAAAAGTTGATGATATTACTGAACCTTCTGAGAGTATTTTTTGGGATATCGTTTAATTTCTTGTTTTAATTAAACACCTTGCATGTATAATATTGTTAGTTTTCATTCTATATGTGGTATGTGTTTCTCATGAATAAAATTATATTTAAAATGTAATTTTTCTTATTTATGTTTTTATATGTGTCAGACCATTTTTTTTAATGGATATGGAGGATATATGTTTAGCAGACAGTGCAACAACTCATACAATCCTTTGAAATGAGAAATATTTTTCACAACTGATCAAAGCTAAGGGAAATGTAGGAACTATCTCTGGCACATCAAATTTAATCGAGGGATTTAGAAAAGCTAGTTTCTTGCTACCAAATGAGACACTTGTTTTTATCAAAGATGCTCTATATTCTAGTAAATCGAGAAGAAATTTGCTTAGTTTTAAAGATATTCGACTAAATGGTTTTCACATTGAAACAACCAATGAGAATGATAATGAATATCTTCTCATTACTTCTACTATCTCTGGAAAAAAGAATATCTTAGAAAAACTTCATTCAAATTTCTTCTGGATTATATACTATGAAAATTAGAGTAATTGAGTCTCATACTGTTATGATTCCAAAAATCATAGATCCCAAATCCTTTATACTTTGGCATGAAAGACTCGGTCATCCAGGTACTTCTATGATGCGTCGTATTATTGAAAATTCTACTGGTCATCCTCTCAAAGATAAAAGGGTTTTTCCTAGTAATGAATTTTCTTGTGCTGCGTGTTCTCGGAAAAAATTAATTGCTCGACCATCACCAGTAAAAATTTATAAAGAAACCCCAAAATTCCTAGAGAGAATTCAAGGAGACATTTGTGGACCTATTCAACCATTGTCTGGCCCATTCCGATATTTAATGGTTTTAATAGATGCTTCAACTAGATGGTCTCATGTTTGTCTTCTCTCTTCTCGAAATTTTGCCTTCTCAAAACTTCTTGCTCAAATGATCAAGTTACGGGCTCAGTTCCCGGATCATCCAATCAAGTCAATTCGACTTGATAACGCAGCTGAATTTTCATCAATGACTTTTAATGATTTTTGTATGACTATTGAAATTTCCATTGAGCATTCCGTTCCTCATATTCATACACAAAATGGTTTAGCTGAATCTTTAATAAAAAGACTTCAACTAATTGCACGACCATTAATGTTAAGGGCTAACTTGCCTACCTCAGTTTGGGGCCATCATCCGAGTACCAACGGCTCTTAATAAATTTTCTCCTCTACAGTTAGTTCTTGGACAGATACCTAACATATCACACTTTCGAGTTTTTGGAAGTGCAGTATATGTTCCAATTGCACCTCCACAAAGAACTAAGATGGGAGCCCAACGAAGAATAGGTATTTATGTTGGTTTTGATTCTCCTTCTATTATCAGATATCTTGAACCTTTAACTGGAGATGTTTTTACTGCACGTTATGTAGATTGTCATTTTAATGAATCTGTATTTCCAACATTAGGAGGAGGGAAAGTTTTAAATAAAAAATCCTCTGAAATATCATGGAATGCATCAGATTTAAATTCACTTGATCCTCGTACAGGACAATGTGAAATTGAAGTTCAAAGAATTATTCATTTACAAAATATTGCAAATCAAATGCCAGATGCATTTAATGATGCTAGAAAAGTGATAAAGTCACATACACCTGCAGTGAATACTCCAGCAAGGATAGAAATACCTATTGAAAAATCAATTCCTGGAGAATTGATGAATAAGATAATAGAAGAATCTAAACCACGCCAGAAGCGTGGAAGACCGATTGGTGCAAAAGACACTGTACCACGAAAATCAAAAACAAATAAGGGAATCCCTAAAGGAATACCCGCTCCAGAAGTAGCACTTATTCCAAGAGTAGAAATAGCCCCAGAAGAGGTACAAACCTCTCCAGAAGCAGCACATATTCCAAGAGTGGGAATAGCCCCAGAAGAGGTTCAAAATGTCGGTGAAGGGATAAGAGATGAACACCAAGAGATCTCAATAAATTATGTACATGATGAGAAAATATGGGATCGAAGCAAAGTCATGATTGACGATATATTTGCTTTCTCTATAGCATCAGATATTACTTTGATTCCTGACACGGATCCTGAACCACAAAACATGGAAGAATGTCGAAAAAGAAAAGATTGACCAAAATAGAAAGATGCTATTCAAACTGAGCTACAATCTCTATTGAAAAGAGAAGTATTTGGACCAGTAGTCCAAACACCGCTGGGTGTAATCCCGGTTGAAAACAAATGGGTATTTGTACGAAAGCGAAATGAGAAAAATAAAATTATGAGATACAAAGCCCGACTTGTAGCTCAAGGGTTTTTACAAAAACCTGGTATTGATTATCAGGAGACATACTCTCCAGTAATGGATGGAGTCACTTTTCGTTTTCTGATAGGTATGGCAACCATGGAAGGTTTGGAAACACGTCTGATGGATGTTGTAACAGCATACCTATATGGCTCACTTGACAGTGAGATTTACATAAGAATCCCTGAAGGATTGAAAATGGCTGAATCACAAAGGCCACGTCACATATATTCAATCAAGTTACAACGCTCATTGTATGGGTTGAAACAGTCTGGTCGTATGTGGTATAATCGACTTAGTGATTATTTAATAAAAGATGGATATATAAATGATCAAATATGTCCATGTGTTTTTATTAAGAAATCACAAATTAGATTTTTCATTATTGTTGTATATGTGGATGATTTGAATCTTGTAGGTACTCCTAAAGAACTCACAAGAACTGCTACTTATTTAAAAGATGAATTTGAAATGAAAGATCTTGGAAAGACAAAATTCTGTTTGGGAATACAAGTGGAGCATTTAGCATCTGAAATTTTTGTTCATCAATCCACATATGCTGAAAAGATTCTCAGTCGTTTTCATATGGATAAAGCTCATCCTTTGACTACCCCGATAGTTGTTCGATCTTTAGAAGTTGATAAAGATCCATTTCGGCCTCTAGAAAGTGGGGAAGAAGTTCTTGGACCTGAAGTTCCATACCTAAGTGCAATAGGTGCTCTTATGTATCTTGTAAACTGTACACGACCTAATATTACTTTTGCTGTCAACCTGTTAGCAAGATACAATTCTTCTCCGACTAAGAGACATTGGGATGGGATCAAACACATTTTGAGATACCTCCGTGGAAGTATAGATCTTGGGTTATTTTATCCAAGAAATTTAACATCGCAATTGGTTGGATATGCCGATGCAGGATATTTATCAGATCCACACAATGGAAGATCACAAACAGGTTATGTATTTACATATTGTGACACAGCTATATCCTGGAAATCCACAAAGCAAACCATGACAGCTGCATCTTCAAATCACTCAGAAATTCTTGCTATACATGAAGCAAGCAGATAGTGTGTTTGGTTGAGATCAATTATTCAACATATTCAAAAGTCATGTGGATTACCATCAATCAAAGACATTCCTACAATTTTATATGAGGATAACGCTGCATGCATTGCTCAACTTAGAGGAGGATACATCAAGGGAGATAGAACAAAGCACATTTCACCTAAATTCTTCTTCACACATGAGCTACAAAAGAAGGGTGATATAGATGTGCATCAAATTCGATCATGTGATAATCTAGCCGACTTATTCACAAAGTCGCTACCAAATGCAACGTTTGCAAAACTTCGAAAAAGGATTGGAATGTGTCGACTGAAAGACTTGTGACAACATTTCATCAAGAAGCAATGAATTCCTTTTGAGGGGAAGACTGTACTCTTTTTCCTTAGTCACGGTTTTTATCCCAATGGGTTTTTCCTGACAAGGTTTTAACGAGGCAGTCAATTAAGATATTTATGTAAAAGATATGTATTCTTTTTTCCTTCGTTAAGTTTTTCCCACTGGGTTTTCTTAACAAAGTTTTTAATTAGACATAATCTTCTATCGTAGGGAATCAGGGGAAGTGTTATACACAAGATTCCCTCATGAGTTCTGAGGAAGGAACCTGAGTACTTTTCCTTCTCCTCTACTTTTCCTTCCCCTTGACTTCATCTTTACCTATATAAAAGAGTGCTACTGAATGAAAAGAGATGGAGAATTCTCTCTGAAGAATTTCTCTCATTTTATCTCTTACTTATTCTCTCTAAATTTATGCAGTAATTATAAGTGTATATTTTTATACTTTGCTAAAGTTTTATAACAAAAATTAGATTTTTATTCAACGTAATAACAAATATAATGTTGCATAATCATGTCAAAAAATTAAACTAAACGACTTTTATATAAATGAATTGATCAGAGTTGAAGATTTTTGTTACATTTTAAAATAAAAAATCAATACCTTCGTGGAAACTATATTAAAATAATTGGAATGTTACTTAACTTAGTTATGATCTATACATTAATAATGAGTCTTGATGAAAATTATTCTCATTATTTGTTTTAGTTGCCTGATTAATCCAACTAATAATCAGGGACGAAACTACTCTAGGTATGTCTGATAAGTAAAGTTTGAGGAGAAAGTGATGTTTAGGAAAAACCCTCAATAAATCAGGTGACACAATTACGGATTACCTACGTACAGCTGACGCAGACCCAGATGCAGATAAAGAAATTAGGGTTTCTGATTCGATCATCCAAAACCCTAACACCAAAATCATACAACCTGAAAATCCCCTAATCTTTCAACAAATCAAAGAAATTGCTTAAGCTTACCAGTTCCTCTGCAGCCTCCAACTCGGTCAGCAGAGCTTTTCTCTTTTGATGAACACATTCAATTCACGTACTCCATCTGATTCTTCGCATTCAAATACTCCAAGAATGAACTGAGTTATCTTTAGAGTTATAAGTTTAATGGATGCTGATGGAAGTAAGCGTGTATTTCAAAGACTTGGGAATTCGAATTCTATTTCTAACAACAACAATAAACATCAAAAGGTATGTTTTCATTGGAGGGCAGGCAAGTGTAGCAGATTTTCATGTCCTTACCTACACACAGAATTACCGCCGCAACAGCCTCATATGGGCAATGGTACAGCCGCATCTTCAAAGAGGCCGCTTGGATTTTTAGACGCTCATTCAAATTTACCGCGGCGGGATTCCAATTTTAGTAACACGTGGGGCCGAGTTACGGGTGGGGTAAGGGGCGGTGGAGTTGTGAGGAAGACTGAGAAAGTTTGTAATTTTTGGATACAGAGGAAGAACTGTAGTTATGGGGAGAAGTGTAGATATATACATTGTTGGTGTACTGAGCCTTTTTCTTTGTTGACACGGCTTGAAGGCCACCAGAAGGTAAATTTGATTCTTTCTCAATGAAATGTAGTGTTAAGCTTGGACTATGAGCCCCTTAAACATTTGTATAGGTAGTTACTGATTTTGTGCTATCCAACTCTTATTATTTTGGAATTTGTTGTTGTTTATTCTTATTACATTAATCTGAAAGACAAGGCACTTCATGTATAGACAATGCATACTAGATCAATACAATTGAATACCTGCTACACCTATCAGCCATTTCCTGTAAAGCCACTGATCCATTGTAGGAATATGATATTAGATATATTATTCGAGATCTCAAGGGGTGGGAGAAATTTGCCGCTGGTTCCAATACCCATACTTGGGGCAAAAATTACCTATAAAAATAAAAGGTTATATTATTTTAACTGATCCTGTTTCTTAAAAATATACTAACAACGTCAACTAGGTATTGATCTATGCACTTAAGAGTAAGCTGCTAACACCTTCACTCTTGCATTGTTTTTTATAGGGGATGAAGTGCTAGAAGCTTTATTTTGGATGCACGAGATTGTGATTGTTCACATATACACATTACAAACTTATTTTTATCGTAAAAATTGAATTCTTTAGCTTGAGTTCGTTAGGTTGTATTGGCTGAATTGTTTGTTTTCATCTTAATCCGTTCTTGTTGATAGCTAAACATATATCAAGAACTATTGTGGTCTATTTTTTCAAATTCTTATCTATTTATTGTCTTCCTTGTTGAAAATTTGATTTTATTAGCTCGCACTTTGTTTAAGATTGAATTACTTGATTTTTACATCAATACAAATTTGTTAATATCCAAGTTTTTCTTTTAAATATAGTAGTGGTTTAGTAGTCAGTTTGTTTTTGTTTCCCAAAGCCCAAAGGATGTTAGTTACTGTAATAAAATAATGACACTTGCCCTCCCTTCTCTTATGCTTAAGGAGATGAGAGTGCTTATCCTTTCCTTTTTGATTAGGCTAGTATAGGTATCTTATGCTCTTCATATTGATTTGGATACTTGTAGTAATTAAGGATTATTGGAACAGGTTGTTAACGGAATAGCTCTGCCTTCTGGGTCTGATAAGCTTTACACAGGAAGTAAAGATGAGACTGTGAGGGTCTGGGACTGCCAATCTGGTCAGGTTGACATATATATATATATATATATATATATATATATATTACTGTCAGCATATATTGAAATAATTGGTCATATTATCTTTTAATTATCTTCCTGATATTAAGAAAGCTCAGGAGGTGAGAAAGGGAACAACAACGTTCTAACTTTTTTTGTTTTCTCTTCTCTCTAGCGTTCTAGTGTATATTCAACAACCCCAATGCATATCAAATACTTTGAAAAAAGATATAAAGGCTGAGCTTTTATATGTCTGCAATTTGATAATATTTGGTAATTGGTAAAGCAACAATGTGTAATGACGTAACAATGCTTTCAGTTTGTACAAGTGTTTGAAAATGTGATTAATGCCAAGAAAACCATGTAATGGAGTAAAATAAAATTAACTATTAGAATTGTGAAGGGTAAAAATAAAAAAATCATATAGTACCCAAGAAGGATTTCTTAACAATAATGTAAAAATTAAAATACCTTTTGGGGGAAGGAGTAGCTGAAGGTGGCTACTCAGACACCAATGCTATGTTGTGTGTGTATATATATGCAGACCAAATCAAAATTGTAATCTTTTGCCGTTTTCTGTAGTGTGCAGGGGTGATTAATTTAGCTGGTGAAGTTGGTTGTATGCTCAATGAAGGACCATGGATATTTGTGGGTCTACCAAATGCAGTCAAGGTAAAGTGGAAGTCAAAATATTCATTTACTTTTGTTTCCTCGTGTGGTTGACTATCTCAATAATTTTTAAATTTTGGGTTTTGTAATTAAGCAAGTTAAATTTTTATTTTGTCTGAACTTCTGATGTTTTTGGCAGGCATGGAATGTCCAAACCCCTACTGATCAGAGTCTTAGCGGACCTGTTGGCCAAGTGTATGCTCTCATTGTGGGTAATGATTTACTCTTTGCCGATACACAGGTAAAATCTTGTAACGGTGAATAAATTTTGTGATGGGTACTATGACTTTCTGTTTTCATAGTCTACTTCTACTACTGGCTTTCACCTAGTTTTGTAATGACTCCATTGCTAAATCCCGTTGACTTCTGCATTTCCCCGTTCCTGGGAATGATTTCTGATGATCATTTGTTAAACGGTCATCACTGTGCTACAATGACTATTTAGGCTTCTAGGGTATATAATATCCGGTCTTTGAAGTAATAGGTTGTAGTCTAGCTGCAATTAGTTATAAGCTATTGTTTGGTAAGGGTTTCCATTCTTTCTTAACATAGTTTTACTTATAAAAAAATAATAATTCTTTCCTTAAAAATTCACGGGAATCAGAGTGGTGCTTTAGGGTTTCAAGGGAATTAAAAATTGTTGGCTGTGAACTTGGACTCACTTCTTAAAAATCCATACATCTGTATTTAGTTTTGCTCCTATATTTCTCTTTTGTTTTTTGGCACAAATACACACACACAAACACACACACACACACATATGTGTGTGTGTGTATTTTGAAAAAAATGGACTCCTTGCGCAGGATGGGACTATTTTGGCTGCTTCACTTAAGGGTCACAATCTCGCTGTTGTCACACTTGTTGGTACTAACAGGCTGTACTCTGGTTCTATGGACAATTCTATACGAGTAAGTTGGTTGTGTTGATTTGCGACCTTCTGCACATATTTCTGATTGTTGATGAAGATACTTGGAGGAATTTCGTCGTCATGATATCGGACCTGTGCATTCTTTTGAAATTCTAGGTTTTAGTTCCCATTGTGTGATGCTTTTTAGGTATGGAGCCTTGAAACTTTGCAGTGTGTACAGACTCTCACAGAGCATACATCAGTAGTGATGTCTGTTCTTTGCTGGGATCAGTTTCTTTTATCATGTTCACTTGACAGAACAATAAAGGTTTTGAGCCCTGGGCCCTCTTTTATGGTAAACTGCAACATACTTATGCCTTTAGTATATTCTAATTTAGTTGTTTCTGTTATGATGGTGTGGGTTGCTGCTGAGAGTGGAAACTTGGAAGTAACATATACACACAACGAAGAACATGTAAGTTCTAGGAGAGTATATTATTGGTCATCTATACTGTGTATGCTTGTCTTTGTATCTATGTTACTTGGATCATAGTTCGATGTGGTACGTGGAACGAAAACGGGAACAGGAAAGGGAAGCGTCACTTTTCGTTATACGAAATACGAAGGGGTAGGTTTCTTTAGATCTCTTAGTTGGTACAAAATATTCTTTATTCGGAAGCTTTACCAGCGTTCTTAAAGATATAGAGTTAAAACTAATTGAGATATAGTGTTACATGGACTTAAATGTGGTGTCCATTGAACACAGGTAATTTTCAATTTTGCCAATTTTTTACACTAAATGAAGTGTTTAGCACCCATATTGTCAAGTGGCAAGTGGCATACATGTGTACTTCAAGACAAAATGAAGAGTACATGTAACATAGCCATGGATTACAAATTTGCAATAACCTATCCTCTCAGAATTTAATTCACGATTTTTGTAATTCCTCCATTTTCAATATAATATAAAAATGATTTTTAGTTTTATTCCAAGATAAATAGTTTTCTCGACTTCGTCCAGTCCAGTGGTTGGGTCGATCCATGTGAGCGTTCAAGCTGCATATTACTAGAGGATAATTCTAATGATCTACATTGTAAATCCTTATTTTTTGGAGGAATATCCTAAACTCAAATTGGTACATTGAGATTGAGGAGATTGCGAATCAAAGTTGTCAGATTGATTGAAGAATGTTTGTGCTACCGTCCAAACAAAGAATTAGACATTAGGATTCTTGGCAGGTAAGAGAGTGCTTGCTGCAATAGCAAAATGAGGCCCATAACAAGTTTGAAGGCCTAGTTAATGGAGTATCATCCACAACATATATGACTTTGAAAGAAAGAGCCATAACCAACTACAGCTACACTGACTTCATGGTTTTCATAGTAGTTAGATTTTAGCAATATAGTTAATTAACTGTTTGGGTCAACCAAACGAGTTTATTAACTATTTTTATTTATTTTAGTTAGGTAAAGTTTGAACTTATATTTGATATTTCTAAAAAGTAATATAGACCCAAACCGATTAATCAATTTTCAACCCATTTTTCATTCTAAATCCAAATCCATATAATTTTCTCACATGTGAATACTTCTCCTTGTTGGGTAACCCCATTTTATCAGATCAGGAATATATGATGATCATGCTACAGACACTTGCAGTTTGGGATGAGTTATCATATATATATATATATATATATATATATATATATATATATGGTCCTCCTCTTTAGCGAACAAAAAAAAATAAACCAAAGACGAACCGGTTATAACGACGATTTTTTGAGATATAGCGACGGTTCGAACAGTCTATGTCGTCGGCTTTGTATGCTATAGCGATGGAGAAAACCGTCACTATAGCCAGTTCGTTTTTAGTTCGCTCTTTTTGTTTCGCTGGAGAAGGGGACCGTGTGTGTGTATATATATATACAGTCTATTTCTTAAGCTCACTCTTATTGAGCTGACCCTGCTTTTTTTTATATAAAAAAAAACATAACTAATAAAAAATGTATAATAATTTTTGGAATTGAAAGTTTTTTAAAAAAAGTGTTTTGGGTGTGATTTGGGTACATATAACAAAACAGTATTGTACAGTCTATTTGGGTACATATAAAAAAAGTGTGATTTGTTATACATTTTTTATTAGTTATGTTTTTTATTATATAAAAAAAAGGCAGGGTAAGCTCGGGGTGAGCTCAATAAGGATGAATTTAAGATCCTTGCTCTCTCTCTCTATATATATATAATGACAGACAAATTTATGGAATATTTTATGTTTGCAGATTTTGTTCTTTTTAATCTATGTATGTTGTTTTTGACAGTCATTCCTGCTAGAGTCTCATGTTTAAGTACTCCTCATTTATGCTGTGTATTTTGAGAGAGAGTATTATAATTTTTTTAGCATTTATATATGCTGAAACAGTTAATTCTCACTTTTTTCACTTTTAATTGAAAAAATTAAGATGGAGAGAAATTATTTAAATATAAAAGGGTCTTATAATTTCAATTTAAAAATTTAGTAGTATAATTTTTTAGCATTTTATCATTTATATTAATAATCTTTTTTTTTATATTATTACTTAATTAATTTAATTGTGACAGTCATAATTTTATTTTTTAAAAATTCTGCTAAAAAAATCAAAACATCATAAAATGTTTTATAATTATGTATACAAGATATATCTATTAATAATTTCAATTTAATAATTTATTTAATTCGATTATTATAATAATGATAAGTTTAAAATTTAAAATATAAGTCGACTCCGTAACGATATTTTGTAAGGCCTAGATTTCATTTTACAGGATTCTCACTTCTCTCTTATTATATATAAGAACACGGAGACTGTACTAATGACTTCTTCACCAGTCTTCTCTCTCAACTCGAGATGAGGACTACACTAGCGACTTCTTCAATTCTCTCTCTTAACGTAACACAGAAAGACATGCTTGCGACATCTTTAGCAATTGACACTACAAATTAAACATGACCTTAATGGCACTACCACCTTGAGCACTGGTTTCAAAGGCTTCTTCAACCTCCTTCTGGGAGAACCCAAATCTATGGGTTATTAGAGGCTTCACATCAATCTTACCACTTGTGAGAAACTCGAGACACAGAGGCCATGTGTTCTTGTAGCGGAAGATGCCTACCACATCAACCTCCCTGAATTTATTCAAAAGCACAGTATCATCACAATCGCCATGAGAAGAAAATTTCAAAAACACAAGAGAATGATGAAAAGAGTAAACGCAAGCATGTTTTGGAGAAGGCAAATGTATGACCATGGTCTCAGCTATTATAAACAAAAGGACGCAATACCTAGCAGCAGCTGGGGTAAGAGGAACAGTCATCTCGCTATGACCCATTCCCACAAGGCAAACCTTTCCGCCTGCTCGAGTGGCACCTAAAGCTGTTGACATGGTTTTGTTGAAGCCAGCACAATCAAAACTTACATCCACTCCAGCCCCCATAGATTTGTGAATCTGTTCAACTTCTGCAGTTACATCCTGTAGAAAGATTTTCTGTTAGAACATCTATGCAGTCGAGATGTTTAGACAATCTCAAATAGGACAAGTAGCAAATACACACTAATAAACACCAGACGTGCATCATTTTATTCATAGAATGGCAAGAGATACCTATCAGTAGCAGAACTATCGAGTTATAATGATGTTTCCAAGCCCTCAAATATTAAACTTTCTGAAGGAAAGCATAAAAGAGGTCCAGTGATTAATACTTTCAAAAAATTAAACAAGGTAGAGAAGTACACCGTTTCATACATTACACTTTCTATAACATTTATCTCAAAAAAAATTCTCTGGTCATGCCAAGTGGAGGGATTATGTCAAAATCTTTCTTTGGAAAAAACTAGCGCTCCTCAATAGAATGGGAAGGAAGGAAGGAAGGATTACATAAAAACCTGAATATTAGTTGAAACTTTGACAACTGCATCAGCACCAAGCTCCTTTGCAACAGATAGACGGTAGTCATCCACATCCACAACTACAATTCTGGGGGCACCAAAAGCACGTGCTGCAAGCATTGTAACAAGGCCGATTGGTCCTGCTCCCATTATCAATACATATGTCTCGGGACCAATGTTAGCACGTCGGCAGGCATGCACACCAACACTTAAGGGCTCACACATTGCCCCTTCTTCCAAACTCACATTATCAGGAAGTTTGAAACATAAATCTGCAGGATGCACCACCTGTTACAAGGGGAAAATAAGGATTTAATGCTGCCTTAGCTCCAAAAAGATTGATCCAAGAAGAAATTACCTACCCATGTTGCAATCAATTTTACACAATCCAATACATTAAGGTCTAACAGCTACAGGGTGCATGTTGCATTTGTAGATGCAATTGTAAATTTGTTACGAAGTTCAGTTTTTAAACAAACTTACGTTTTCTTGATGATATGACATCTAGTTGGACACTGATGTTTTACATACCATCTAGCTTCTGTTGAGGTAATTATGTTGTCTTTGATGTGGAATGTATTGTACAACATAGAGAAACTAATGATACATTTAGTGGGAAAAGATGGCACAGGCCACCAGATGACAAAACTTATTATCCTATTACCTCCTAGAGACCTTTACTAGGCATTCTGCACATTCTAACTTCTTAGGGAGTTTCTTCAACCTAGTATTGGATCACGTCTGTTCATGATTAATCTTTATAAGTTAGTCCTTATAATGTGTGTCATCGATACGTAGCTGGTAGCACACATCTCAGTAATTTTCCCTCGAGTACTAGAGACTGTGTTTAAGAAATTTTATTAATAAAAGCTGAAAAGGGTCGAACGAAAAGAAAAATAGTCTTCTTTTGGAATTTGAGATGAGATCTGATAGTGGAACATCATGACATAAATAACATATATAGCATAATCGATCTAATCAGAATTATGAAAATCAAAAAACCAATTTAATGCTTGTTATTTGCTACTACTATATTTAAGAGGAGAATGATGTAATGCTTAAATAGAGGAAGTCAATGCATTTGGGAGCATGGGTCTGCAGACTCAGCATTTTGTAATTGGCATTAGAGAGAAAAAAAAGCTACTTAAATTTCAACTAGCATGCCTAAAAATTTGAATTCAAAACAAACATAAGCTAGAACAAAACCCAAAGACCTTACTAGTGCTATGTATGTGAATATACCTGATTGGCAAGAGAACCATGAATTGGTGGCGTAGCAAAAAACTTCATCTCAGGGCATAGATTATATCTACCTTCTTTGCAAAGATCACATCTCCAGCAACTAATACCGGGTTCTAGAGCTACACGATCACCCGACACCAGATTCTTCACTTCACTACCAACTTCTTTTATGACCCCAGCACACTCATGGCCCATTACCATTGGTTCTTTAACTACAAAATCTGCACATCTCATAGTCTGAAGTTGTGCAAAAGAATAGCTGGTCAAAAACCAAACTCATGAAATTTCCTTTTTCCAATGTAATTTACCCAAACATATATATATATATATATATATATATATATATGGGAAATGATCCATAACATCTATTTGCTATGGATCAAAGTTTGGCAAATATCATCCCAACCTTCCATTTAAATAAGCAACGGGGAGGATAAATAATCTGGGCTGTCCGTCCGCTAGAAATACTAGCGGACACAATTAAATAATTTTCTAGACCATTATACCCCAAACAGGTCAAGTTAGCAAACAAAAAATTCACTAAAACAGGGGCAAAACAACAGCACAACCCTAAGTAAAAGCATCCAGGCGATCGAGATGATTTCGAGCTCAAAACCCTTCAATTGGCAACAACACTTCAAAATTTTCATACAAGCGTGTTCGATTTCTGTTATTCGTCAACTTAATCAACGTTTAATCGGTGAGTTTTTTGAATTAGAAGGTTAAGAATTGAAAACTTTGCATAATTGGGAACCCATCTATGGTTGTCTAAAAAATGGGTACCATGATTGTTTGGATCACATAAAAGGGTAGAATTTATGTAATAAGGAATTAGGGCTTTTGAATACTATATGTATTTTGGATGTTAGGTTTATTGAAATTGAAAAGTTTAAGGCTTTAGGACATTATAGTTTTAGTTTTATGATGTTAAATACTATGTGTAATACTCTATTTTATTTTTTTGATTCATCTATTAATTTCTCATCTTAATTAATATTCTATACTCTGTTCTACAACTCTTTTGGTCTAGAGATTGCTCAAGTTTTGGCCAAATACAAGTAATCCCCATTCTACGTATATATAGTATTTATATAGTTATTCGTCTATATTTATGTCTTTATAAAGTAAACTTGCAGATCTATATTTTGTTTTTCAATTCTTTAGCTTATGTTTGCTTTTGGCTCTCAATGTTGGTTACTGTTTAGTTACTTTATATCCTTTCCTTTAGTTTAATATTATATGTTAAAGTTCTGATTTAGGAAAAATTATTGGTGTTTATTGATACCAATCTGAGATTTAGTTGAAATTTTGAAGCTATTGTTTGTTGTTAAGTTGTGATGTGTAGATGCATATGTGATTGTGGAAATAATACTAAATCCAATATTATAGAATTTTGTTAGTTGAGGCTTTTTGGAAGCAAATCCCATCCGTTGCTCTGTGATTTGGAAAGTTAGGATGTTATTTGCCAAATTTTGATCCATAGCAAATAGATGCTATGCATCATTGCCATATATATATATATATATATATATATATATATATATATATATATATATATATATATATATATATATACTAGAAAAATAGAATAAAAGAGAGGGATTGACCTTGAGGTAGTGAACATCACTCCCACATATACCAACAGCTTTCATCCTAACTCTAACATCATGGGGGCCTAAAAAATCATGAGGAATTTAAACAAAGAAGGATAAACCATATTCAAACACAAAATTAAAGCAGTAACAAAACTCATCAATTACACAGTGTTGGGAGTATAAGAAAGAAAAAAGGAATTACCAAGAGTAGGGAGCTTAAAAGGCTGAATCTTGAGGGTATTGATGCCAACAAGCCAAGCTGCCATGTTCTCTTCTTCTTCCACACCATCTGCGACATGGGACGACTTTTCTCCCTTACCCATCTTCCCTTTCTTCTTCCTACGGTCTTCAAGTAAGCTATTGACGACTGGAATTATATGGATTATGGGGTTTCTATTTAATTATGATTTCGTTTAATGAGAAACGACTACCGAGTGATATATATATATATATATATATATATATATATATATATATATATATATATATTGCCTCTAATTTTCTATGTGGAGGATTCTATGCGGAGGATAAGCATCCGTGCCGGTACGTCGGCAAGAGGTGGACTATCTCGTAATTTTATTTTATTTCATGGTTTAATGTCTTGTAATTAAAATTCGGAAAATTATATAAATATATTGTCAGGATAAATATTAATAATATTTTATTTTAAAAAAAGAATGGGTAATAAATGAAATCCTCTCATGAAAAACTGACAATATAATTGAAAAAATATATTAAAATTCGAGCTTAATTCAGAATAGTTACGACAACGGTACAAATTAGTTATTAGCCCAATTTCTTATCCATTCTCATATACACATGAAAGGTTATCAAAATAGACAATACATGACTTTGCTAAAATTAAAAATTTTGAAGCACAATTAACAATACATATTATGGATAATTACAATATATATATATATATATATATATATATATATACACACACGTGCCCAGAGAGAGAGTGGGGAGAAACACACAAACATGAAATTAAGTGTAAAAAATATTTTAACAGTAAAACACTCATGCCATCTATATTAAAAATGTAGCCAAAAGAAAAGGAAATATTCCAACCCATGCCATCTATATTAAAAATATATAATATGATTTTAATTTTTAATAAAATTATAACTAAATTTTATAAATTATAATTAAATTAAATTTATTTTTTGTCAGGTCTACTCCTATGTATTGATAAATTTTATAATTATAATTTGACATAAATTTATCACAATATATAATAAGATTCTTAAAATTCAGCACAAATTTATGTAATATTTAGCAAGTCTTTTTTTATAAAAATTACTACTCTCTAATCTCTCCATTACAATAAATAAAAAAAATCCTATTTTTGAGTTAAACACTCAATTAATTTTTATAACAGAAAATTTGAACAAATATATATATATATATATATATATGGTTTATAAATTTAGCAAATGAGATTATTTTTTTATTGTCAAGAAAGGTCGTAGTAGTTTATTACTTGGGGATTCTTACTCTACAATTACAACCTCAAATACAAAGTTATAAATTTCAGATAAGCTGTTACTATTAACGTGCGGCAAAATTGCTGCTCCTCTTTTGTTTTTAGTTTTCTGGACCGGATTGGACTGGACTGGACTGGACAGGACATTCAATAAATACAAATGAGGGTCCCATTATCGTATTGCTAACGTTGGATACGTTATCTAAACTCATTCATTCAGATTAGACTCCTTCTACATGTACATATTTATTAGATATGAATATTAGATATTTTTTTTTATACGTGACTCTCAAAAAATATATATTATTTATTCTAACTAGAATTTTTATAAAATATATTATTTTAAGTATAATTTAGATACATATATAAGAATATAATTATACAGACTGTACAAGCATGTTCCTATATATGTATCAAAATTATATCTAAAATACTATATTTTATAAAAATTCTTATTAAAATAAATACTATACATTTTTTGGGAGTCACAAGTAAAAAAAAATAAAAATAAAAATATCCAATATTCATGTCTAATAAACATGTCTGCCAAGACTTATTGTTCAGATTAATGAGTACCTCATCTGTATATGAAAAATGAGTCATTCTACATGGACATGCTTATTGGACATTTTCATTTTTTTTTGCTTGTGACTTTCAAAAAATATATAGTATTTATTACAACAGGGATTATTACAAAATATAATGTTTTAGGTGTAATTTGGATACATATACGAAAACAGAGTTATACAGACTGTACAACCCTATTTTTGTATATATATTTAAATTACACCTAAAATACTATATTTTGTAAAAATTTCTGTTTGAATAACTACTATATATTTTTTGAAAGTCACAAGCAAAAAAAAAAAAAATTTGGAAATGTCGAATATTCCGGTCCACTATTCCGATCTGCCAAGACTTATTGATGAAAAATTATACGCTACACGCTATCCGATTTTTAATATTTTAATCAAATTCAATCCGATTCCAATTAAATTATATTTAAATTACCTGCGAACTTTGAATTTAAACTTAAATTTGAGTTTTACATAGTAATTAATTTTGTAATATATATAATTATAAATATAACGACCCCAAAATAGGTCCATTCCATCCAACCTATTCTGAGTCGCCAAATACATGGTACAGAAAACAACTGTAACTTTATTACAACAATTGTCGTGTAAAATACAACAACACATATGCTGTGAGTTTGGATACAAATATATACCAAATGTGACTCATGTTCCAACCGTGGACATCACCTCACAATGACACCTTACATAAAGGTATAGTCAAAAATTATTTTAGAAATTAGAATCTTTTGGAAGTGCTCAAGGAAACCTTCGTACATGGGAGACCATGCGTCTAGGTTATGATAGATATCATATGGCCACAGAATTATTCTTGGTTGACCCAATAGACCCCAAAGAAAAACGAGAAGATTACTATCATATTCTTCCCAATGGTGAGTCTTCTCTTGACATATCATTATCTCTACTGTCTCTAATTGAGAATTATACTTCAAACAAACACCAAGATTATATAGGTAGTGCTCTTATATATACTCAGCAAGTGGATGAGCACATCCCTGTCTTATGATGACACGAGGTTGTATGTCGTTAGACATCTTGTATGATAATGGCAAACCACCCTTCCAACGTTGGGTACACCTTACCCTATTGGATTCACCAAATAAAACTACTAAATGAACTTTTCTATACTGCTTCGGGAGAACATCCACAGCTAGAGAGCACCGTTCTATTTCTCCGTTACCCACGCTCGACCCAGCTATACTCTTATTACCTGAAAGGAATTGTGAAGCAAAAGGGTGAGCACAACTAGCTCAGTAAAGAATAAATCAGAGATTTAGAACATATGGTAAATGATAAAAATTTCAACCATAGTTGCAGCGGAACGAGCAATCCATTAGAAGAGTCAACTAGACTATAAAGTCTATTATCTTCTCCATGTTAAAAATTCATCAACAATATTTTATCCCTGTAACATCAATCAACAATTCTGGTCCACAATCATATGAATAACTCATAATCATAACTGTAGTTCTAAATTCCTCTTCTCATCCAGGACGAAGATAATTTTCATCACCTATCTTTACCTGAAACATCAAAGATCATGGTTACACCAAATCACATTTCCTGTTCATAATCATACTAATAACTTCATCTTTGCACTACGGCCAAAGATATTCATTTGTATCACCAGTTAGTCATGTTTATCTCAACATCTGTTCATCTTTGCACTACTGGCCAAAGATATTCAACAACATGTCATCTTTACACTACGGGCCAAAGATATTCATCAACAATTCATCTTTGCACTACAGGCCAAAGATATTCATCAATATTTCATCTTTACACTACAGGCCAAAGATATTAATATCTCAAAGAAATATATAATCATTTCAGAATATATATAAACAATAATTATAACCATGTTGATCAATTCACCTTTGCACTTAAGCTAAAGATATTCACTTATAAATTCAATGGTCATGATCATACCAATCAACGATTCAACTTTGCACTACTGGCCAAAGATAACCCATAGTCATGATCATACCAAAAATATACCCATCTTTACACTCAAGTCAAAGAGAAATATCATCATTATGGTTATAAAAATGTTATATATAATAATAAAAATAATATGATCAACATCTAGTTTTAATCTTAAGAGTAATACTCGTAAATCAACTATAATTTGGTTAGAAAAAGAAACCAATTTTTATCGTGAATAGTAACTCATAAATAGTAAACCCGACACAAAAAGGTAGAAATTTCACAATAAAATCCATACCAGTATTTCGGTATAATGATATTGAAAGAATAATATTTCTTAAGCTTATAAATAATTTATTTAAATTGTTTACACTTTACTAAATAATGCATTTAATCATTTTAAAATACCAAACTCATAAGATTTTATCACCAATAATCAAAACCCTCATCAAAAATCTGCATATATACCTCATATAGGATTCTCAAGTCATAAAATCCTATTTTTCAATTTTCTTACTTCACAAAATATATTTAATTCATTTACTCATAACTAGACTATTTTTATGAAAAATACAAAATATGTTCCGAAAATATTTATTTTTTGGGATTTAGCATAATATAGTCCCATAGTGAACACATATTTTTCTCAGAATTTTTAAAAGTCATTTACTATTTTTCATATGGCCAAAACAGCCGAATATTTAGACATTTATCAAAAATTATATTTTTGTCCAAAAATTCTAAAATTTACAGAGTATACTTCTATCATATACATGTACTCCCAATAAAAATTTCATCAATTTTGGAGTTAACCACAAGGAATTATAAGCGGTTACTTTTAAAATAGTCTTTTCTCATAAAATTCATAACTCTCAATCTATACATCCAAAAATCACCATTTTTGGACACAATCAAGAAAACTCATCAAAATATCATTTCAAATTTTTTCAAAATTTTTGAAGGTTAGAAAAATTACGAAATTACGAAACTTGCACTGAATAGCAACTCTCAAAGTATCTAAATACTCACAAAATATGCTTCATAATATAGAGAGAGAAAGAGAGAAAACTTGTTTCTGGTGTGATTTTCAATTCTAACTTAGCCCTCTATTTATAGGAAAATTTTAGTAGGCTTGACCTGCAACCTAATGGCTTTACCTGCTACTATTCCCACCCACCACATTTGAAATATAATTCAGCACATTTCTTCACCAACCACAAGTGGGGCCCATCAATTCTAGAATTTTCTATCAAAATGATAAACTCCAAAAATTCAACAATTTCTGAACCAGTCATCTTGTAAAATTCATAATAAATCATACGTTCATTTTTAACGGTTCAAAATGTGTGGGCATATACTCAACTTATATATGTATAACATATCCAAAAATTACCACGATCCAACGGTCGGATTAAAAATTATAAACTCCGTAAAATATCTCAAAAATCCTGATTTTTAATACCTCCATTCCGACAAAAATACGGATAAAAACCTCAACATTAACTCCTTCATTTTTAACCACAAAAATATATCCCTCATTTATATCCACATAAAATAAATATTTCCTTATCATATGAATCAATAATTAACTATTCATAAATAATATTACAGAATCACATTTATGACAACCAGGCCGTTTCCAAGAAAGAGGGGGCTTTCCAATAAGAATTTTTTCTTACTGGCGCGCAATTAGGTGACCAAACCTCTCTTTAGACAGAACTTTTTAGACATTGCCAATAATGTTATCTAATAATATTATTCAAATAATATAAATTATTGATCTGATAATGAGAAATACTGTGCAGTGACAATTATTGAACAACAATAATATAAAATTTTAACGTAGCAATTATTGAATCAATAAAATATTGAACAGTAATTACTGTAACAATTATTGAGTAGTGCATTCTTACGTAAGAATCAATAATTTCAAAAATACTATGCAATACCGTGTGCTACAGTGCAATAACGCGTATTACTGTATTTTAACCACCGGGTATTCCAACAGTGTGAACGGTAACAACTACGCCGTTATTTGTAAAAACTCAAATTTGTCGTTTTCTTCACCCGACAGTTATTCGTTATGGGGCCCACAAATAGCTGTGCCGTCGTACGAATATTTCCCGACAGAAAGAATATTCTCCGACAACAATGATTATTTTATAACCACTTGCTTATTTTGAAAAAAATTCATATTTCACCCATAACTTTAAACTTTTATCAATTTAACCATTTACTGAATAGTAATTATAAGAAAAATTGAATACTTTTATTTCATAAAATTCGGGGTCTTACAATAAATTTACTCAAAAATAAAAAAATAAATTTATAATTATACTTTACTAATATAAAATTACAATAAAAAATTAAAAATTAATTATCTTAATTTTATTGAACTTTGTACATATTAATATAAGAGAATGTATTGAATAATAATTTGAATTTAAACGAGTATTATTTTTTGTATTCAAATTTAAATTATATTATTAATAAATTCAAATCTCACCCATATTAAAATATGAGTCGAACCCAATCGACCCGAAAAGCATCTTAATTCTATCCGCAGGTGCACGTAAAGCCAAACCAAATGTTACTACATATGAACCTCCTAGAAAGTGAGTAGATCAGATGACTAAAGTTCCAAGAGTGTTGTGTCACATTTCTTTATTAATATAATACTCAATTAAGCTCTAAGAAGGGAGAGAGAGATGGGAAGAGGAGATACGACAGTTGAAGGAGATGAATCAGAGGAGAACATGGCAGCTTGGCTTCTTGGTGTCAAAAATCTTCAAATTCAACCCTATCATCTCCCTCCTCTTGGTTCGATCCATCCATCCACATACAATTTTATAAATAATACTGTTTTTCTTCAAATAATTTCATACCTTTCTTCTTCCTTCAAATCGAAGTAGTGCAATTTACATGCAGGATTACATACAGTTTAATGTTTCCTTATTGTGCAAATATTCAAATTGCGATCACGATATATCAAAACCAGTCTACCAATGTTTTGCCAAATTTATATTATCCTTTGAATCCATGTACTGAATTACTAGGACAAAACTGTAGTGCCCGGATTGTGTATAACCATGCTCGACTAATCTAGGCAGGCACCTAGCGTTGCTCTTTATATTCCTCCTTTTTCACTAAAAGAGTATCATTTGCAAATATACTAAAAATTATTGAGTATTTAGTTTAGAATTTATGACATATTGATGGATTTGTGATGATAAACCTAAAGGATATTCAGACTTATTTTTTTTTTTAATTTTTGGCCTCACGTACTTTCTTTTTTGGTGACATTAGGCCATCACGATGTTAAGGTGAGGATGAAAGCTGTTGGCATCTGTGGAAGTGATGTTCATCACTTCAAGGTAAAATGCTCCTGAACAAATATTTTACCCATCAATTATTACACTTTACTATACTTCTAAACTAGTACAAGAATAATATATATATATATATATATATAATGTTTTTCTTGTGGGGTTCTTGAAATTCTCTTACTTATTTGATATCTTTGAATCCAGCACATGAGGTGTGCAAATTTTGTTGTTAAAAAGCCAATGGTAATCGGGCATGAGTGTGCTGGTTTCGTTGAAGAGGTTGGTAGCCAAGTGAAGTCTCTGGAAGTGGGTGACCGTGTTGCATTAGAGCCTGGTATAAGCTGCCGGAGTTGCCATCTTTGCAAAAACGGTCGCTACAATCTGTGTCGAGAAATGAAGTTTTTTGGCTCACCTCCAACTAATGGCTCTTTGGCACATCAGGTAATCTATAATAATAAGACAAAAATCCAATTTGAATTTAGGCGAAAAAGCTGGATCGTTTAGATTCATTCTAATTTTCAGATTGTTGAAATGGAGAGACGAGGATTTTGTTACACCGGGCCTTCAGGCACGGACAATTTCTAGTTCAAAATATAATAAAGTACATGGATGATAAGACATTACAAAAGAAATCACGTTCTCTGTTCAATTATCGTGATTCTGCCTATTGCTTATAAATACGTTCTTATTCTTTTTGTTGTCATAGTGAAGAAACTAAGATTTAAAAAATCATCTTATTTTATATTTATTCTGTTGATATGTTATGCTCCTTTCTACCGACTTAGCTCTAATGAAATCAGGTGGTACATCCTGCAAATCTATGTTTCAAACTACCAGAAAATGTGAGCTTGGAAGAAGGGGCTATGTGTGAACCCCTCAGTGTTGGAGTCCATGCTTGTCGCCGTGCCAATATCAGTCCAGAGACAAAAGTGCTGATTATAGGAGCAGGACCGATAGGACTAGTAACTATGCTGGCTGCTCGTGCTTTTGGAGCCCCTAAAATTGTTATGGTTGATGTTGATGATCTCCGTCTATCATTTGCAAAAGATCTTGGAGCAGATGAAATTGTCAAGGGATCTATAAATATTCAGGTTCTTATATCAGTAACAAAATCAGTTAAACAACATTTTTTATGATAATCTATCAAACAGTTGGCAAGTCATAATCTTAACAGGATATAGGCGAGGAAGTATTACAAATACATAAAGTCATGAATAGCTCCGTGGATGTGAGCTTTGACTGTGTTGGCTTTACCAAAACCATGTCAACGGCTTTGAATGCAACCCGGTCTGGTGGTAAAGTATGTCTGGTGGGATTGGGGCAGAGCGATATGAAGATTCCTCTCACTGCTGCTGCTGCTGCAAGGTAGTATATATATTTTCTGAATTTCCGCTTGGGAGGTACTTTGAAAGTTAGATACTCGAAGTTTCCTATAGACTTTTTAAGTTTCAAGTTTAACTTTCTTCTTTGGTGATAGGGAGGTTGATGTGGTTGGCATATTCCGATATAGGAACACATGGCCACTCTGCATTGAGCTTCTGAGGACCAGTAAGATAGATGTGAAGCCCCTCATAACACACAGGTTTAAGTTTACCAAAGAAGGGGTTGAAGAAGCGTTTGAAACCAGTGCTCGCGGTGGTAATGCCATAAAGGTCATGTTTAACCTGTAGGAGATGTATTTCCAAAGGACTATCACAGATGGTGCAGGCATATCAAAACTAATAATAGTGTACCTTTGGATTAAATTGTGTGTCAATAATTTGGAAATTGTATGCTAATTTGTGCAAATGGAAGATAATTAAAGTAAAATAGATAATGAATATTATTTAGCAGTTGTCACGCTAATACAGGTTTTGGCTTATTTAAGTCGCTACGGTGAAAATTCATCGATATTGGTAAACTACTACATCGAGTAATATTCTGCCTTGTTACAAAATCTACCAACATTTTCCAAAATCTAAAGGGAATTCACAAATAGCTTCTGCTAGTTATAAAAATACATTTAAATTAAATTAAAAGGTGAAGAAGTTAACTTAGCTGATTTAAATCTGTGTACCTTGGAGAACTTAATGAGCTACAATTCAGCTGTTAACGTTGTTCGTGACATGTTTGGTTTCTACATATTTATCAGCATTAGTGGTCTCTGAACAGATCACCAAACCTCAAATCTCAAATATTCCATACCATGTACAGCTCCATTTTGCACAACAACAATGATCAAACCCAACAATTCAATTTTCAACTGTAGTTGAAGTTAGTAACTTGGTGCATGGCTTTAGTTCTGGCTCAGTTCAATATCTTGATGGCTATAAAATGCCTTCTGCTAGGAATTTGTATAAATGTTAATGTCTTTATCCTGTGAACAAGGTGTTCAATCTTTGTTGATGGAGACTGGAAAGCATATCAGACCATTCACTAACTTCAACGGTTAATCAAAAAGGGATTGGTATAATATAACCTGTAGTTTGCAAAATGTAGAATAATCGACTCAAATCATATTTTTGCGGGACTCATGCTGTTCATTCCATTCTATATGACCAAGAAGAAAATATCCTTCATAAATTTGTGTTGTCTTAGATTATTTGCAATGCAAGAGCTTTTCTTCTCTGAATGCAGCAAAATTGCAGAGCTCAATGAAAAGTTGCAATAAGATTGAAAAGCTATTCAATGTCTAGCATTTCATATTTGCCTAAAAGTCATCTGGTACTCTTGTACCTAGGTAGCTCCATATGATTATTCCTCCAGAAGAGTATATGACTCCCAAGGTCCACCAATTTCCTTAACGGAGAGGAACTGAAACACCATCATGAGTGAAGAAGGAATTCTTTAATGCATGCATTTTGCTCAATTTGTTCAAATTATACATGATCGCAAAAGTCCCACCAGTTCCTTAATTAAGAAAACTGGAATTCTGCCATGAGCAAATGCTCATATCACTTCAATAAATACTACAATAATCCATGTAGCATGTCTTGATGAACCGAGATTCCAATATTGTACTCGACCATTCACAATAGCAGTTATTAGCTGTTTAGACGTGTTTTTATAAAGAACTCCAACCAGACGGCTTCAGGACATCACCTTTATCCATTAATTCTCTTATTTTTTCAGCATCATCCCATCTATCTGCACCGGCGTAAGTGTTTGACGATAAAACATAATTCCCACCATCACAAGGATCAAATTTCAGAAGTTTTTTAGCGGCAATCTCAGCTAGGACCACATTACCATGAAGCTTACAAGCACTCAATAACATCCTCCACACTACAACATCTGGAACTACAGGCATTCTCTTTATGAAGTCATATGCCCTTTCTAGATGGCCTGAGCGACTCAAGAGATCAACCACACATCCATAATGTTTCATTTCTGGCACTAATCCATAAACTTTTTCCATATTCTCAAAATAATCCAATCCTTCGTCTACCAAGCCAGCATGAGCACAAGCCAGTAATACCCCAACAAATGTTCCATGAGTTGGCTCAAAACCTTCAGATATCATTTCAGAGAAGAGCTCAAGGGCATAACAAGCACTACCATTCACAGCTAGGCCCGAGATGACTGAAGTCCACGAGACAGAGTCCTTCTCTTTCATCCCTTGAAACACTTCCAATGCCTTTTCTACATATCCGCATTTGCAGTACATATCAATCAGAGAGTTCCCGACATAAATATCCACTTTTACATTGTATTCGTGAATATAGTCATGTAGTGCCTTACCAATGTCAAGCCTGCCTAAATGTGCGGAAGCAGAAATAACAGAAGCAATAGTAATTTCATCAGGTTTAACCTTAGCCACCATCATTTCTTGAAAAAGTCCCAACGCATCAGAAAATTGGTTAGCTTGAGAGTAACCTGTGATCATAGAAGTCCACGAAATCACATCCCTCTTTGGCATCTCATCAAAAAGTTTCCTTGCAGCAACTAAATTTCCTACTTTCACATACCCAGTTATCATGGCATTCCAAGAAACTATATTTCTGTCAGCCATCAGATCAAAAACTTCCCGTCCCAACTTGGCCGAGCCAAACCGTCCATACATGTCTATCAAAGTATTTCCCAAGTAAACATCAATCTCAATATGATTATCCTCAATGTAATTAACCATAGACTCTGCCATATCCGGATCACCTAGGTAGCTACAAGCTAATATAACTTTGACCATCGTCACAGAATCAGCCTTCACATTTGCCGCTCGCATGGCATTAAAAATACTCAAAACCTCCTTTAATCTATTACACTGACTATACCCACAAATCAATGAATTCCAGGAAACTAAGTCTCTGTCAGACATTTTGTCAAACATATCCCGAGCAGAACGCAAATCATTACAGGAGGAATACATATGAATTAAAGCATTACAAACATAAAGATACGATTCAAACCCAAGTTTCAGAACATGAGCGTGAACCTTCCGTCCATGCACAATACCTGAAACTCGGGCACACGACTTGAAGACGAATATAAAGGTCAGATTATTCCCATGGAATCCTTGGTCACGCATTCTGTCAAACATATTGATTGCTTCAATGGGGTGATTGCTCTGTGACAAACCACGGATCATAATGTTCCAAATTAACAATGTGGGCCGTTCAATTTGATCGAAAACGAAGCGGGCTTTATCCAGACTGGTTGAAGATAGAGCGTAAGATCGAATAACTTCTGATATAGAAAATGGGTCAGTGTGTAATTGGGTTTTGATGAGGCGTGCGTGGAGCTCTTTAATTGCGTCATTGGACAGCGAATTCTTTGTTAGTCGCTCTGAATGTGGGCTCCCTGTGAAGGTATTGAATAGACGAGAAATGGAACTCGCGAGTTTCATAATTACATTGGAAGTGAAAGTGGTTTATAAGGGTTTATGGAATATGATGATTAGAGCGGAAAACTTGTCGGCGGAAGGAGCTGTGGCATAATCCATATTACTTTTATGCGAAAAAGAAGTTTTTGGTCACTCTATAATATATGGTTCATTACGTCAACGACATAAAACCGTTCATATACGAGTGTATGTGAGCTTTATGTGTGAGATTTTATGTGATAATAAATTTATTTGATATAGTTTTAAGTTTGTTGTTATTAATTTATAACTTAACCAAATGAAGTTGTCATCAAATCCCACCGTCAAATTTTCCTCATATATATATATATATATATATATATATATATATATATATATATATATATTGTGTGAATTTAGTGTGAGCCATCATATATCATTTTGATCATGCTATGACTGAACCTTCAACATCATTAATTCATACTCCCTCCTATAGTAAAATAAAAATGTTTTAATTTGAATTTCATAGTCAGATCGACTATTTTCAGAAAAAGCATATTTATTTAGATTTTTAAAATTATGAACCTAGTCAGTAGAAAATTTTATGTAATTTATTTTAATAATATATAATATATTGTTAAAAATAAAGTTATTGGAAGGTGAAAAAAATCAACCATTAAGATGAACTGATGGAATAAAGCTTTGCTTTGATCTAGTTTAGATTGGGGTGAAAGTAAAGCTCAAATTGATTTGCTTTAGATTGGAATTTGAATGTTCTTGGGGGAGATATATAGAAAATTGAGGGGAAAAAATAAGCAATAACAAGACCAAAATAATTATGTATTTAAAAGCAATAAATTTATTTAGGTAGTCTACACATCAACGCGTATAAAAAAGGTTAAATTGTAGTTAATGCGTATTTAACTCACCAAAAGTTAACACGTGGCAACTTCCGGCCAAAAATTGACCAGATCGTCGAAAAGAGAACTAAATTGTTGTTTTTAAACACATACAGGTATTGATTGATGATTTTTAAACTTTGAGAATCAAATTATTTTTCGGCCAAACTTAGGGGAAAAGTTTTGTCATTAGCCCTTTTTTATTTGCTTATTAGAGAAACATTAAATATAAAAGTTATTTGAACTTTTATATATATATATGTACTAAACTTTATCTGCTTACTTTAGAAGTAAATTCTATCAAACTTTTGTAAAAGGGGAAATATGGTAGAGTTGGTTTATTTTCTGGACATGTGTGACGCCCCCAAAATTAGGTATACATCACCCATCTTGGGTCGTCAGATACATAGTATAGAATACAAATATAACTTACTAATACAACTGTCGTGTACAATACGACAAAACATAAACTGTGAGTTTGAATACAAATATTATCTTCTAGAGAGTATTCAAACTCAAAAGGAGTCCTCATTACATTTATTAACACACCATTACATAGAATACTGAGGACTACTAACTAATACTATCATTAGCCTTCAACAATGTTAAACTGATAAAATACAATAGATATCAAGTTTAACTGCAGCGGAATAAGCAATCCTTAGAAGAGTCAAGTAGAGAATAAAATCTACTATCTTCTATGATTTAAAAATGTTTTCATCAATTTTTATCGCTGAGACTCAGCTTAATAAATAAACCACATCTTCTAATCATCCCTGTACTACGAACCAAAGATATTCATTAAATCATCCACGGTCATGACTATACCGAATAATCCCTGGTCATAATTATACCAAAAACTGTCCATCAATGCATTACGGGCCACTGAGGACTTTTACCACATCACAGTTCATGATTATACCGAATGATCCTTGGTCATAATCATACTAAGTCCATCTATGCACGTAAGCCAAAGATGACTTTCAACATAATATAAACATGAGGATGATGACAATGTTATAGGAATTCAATTAAACAAGTTCAAGAATTAATTTATCCAGGAACTAATAATATCCAAATTGTCAACATGATACTTCTTTGTAAAGTAAAAGTCAAGAATGCTCAGAAGAATATTTCCATGAAAAGATACTAGATGAAGCGCAAATATCAAGGATATTCCACTAATTTCATGGAGTATAGAAGTCAAAACTTTAACCAACTGTGTATAATAAAGAATGGAATAACAAAAGAAATCACCAGGCATGCGATAGACCGCACAAGCAGGTTATTCCAATAGAATAATAATTAACGGAACCAGGTCCGGCGTAAAACGCACAGACAGGATATTCCAACAGAATAATAACGACAGAACCAGGTCCGGCGTAGAACGCACAGACAAGATGTTCCAACAGAATAATAAAGACGGAACCAGGTCCGGCGTAGAACGCACAAACAGGATGTTCCAGCAGAATAATAAATAATGGAACCAGGTCCGGCGTAGAACGCACAGACAGGATGTTCCAGCAGAGTAATAAAGAATGAAATAATAAAAGAATTTCACCATGTATGCGGTACTTCGCATAAACAGGTTATTCCAACATAATAACAAAGAATGGAATAACAGAAGTTCTCTTCATGAAGATGAAAGAAAGAAATAATATTTCCTACCTTTGAAAGAAACTGGATATAGGAGTAGTGAAGGAGCAGACTTCTCTTCTTCTATAGATTTTCTCTCTATAGCTTCTCTCTATAATTTCTCTCTATAATAATGGCTCTAAAGCTTTAGTGAATGGCTATAATTTCACGTTTTGGGGCTCAAAAATTACAGTATAATACCTTCCTCTTTTTCTTCATTTTTTATTTAGTCCTGCAAGTATTATCAATCTTGCACCAACTCCCCTAATAGTAAATCATGTGAATCAATAGTACCCGTGAATAGTAACCCGTGAATAGTAACTCGTGAATAGTAACTCATGAATCGTAACTCGTGAATAGTAACTCATGAATAGTAACTCGTGAATAGTACTCCGACACGAAAAGTGCTCCGAATACCCGAGTGAGCAATACTAGAGTGAATAGTAATTTGGGTGAATAGTAACTCGTGAATAGTAACTCATGAATAGTAACTCGTGAATAGTACTCCGACACAAAAAGTGTCCCGAATACCCGATTGAATAATACTGAGTGACTTCTCACATAAGCATCAATAATCAATACCGTGTGCTACTATGCAACCACGCGTATTACTGTACTTTTAACACCAGGTGTTTCAACAGTATCAACGGTAAAACTTCCGCCGTTATTTTCATAAAGTATTTCTGTCGTTTTCTAACTACGACAGTTCTTCTGTTGTGGGTCCACCAATGATTGTGTCGTCGTACGAATATTTCCCGACAAAAAGAATATTCCCCGACCAATCGAATATTATATAACAACTTGCATACTTTGCAAAATTTTCAAATACTACCCCCAACTATAACATTATCTCAAATCCACACCTTAATATTAAAAAAAATATTTTGAAAAATTTTAATCTTTATTTAAAAAAATCTGGGGTCTCACAATCTCCCCTTCTTATAGAATTTTGCCCTCGAAATTTACGTACGTACCTGGTATGATAAAGAGGTGAGGATACCTTGAATACCTTTATCGTTGAAAGCATTAAATTCATCTTTGCAATTCGGTCAAAAATATTCATTAACAATTCATCTTTGCACTACAGGCCAAAGATATACAACTGTAAAACCAATAATGCTGAGACTCAGCTTAATAGTATCACGACCACGAATTATCCATGCACTACGGGCCAAAGATATTCGTGTTTTCAATTACGGTCATGATTATACCGAATAATCTCTGGTCATAATCATACCAAGTCCATCTAAGCTCTACGGCCAAAGATGACTATTACCACATCCATGAATTAATATTTCATTGCTGAGGCTCAGCTCAATAATTAATCTACATCGTCGAATCATCCCTGCACTACAGGCCAAAGATATTCTTTAGTATCACGAACACAAATTATCTATGCACTACGTGCCAAAGATAATCGTGTTTTTAATTACGGTCATGATTATACCGAACAATCCCTGGTCATAATCATACCAAGTCCATCTATGCACTACGGCCAAAGATGACTTTTACCACATCCATGAATTAATATTTCATTGCTGAGACTCAGCTCAATAATTAATCCACATCGTCGAATCATCCATGCACTACAAGCCAATGATATTCTTTAGTATCACGACCACAAATTATCCATGCACTACGTGCCAAAGATAATCGTGTTTTTAATTACGGTCATGATTATACCGAACAATCCCTGGTCATAATCATACTAAGTCCATCTATGCACGTAAGCCACAGATGACTTTCAACACAATATAAGCATGAGGATAATGATATAAAGAATCAATCAAATGAGATAAAGGATAAATATTAAACATTTATAATATAATTTAACCAGGGTTCAAGAATATCCCAATGCTATCAATCACTTAATAATCTTATAATCTACTATCATTAATCTTATAACAATATTTTAATCACTTCTTAAACTTATAAACAATTTATTTCAATTGTTTACGCTTTACCATATAATGCATTTAATCATTCAAAAATGCCATACTCATAAGATATCATCACCAATGATCAAATCCCTCATCAAAAAAATATGCATATGCTCTATATAGGATTTCCAAGCCATAAAATTCTATTTTCCAACTTTGTTACTTCACATAACATATTTAACTCATATATTCGTAACTAAACATTTTTCATGAAAATACCAAATCAGTCTCAAAAATATTTTTTTTAGCATAATATAGTCTCATAATGAACATACATTTTTCTCGGAATTTTTAAAATTCATTTACTATTTTTTAAAAAATAATTTCCAATTAATTCCTTAAGAAATTTGCTACCTCAAGTTTAACTCCAAAAATTTCCAAATCTTGGAAGGACCTTACACATGTTAATGTGAGCCTCCAGTTTAATTTTCATGGTCATCGGACTTGTAGAACTCCGGTTATAGCGTTTTTCGTCCGAAAAACCTAAATATTGAAATGGTCATAACTTGCTCATTTTACATCGGAATGAGCTCATTTTTGGACACGATGTTCTTTATACCATATACTTTTATGTCCCAAAAGGCCTAAATTTTTCTCACTAATTAAGTGGCCGAAACAGCCCTTACAAAAATGTGGCAGCAACTTTTTGGACATTTTGAAGTTTTGACTCCTTTGCTAAAATCAGTCCGCACGAAAATCTACAACACATTATTCAGTGATTCCACTTGGATTAGTTAGGTAACTCATAGATCTAACTCTAGGACTTGACCACACTCAAAAATTCAAAATATAATAGGAGATATGGTCAATTGAATTTCATGTTACGTTTTTACCAAAATCTGATTTTTCAACCCTTTGTGATTTCTAAGAAACTTTCATGTTTTCACATAATAACCAACATAACTCATCATAACACTTACTAATACCACATATACCCATGATTTTCATTATTCCAACGTTTTTATTATAACTCTCATTATAATCAACGTAACCAGATCCTTTTAGTTGATGAAATATTTGAGGGTTTTATAAATGGGTTTTGTACTGGGGTCAATACAAAATTCGATTTCATGCTCTAGGGGTAGTTTAATAAGTCTTCAAGAATACGTCAGAAAATTTATTAACAATAAAAATATCACTCAAAACTGTGACTCTCATCCAAGGCTTGGATAGCACATGAAATGAAGGTTTCTCCTAACGGAGTTTCAATCGATAAGTCAAAGTCTAATATCTCTGGAGTCAAATTTAAACATTGAGCGCAAGCAAGAGAGATAAAAGAATGGGTAGAACCGGTATCTAATAAGGTATAGACTCCGCAAAAAAATTTATAATTAACTAACCCGTGATAATTTCGTTCGATTCCTCGTCACGAAAAACGCTCTCCCTTAAACTACCGAATTTGTTTTGTCTGTATCCGCCTTTAGTGCCACCGTCCCAGCTGGACTTGACTTCACTATACGACAAAATTGAGCTAAATGACCTTCTCTTCTTGAAATTTCCACTTCTATTATCTTGGCCATGATTACCACCGAAGTGGTTACCATTCTTGGCATGATAATTTTCCCCACGATGGTTATCATTGTTCCGATAGCCGTTGCCACCGGTATGATTATTATCGTGTTGTTGGTCGTTACCTTTTGCTTGAGCTGAATCAACGCTCTCATGTGCTTCATTGCTTATCTCAACATTTTCAATTGCCATTCCCAAACACTGTCACAAAACAAGGGTTAATTGACATATCACATATTATCCCTATACTCTGACCGACCAATTAAATACGAAATAAACTTAAGTAGGTCATATTAGCGAAGGAATTTCCCGTCTCTCCCCTCCTAGTTCTATTCTCACATCCTAGCCAGGGATCATATCCCTAAGCTTTGATACCAACTGTGATGCCCCCAAAATTAGGTATACATCACCGATTTTGGGTCGTCAGATACATAGTATAGAATACAAATATAACTTACTAATACAACTGTCGTGTACAATACGACAAAACATAAACTGTGAGTTTGAATACAAATATTATCTTCTAGAGAGTATTCATACTCAAAAGGAGTCTTCATTACATTTATTAACACACCATTACATAGAATACTGAGGACTACTAACTAATACTATCATTCGGACCATCACTCCGTTTCCCGACTTGCCCCAGCTACGTTCTCATTTCCTGAAGAGAACAGTGAAAGAAAGGGTGAGCTCAACTAGCCCAGTAAAAAATATTATGACTAAGATAATGCAGAATAAATTATCATTAGCCTTCAACAATGTTAAACTGATAAAATACAATAGATATCAAGTTTAACTGCAGCGGAATAAGCAATCCTTAGAAGAGTCAAGTAGAGAATAAAATCTACTATCTTCTATGATTTAAAAATGTTTTCATCAATTTTTATCGCTGAGACTCAGCTTAATAAATAAACCACATCTTCTAATCATCCCTGTACTACGAACCAAAGATATTCATTAAATCATCCACGGTCATGACTATACCGAATAATCCCTGGTCATAATTATACCAAAAACTGTCCATCAATGCATTACGGGCCACTGAGGACTTTTACCACATCACAGTTCATGATTATACCGAATGATCCCTGGTCATAATCATACTAAGTCCATCTATGCACGTAAGCCAAAGATGACTTTCAACATAATATAAACATGAGGATGATGACAATGTTATAGGAATTCAATTAAACAAGTTCAAGAATTAATTTATCCAGGAACTAATAATATCCAAATTGTCAACATGATACTTCTTTGTAAAGTAAAAGTCAAGAATGCTCAGAAGAATATTTCCATGAAAAGATACTGGATGAAGCGCAAATATCAAGGATATTCCACTAATTTCATGGAGTATAGAAGTCAAAACTTTAACCAACTGTGTATAATAAAGAATGGAATAACAAAAGAAATCACCAGGCATGCGATAGACCGCACAAGCAGGTTATTCCAATAGAATAATAATTAACGGAACCAGGTCCGGCGTAAAACGCACAGACAGGATATTCCAACAGAATAATAAAGACAGAACCAGGTCCGGCGTAGAACGCACAGACATGATGTTCCAACAGAATAATAAAGACGGAACCAGGTCCGGCGTAGAACGCACAGACAGGATGTTCCAGCAGAATAATAAATAATGGAACCAGGTCCGGCGTAGAACGCACAGACAGGATGTTCCAGCAGAGTAATAAAGAATGAAATAATAAAAGAATTTCACCATGTATGCGGTACTTCGCATAAACAGGTTATTCCAACATAATAACAAAGAATGGAATAACAGAAGTTCTCTTCATGAAGATGAAAGAAAGAAATAATATTTCCTACCTTTGAAAGAAACTGGATATAGGAGTAGTGAGGGAGCAGACTTCTCTTCTTCTATAGATTTTCTCTCTATAGCTTCTCTCTATAATTTCTCTCTATAATAATGGCTCTAAAGCTTTAGTGAATTGGTGAGAAATGAAGGAAGGATGAGCTTCTATTTATAGGAAAACATAGTTTCGATAATTGCACGTTTTGGGGCTCGAAAATTACAGTATAATACCTTCCTCTTTTTCTTCATTTTTTATTTAGTCCTGCAAGTATTATCAATCTTGCACCAACTCCCCTAATAGTAAATCATGTGAATCAATAGTACCCGTGAATAGTAACTCGTGAATAGTAACTCATGAATCGTAACTCGTGAATAGTAACTCATGAATAGTAACTCGTGAATAGTACTCTGACACGAAAAGTGCTCCGAATACCCGAGTGAGCAATACTAGAGTGAATAGTAATTTGGGTGAATAGTAACTCGTGAATAGTAACTCATGAATAGTAACTCGTGAATAGTACTCCGACACAAAAAGTGTCCCGAATACCCGATTGAATAATACTGAGTGACTTCTCACATAAGCATCAATAATCAATACCGTGTGCTACTATGCAACCACGCGTATTACTGTACTTTTAACACCAGGTGTTTCAACAGTATCAACGGTAAAACTTCCGCCGTTATTTTCATAAAGTATTTCTGTCGTTTTCTAACTACGACAGTTCTTCTGTTGTGGGTCCACCAATGATTGTGTCGTCGTACGAATATTTCCCGACAAAAAGAATATTCCCCGACCAATCGAATATTATATAACAACTTGCATACTTTGCAAAATTTTTAAATACTACCCCCAACTATAACATTATCTCAAATCCACACCTTAATATTAAAAAAAATTTTTGAAAAATTTAAATCTTTATTTAAAAAAATCTGGGGTCTCACAATCTCCCCTTCTTATAGAATTTCGCCCTCGAAATTTACGTACGTACTTGGTATGATAAAGAGGTAAGGATACCTTGAATACCTTTATCGTTGAAAGCATTAAATTCATCTTTGCAATTCGGTCAAAGATATTCATTAACAATTCATCTTTGCACTACAGGCCAAAGATATACAACTGTAAAACCAATAATACTGAGACTCAGCTTAATAGTATCACGACCACGAATTATCCATGCACTACGGGCCAAGGATATTCGTGTTTTTATTTACGGTCATGATTATACTGAATAATCTCTGGTCATAATCATACCAAGTCCATCTAAGCTCTACGGCCAAAGATGACTATTACCACATCCATGAATTAATATTTCATTGCTGAGGCTCAGCTCAATAATTAATCCACATCGTCGAATCATCCCTGCACTACAGGCCAAGGATATTCTTTAGTATCACGACCACGAATTATCTATGCACTACGTGCCAAAGATAATCGTGTTTTCAATTACGGTCATGATTATACCGAACAATCCCTGGTCATAATCATACCAAGTCCATCTATGCACTACGGCCAAAGATGACTTTTACCACATCCATGAATTATTATTTCATTGCTGAGAGACTCAGCTCAATAATTAATCCACATCGTCGGATCATCCATGCACTACAGGCCAAGGATATTCTTTAGTATCACGACCACAAATTATCCATGCACTACGTGCCAAAGATAATCGTGTTTTCAATTACGGTCATGATTATACCGAACAATCCCTGGTCATAATCATACTAAGTCCATCTATGCACGTAAGCCACAGATGACTTTCAACACAATATAAGCATGAGGATAATGATATAAAGAATCAATCAAATGAGATAAATGATAAATATTAAACATTTATAATATAATTTATCCAGGGTTCAAGATTATCCCAATGCTATCAATCACTTAATAATCTTATAATCTAATATCATTAATCTTATAACAATATTTTAATCACTTCTTAAACTTATAAACAATTTATTTCAATTGTTTACGCTTTACCATAGAATGCATTTAATCATTCAAAAATGCCATACTCATAAGATATCATCACCAATGATCAAATCCCTCATCAAAAAAATATGCATATGCTCTATATAGGATTTCCAAGCCATAAAATTCTATTTTCCAACTTTGTTACTTCACATAACATATTTAACTCATATATTCGTAACTAAACATTTTTCATGAAAATACCAAATCAGTCTCAAAAATATTTTTTTTAGCATAATATAGTCTCATAATGAACATACATTTTTCTCGGAATTTTTAAAATTCATTTACTATTTTTTAAAAAATAATTTCCAATTAATTCCTTAAGAAATTTGCTACCTCAAGTTTAACTCCAAAAATTTCCAAATCTTGGAAGGACCTTACACATGTTAATGTGAGCCTCCAGTTTAATTTTCATGGTCATCGGACTTGTAGAACTCCGGTTATAGCGTTTTTCGTCCGAAAAACCTAAATATTGAAATGGTCATAACTTGCTCATTTTACATCGGAATGAGCTCATTTTTGGACACGATGTTCTTTATACCATATACTTTTATGTCCCAAAAGGCCTAAATTTTTCTCACTAATTAAGTGGCCGAAACAGCCCTTACAAAAATGTGGCAGCAACTTTTTGGACATTTTGAAGTTTTGACTCCTTTGCTAAAATCAGTCCGCACGAAAATCTACAACACATTATTCAGTGATTCCACTTGGATTAGTTAGGTAACTCATAGATCTAACTCTAGGACTTGACCACACTCAAAAATTCAAAATCCCAGCTGGACTTGGTTTCGCTATAATACAATCTCGAGCGATATGTCCTTCCTTTCCACAATTATAACATACGTTGGATTGTTGTGGGTAGTTTGGGCTGATATGTCCCTCTTTTCCACATTTGTAACATACGACCCGTGGTCGTTCTCCTCCCCTAGAAACAGTTGATGTTTGTACTGACGTCTTCACGTTATCATTGTTGTACCTTCTCTTCTTGAAATCTCCTCCCGACTCGCTCCTTCTATTATCACGACCATGATTACCACCAGAGTGGTTACCGCTTTTGTCCGAATATTTTCCTCCCTGCTGGTTTTCATTGCTTCGATGACTGCCGCCACAGGTATGACCCTGGTTGTGGTCCCTCGGTTGCACATACTCATTATCCCGCTCTAATAATTGAGCCATGTTTACAACATCTGAATATAAAGAAAATTTATGAGAGATAAGATATTGTCGAATCTCGGGTTTTAGACCTCTCAGAAACATCCTTGTCATTCGTTCTTTATTTTCGACCAAATGAGAGATAAAATTTATGACCTTCCTCTTTTTCTTCATTTTTTATTTAGTCCTGCAAGTATTATCAATCTTGCACCAACTCCCCTAATAGTAAATCATGTGAATCAATAGTACCCGTGAATAGTAACTCGTGAATAGTAACTCATGAATAGTAACTCGTGAATAGTACTTCGATACGAAAAGTGCTCTGAATACCCGAGTGAGCAATACTAGAGTGAATAGTAATTTGGGTGAATAGTAACTCGTGAATAGTAACTCATGAATAGTAACTCGTGAATAGTACTCCGACACAAAAAGTGTCCCGAATACCCGATTGAATAATACTGAGTGACTTCTCACATAAGCATCAATAATCAATACCGTGTGCTACTATGCAACCACGCGTATTACTGTACTTTTAACACCAGGTGTTTCAACAGTATCAACGGTAAAACTTCCGCCGTTATTTTCATAAAGTATTTCTGTCGTTTTCTAACTACGACAGTTCTTCTGTTGTGGGTTCACCAATGATTGTGTCGTCGTACGAATATTTTCCGACAAAAAGAATATTCCCCGACCAATCGAATATTATATAACAACTTGCATACTTTGCAAAATTTTCAAATACTACCCCCAACTATAACATTATCTCAAATCCACACCTTAATACTAAAAAAAATATTTTGAAAAATTTAAATCTTTATTTAAAAAAATCTGGGGTCTCACAACATGTGATAAAAAAGAAGATTTACTCAATACTAGAGTTTTAGAGAGATCAGTTGGTAATGGATATATCTAGCATACTTGTGAGGTGAGGAAGAGGATGTCATTTCAAGACATAAAGTAGTACTGAACTCAAAGGAAAATATACAACTAAGTTTGAGGAAGGGAACTAAGAGTCTGCTGTCCGATATAGTTAGTTGTGGACTGTAAGTTTATATTTAAAACTTTGTAAAGGTTTATCCGCCTATTGTATGTTGTGAATCAAATAAATTTATCTGTATTGTGTGATTGAATTCTTATTATCTTGTTTATTAATTTTTGAAACTGCAAATTAATTTATTAAAAATTTAAAAAATATTAAAATAAATTTTTAAACGATAATAATCTATTTAACCTCATTCTAAATTATAAATTATTATTATTGAACTTTCAAGAGGTAGTAGTATATAACTATATCATTAACATAAAAATAGCTCTATGTACGAACAAATAAATGACAGACAAATGTAATAAATAGTACTGCTAATAAGATGATATAAATTAACAAACTCATTAATTAATAATTAAATGGCAGGACCCACAAATTGTTCACTCTTTCATAATTTTTTGTTCATAAACTCAGGTTATGCAAATACAAGTATCCATAACATAAGTTTATGTTGAAATCAAATACAGGAAAACTTAAACCAAGAGGATATGGAGTTGCGTTTAGAGATTCAAAAGGCGTGATTCACATGGCATACTTGAACGAGGGTTCGAAAAATGAAATAATATTGTCAGCCGGTGTACTTGGGAGGCCTCAGCTGTTGATGTTGAGTGGCGTTGGGCCTGCCGAACACCTTTTATCGAAGGGGATCAAGCTAGTGTTACACCTGCCGATGGTCGGCCAAGGTATTGCCGATAATCCAATGAACGCACTCGTCATTCGTTCTCCTCAACCCCTTGAAATCTCTCTCATTCAAACTGTGGGCATTACCCGCTTCGGTAGCTACGTCGAAGCAGCTAGTGGGACCCTCGAGTTGGCTTGAGCCCATAATTTACCTGCAGAATTATTAAATCAGGTTTGTTGTCCTTTAACCCTAACAACAACATAAAAGAGTTTAATTTATAAATTCTATTGGGATAAATTTTTGTCGAATTATAATATTAAAACATATCAATATATGAGATTAAATAGAATTATAAGAGACACATTTATTATATATTTAAAAATTATTATTATTATTATTATTATTATTATTATTATTATTATTATTATTATTATTTATCTCCGTAATTGATGATATATTCAAAAAGTTGGCGTTTAATATATATATATATATATATATATATATATATATATATATAATATGATCAGTTTTCTTCATTTATTATTTTGAACTAGAGTTTGACATAATTAAATTTGAAATGCTTCATATATGTAGACTGGGCGACAAGTGACTCCACAAAAACTCACCCGAGAAGCCAAAGAATACCTGGCATCTAGCCTTCAAGCTGGAGTCATCCTTGAGAAGATTCAGGGACCTCTTTCTTCCGGCCATCTCGAGCTCGATACTACGGATGTAAATGATAACCCTAAAGTTACTTTTAATTACTTTCAACACCCTCAAGACTTGCAGAGGTGTGTTCAAGGCATGGAAACTGTTATAAAGGTTATTGAATCCAAGTCCCTCTCCGCATTACGATTTCCTCTCGTGGCCGTTCAAGCTTATATTAATGCCATGGTTGCCCTTCCAATTAACTTGAGGCCTAGACACCTTGATTCAAGTTTGTCGCTTCAACAGTTTTGCATGGACACAGTAATGACCATATGGCATTATCATGGGGGATGTCAAGTTGATAGGGTTGTGGATCATGATTACAAAGTTATTGGGGCGAATGCATTGCGTGTTATCGATGGATATACATTTTATTTTGATTCTCCTGGCACGAACCCTCAAGCTACTGTCATGATGCTGGAAAGGTATATTTGTGATAATTAGTTTTTATTTTGAGTTCATATTGTTATTTTAATTTATACTTGATGATTAATTAATTGTGCGTGGTCATTTAATCTTTAGTAATCTTTATAATTAACCAGATTTTTACGTTGTGTTTTTTTCTTTTGGTTTGTCATGCAGGTACATGGGACACAGGATTCTGCAGAAGAGGTCTTCTCCGCATGGAAGAAAATAGAAGATTATTTTGTAAAAAAAAGCACTATATATATATATATATATATATATATATATATATATATATATATATATATATATATATATAGGAAACATCAAGAGCACTTCCCTTATGTAGCATTCCTCTTTAAATAGCACTAATTTATTAAAATTACATCGTTTTAGAGATTCTTTTAAAAAATAAGTGGAGCTGCGGGTGACATATTTGTAAATAAAAAGAAAGCAAATGGGACCATTCTCTTTTAAGAATCTCTAAAACGATGTAATTTTAATAAAGAAATGATATTTAAGGAGGAGTGCTAGAGGGGAATGTTCTTGATCTTTTTTCTCTCTATATATATATATAAGATTATGTATTTTATGATTTGGCCATTGGTGTCATAAGTTGTTCTGGGCAAACAGTCTAACAAGATTAGTAAGTTAAGAATTGCTCCTAAATTCATTTGTTGGGAAAAAAATATACAATAAAAAAGTATTGGTGTTTATTTAATTCTTTCTTCATGGGACCTCTTTCTTTTAGTTCTCAAGTGAAAGCCCGCGCACGGCGCACATAAATAAACTCACTCTTACAATATCGATCAACACATGAGCACTCTCTTAAATTACATCATTATATCTCTTAGAGTAATTAATCCATCAATGTTTATGGATCATGTTCAAATTATTTTCAATGGCATTTCCAAGTAAAAGTAATAGAGTGCTACAAGAAAATAAATAAATTACAATGCAAAGATATAAGAATAAAAATATTATTATTGCTAAAATATTTGACATATATGTGATTGTTTAAGACCGATTTCTTAAATATACGTCTGATTAAATTTAATTTTTAGTAATTTCTTAAAATATTTAACATGTGATTGTTATATTTCGTCTGGTGTGACGAAAATATATGTAGTTAGGGAGGGGGAAACCCTCCACACAATAAGTGATAAGTGTGGTGAACCTTTTATTGTTGAAAGAAATCCCCACATACAAGACCAAGATGATGTTTTCCCAGGACTTGTTATCAAGATCATCCCCTACAATATTAATTAATTAATACTATTTAATTAGCCAGGTCGTTAATGTTACTTATCAAGGATCGAGCATGCATGTATGCCAGTTCATTTTTCCTTCAATCTTCCTCTTTATATATATATATATATAATTCTCTAGATGTAATAAAAAAGATTCTGTTCCGCAAACGGTTCGAAAGAAAATAGGGGTATATGTCTTCCTTTCTATATTCTCTATGTATTTTGGTAAGTTACCAGTGTTTTTACTGACACGAGGTCTGTGCGTAATCTATCCGAATATATATGAGGGGATTGCATGTGTAACAAATAATATATATATATATATATATATATATATATATATATATATATATATATATATATATATAATACACCACTCACCTTATTCTTGTGTGTATATTTTTTTTGGCTGTAGTTTTCTTTATTTGTTGGCTTGTATGAAGAATATTAATTAACCTTTTCACCTTTTATTTTGCCACTCTAGAAATTTAATTATGATTATTGGTTGTTTTAGAAGACAAAGGAACTATATTAATTGAATCTAATTAAACTACACGAGAATGAAGCTGAAAAAGTTAATATATATATAGTCATGTTTATTTCACCCCAAATTCAGTGTTTATTTTCTGATCGATCTACTAGTTAAGATACTACTAGAACGGCAAGCAGCTACAAGGGTTGTCTGGGTCGTTGGAACCATCCACGTACAGCGCTTACCCATAATTATCTTATGCTACTAGTCCTCAACAAAGGTATGTCAACTCGGTAGATATAAAATTTTGTCATATGATCCACGCGTCAATAGACTTACATGAGAGATTAATATATACAGATGAAAAAACCTAATTATTTTTAAGTTTGTTGTGATTAATTTATAACTTAACCAAATGAAGTTGTCCCACCGTCAAATTTTCCTCATATATATATATATATTGTGTGTGTGTGAATTTAGTGTGAGCCATATATCATTGATCTCTTTATGGTAAGCATGCTATGACTCATGATGAACCTTCAACATCTTTAATTCATACTCCCTCTCAGAAATTCGTTTCGGACCTCTCTAATAGAATAAAAATATCTTAATTTGAATTTCATAATCAGATTGACTATTTTAAAAAAAAGCATATTTATTTAGACTTTTAAAATTAATCATTAACCTAGTTAGCAGAAAATTTTAGGTAATTTATTTTAATAATATTATATATATACACACGCGCGTGCTCGTGGTGGTGTGTGGTGGTGTTTTATTAGTAACCATTTTTTGACTTTATATTTTTTTTAATTTGATAATAAAGTCAAATTAAGATATTTATCATAAGATAAATTAGAAAAGAAATATGATTGAAAATAAATGAGAGAGAAATGTAATGGTCAAGTGGTAAGATTCTTGTTTAAGCAAATTAAACTTAAGTTAATACTGGTCAGCTTTTTGTAATTCTAGTATATATATATATTGATCGAAGCTCTTGGAATGCCTATTTGTCACGTGAGTTTGAGAAGCTAGCCTAGCTAATTACTCCATATATGAGAGCATATCATCTCTCTCCAATTTGTCTGTCCCTATCTGTCCCACCACTTAAAATTTGACATTTGGCCTTTTATTTAATACCAATTAACTCTAACTTAACCTTAACACTAACTCTGTTATCTCCTAATAAAAAAAATACACTTTTAACTCTAACTTAACCTTAACACTAACTCTGTTATCTCCTAATAAAAAAAAATACACTTTTAACTTTTACATCTCCGAGAATCAGTCTCTTCGTCTTCGACATCAGTCGTCTCTCCTCTAACGTTTACATCATCTCTGAGAATCCCTCTGATAAATTTTTCTTTCATCCTCATAACTCATCAATTCAAATCAAATGATTTGGGTTTACCTTTTTTTGGTCAATTTGGAAAGGGGAAGAGCACAACTCCACAAACTGGTGTTCATCTTCTTCCTTCTTATGCCATATAAGTTTTTCTTCTTCTTAGTTTTGTTCTTTCTATATTGAAGAGATTCCCTATTCTCAAGTTCTGTATTTTTTTAATTTTTGTGACAACTTGAGTTCTGCTTGTCTTTGTTAAATATTATTATGTACACTTTTTAATTGATATTCCCCATCTGATAGGAATTTTTTTTTCACTAAAGGTCATGGACTTTACAGATAGCAGTGTGGAATATGAAACTCAAGAACGTCGAAAGTTAGATTTCGATAGTGGTATTTGTTGGGGAAAAATCAGAAAAATCACCTCCCAAGTACTGTTGTCTTTGATAAATTAGACGAATAAAATATCAGTATATGCCAAACAAATTAAATTCGCAATTCTACCAAAATAATAACCACTGCAGGAAATAAGTAGAAAATATCCAACCACGAGACACCAAGATTTTTACGTGGAAAACCCTCTAAAACTAAGAGGTAAAAACCACGGGACAAACTCCGAATAATTGACTAGAATAATATGAGAGAATACAAAGATATTCTAATTTGAGTACAAACCCAAATTACTTCACCACAATAACTATGTGATGGAACCCAAATAAAACACCCTTTTATTTAAACTATCTTTCTCTCTCTATTTCTCTAAAGCTTCACAAAAACTTCTCTCTCTCTCTTTGAACTCTCGGATGAGAGTGTACTGATTTGTGTTGGTGTGTATAATCCCTTTCCTTAGCCTTCCTTTTATAGCCGAATGGAGAAGGAGAGGAGTAAATGAGGTTGGCAATTTTTCAAAGGTTGTTGGACGGTAAGAATTTCAAGGGGCTAGGCATTAAATGGAGTGAGGACTTGACTAACAATCTTCCCCTCCGAACCCATTAGAGGAGGTAATCTCTGTGACCCCATCACTTGGAGTCCATCCCGACCAATTCCTTGCAAAATGCCTGCTTGTCGCGAGTGACAACTTTTGTCAACATGTCTGAGGGACTCTCGTCGGTATGAACTTTCTTCACTTTCATTAATTCCTTTTCCATCACTTCTCGAAGCCAGTGATAACGAACATCAATATGCTTGGTTCGATTATGATACGTGGCATTCTTGGTCAAGTCAATTGCACTCTGACTATCACAATAAACCACATACTCATCTTGTTTTAAACCCAACTCTTGGAGAAACCGTTTTAACCACAACATCTCCTTGCCTGCTTCAGTAGCAGCGATGTATTCTGACTCAGTTGTAGACAAAGCAACACACTTTTGCAACTTGGACTGCCATGATACTGCTCCCCCTGCAAAAGTAAACAAATACCCCGAAGTAGACTTCTTCTCTTCAGAACCTGTCATGTCTGCATCTGTAAAACCCTCCAAGACTGGACTCGTACTACCAAAAACTAAACATAAACTGGAATTAGCTTTCAAGTATCTGAGAATCCACTTAACTGCTTCCCAATATTCTCTACCAGGATTTGACAAATACCTGCTCACAACGCCAACTGCATGAGCAATATCTGGCCGCGTACAAACCATTGCATACATAAGACTCCCTACTGCAGAAGAATAAGGAACTGCTGCCATATCATCTCTCCCTTCCTTGGTAGAAGGACACATGCACTTTGTCAACTTAATATGACTAGCCAGTGGTGTGCTAACCGGTTTAGCATCACTCATGTTGAACCTTGCAAGTACCCGCTCAACATAGTTCTCTTGTGACAACCACAACCTCTTGGCTTTCCTGTCACGAACAATCTTCATACCCAAAATTTGTTTAGCTGGACCTAAGTCCTTCATATCAAAGAACTTGAACAATTCACCCTTGAGTCTACGAATCATATCAGCATCCTGTCCAACTATCAACATATCATCTACATATAGCAACAGGATAACGAAGTTACCATCCGGGAACCTTTTAACATACACACAATGATCTGCAACTGTTTTACTGTAACCTGGATCCACCATAAATGAATCAAATTTCATGTACCATTGTCTTGGGGTTTGTTTCAGGCCGTACAAACTTTTCTTCAATTTGCAAACCAAGTGTTCTTTCCCTTTAACTTCATATCCCTCTGGCTGTTCCATGTAGATTTCTTCCTTCAAATCACTATAAAGAAAAGCAGTCTTCACATCCAACTGTTCAAGCTCAAGATCCATACTAGCTACTAACCCCAACGCTACTCGAATAGAAGTCATATTTACAACTGGAGAAAAAATCTCATCGAAGTCAATACCTTGCTTTTGAGCAAAACTCTTGACGATTAATCGAGCCTTGTACTTCACTAGTTTTTCACCATCCTTCTTAAGCTTAAACACCCATTTGTTCTTCAATGCTTTCCTGCCCTTCGGAAGTGTAGTTAACTCATAAGTGTGATTCTTGTGCAAAGAATCCATCTCGTCCTGCATAGCTCTCAGCCAATTGCCCTTCTCCTTATGAGTCTTGACTTCCTGAAAATTCTCTGGTTCCCCCTCCTCAGCAACTAAAAGATATTCAGATGAAGGATATCTGACTGATGGCACATGTTCTCTAGTGGATCTTCTTAGCTGAGGTTCTTCAATGTCAGGTTGCTCCCCCTGATCAACACTCTCTGCATCTGACCCATCACCATCGTGCAAATCTGTATCAGTCATATCTTCATTCTGACCTCCTTCTCCAATTGTGGCATTCTGTATTGGAGATGGAACTTCGCTGAGGTCTGAAACTCTATTATCTCTGGGCTGTGTAGCATTATCAAAATGCTCATAATTTTGGTGCTCATGAAACACCACATCTCTGCTCCAGAATAATTTTCTCTGCACTGGATCCCATAACCGGTATCCAAACTCTGCATCTCCATAGCCAACAAATACACATGGAGTAGACTTGTCATCAAGTTTTGATCTTTGTTCCTTGGGGATATATGCAAAAGCCTTGCACCCAAATACCCTCAAATAAGAATAAGATAAATATTTACCACTCCAAATGTAAGACCCCAAATTATTAATAAATGAAATTTAATTTTCTCTATTTATTATTCTGAAATAGTAAGAGTTGATTTGATTAATGTGGTTAGTTATGGGTAAAATGCGCAAATATTTTAAATAAGCAAGTGGTTATAAAATATTCATTGTTGTCGGGGAATATTTGTTTGGTCGTGGAATATTCGTACGACGGCGCAGCCTTGTGTGGGCCCCATAACAGAAAACGATTGGATGAAAAAAATGACAAAAATAAGTTGTTTATAAATAACGGCGTAGTTGTTACCATTAATACTGTTGGAATACCCGGTGGTTAAAACACGGTAATACGCGTAGCACACGGTATTACACCAATTATTAATTCTTACGTAAGAAGGCAATACTCAATAATTGTTACAGTAATTACTGTTCAATATTGTATTTTATTGATTCAATAATTGCTGCGTTGATATTTTATATTACTGTTGTTTCAATAATTGTCACTACGCAGTATTTTTCATTATCGGAGCAATAATTCATATTATCTGAATAATATTATTAGATAACATTATTGGCAATGTCTAGAAAGTTCTGTCTAAGGAGATGTTTGGTCATCTAATTGCGCGCCAGTAAGGAGAAATCCTTATTGGAAAGCCCCCTCTTTCCTGGGAACGGCCTGGTTGCCAGTACTGTGATTCTGTAATATTATTTGTGTATAATTAATTATTGATTTATATGATGAGAAAAATATTGATTTTATGTGGATATAGATGGAGAAAATTTTTAATGTGACAATTGTTGAAAATTAATATTTTATCTTTTTCTGATAAAATAATTCATTTAAATATATTATTTTAATAATATATTGATGGTGATATTTTTACAATGAATATGGGATATATGAGTATATGAGGAGGAAGAGTATTTTTGTGGCATTAAATGATTAACACATGTTTTGTGTGTTGGTGGACACAATTCTTGACCGAAAATTTATTATTGACTGTAAAATCGCCCGTTTATGAATTTCGGTCAATTTTTGTTTGGAATTTGGAAAAACTTTCTTCTGCAAAGTTGTAGAGAATTGAATTTCCTATAAAAACTTACGAGATTCAAATTTTCTGATAAAAGGGCTATTTATTATGAATTATTGAAGTTCCGAAGTTCCGAAATAATTGATTTTTGGGAGTTTTAGTTAATTATTTTGAGAAAAACGTTTTTTTTTATTTTTTTGGACATCATAAATATGTGCAAGGTGGCTGAATTCAGATCTCCCAAGGTGGGCTTGACAATTTTATAAATATAATAGTATTATATTCAATTTTCTGCTTTGGTGTTCTAAGTATTTTCTTATAAATAGGGTGCTTAGGTTAGAATTGAAAATCACACCAGAAACACAAGTTTGTCTCTATTTCTCTCTCTATATCGAGCGTATTCTTGTGAGTATTTGATACTTTGAGTGTTGCTATACGGTGCAAGTTTCCTTCAGCACTATATCTAGTATTCTAGTCATAAGTACCGTCTTTTCGAGGTAAGGGATGTTATTTCTTCTTAAATGATATTATTTTCTTCAATATCATTATGTCGAAATATTGATCTGAACTTTTTATCAAATTCAAAACTTTTCATGTCGGGGTTACTATTCACGAGTTACTATTCACGAGTTACTATTCACCAAAAAATAAAATTTCTTCTTTTCGTCCAAATATCTATTCTGGATACTAGCTTTAATTGTATCCATGTTTTGATCATTCTTGAATTTTACTTCACTATGATTATTTATGAGGTATTTTTGGACATGGAATAGCTGAAATACGAATCCTTAATATTTATTATTTTGTTTCACTGGATTCGTTTCCTTTAAAATATTTTTCATCATCTTTAGACCTAAATGATGATATAATTGAATATCTTTGGCCTATAGTGCAAAGATGAATGATTTCTGATGAATATCTTTGGCCCGTAGTGCAAAGATGAACAGGTGTTGAGATGAACATGACCAACTGATGAATATCTTTGACCTGTAGTGCAAAGATGACAATTTAATTCAAGATATTTATTGATTGATGTTACAGGGATAAAATGTTAATGATGGGCTTTTAAATTCATAGATAATCGTAGATTTCATTCTCTACGTAACTCTTCTATGAATTATTATTTTCCGCTGCGAATATGGATTTAAAACTTGTTGTCTATTGTATTCTATTAAATTTTTCCCTGTTGAAGACTAACGATAATTTGTTGTATATTATCTTAGTCATAATATTCTTTACTAGGCTAGTTGAGCTCACCCTTTCCCTTGTTGTTCTATTTTTCTTCTCAGGAGGCGAGAATGTAACGAGTACTAGTCGGGGTGTGGAATGATGGTTCAAGTCAGTTGTTTTTGTAGTCCTCACTATTTTATAAAATAGTGTATCAATAAGTATAATGAGGACTTAATTGAGTATGAATACTGTCTAGATGACAATATTTGTATTTAAACTCACAGTATATGTGTTGTCGTATTTTGCACGACAATTGTAATAATAAAGTTGTAGTTATTTTTTTTGTACCATGTATTTGGCGACTCAGAATGGGTTGGATGGATTGGACCTATTTTGGGGGAGTCACACCAAATCTTTTCTGGAATTTGAAAATCCAACTGTGCTGATGGAGATCTATTAATCAGGTAACAAGCAGTACGAACAGCTTCACCCCAGAATGACTTAGGCAGCTTAGCCATTCTCAACATGCATCGTACTCTCTCAATAATAGTGCGGTTCATTCTCTCAGCCACACCATTATGCTGTGGGGTACCAGGAACAGTCTGCTCATGCCGAATGCCATGCTTACTGCAATATTCAACAAACTCCTTAGAAGTGTATTCCCCTCCGTTGTCACTAAGAAGACACTTCAACGATTTTCCAGTCTTCCTTTCAACCATAGCATGAAAACTCTGAAAATGCTGGAATACCTGGCCTTTTGTTCTCAACAAAAATACCCACACCTTCCGCGAAGCATCATCAATAAAGGTAACTGTAAGACCCCAAATTATTAATAAATAAAATTTAATTTCCTCTATTTATTATTCTGAAATAGTAAGGGTTGATTTGATTAATGTGGTTAGTTATGGGTAAAATGCGCAAATATTTTAAATAAGCAAGTGGTTATAAAATATTCATTGTTGTTGGGGAATATTCGCTTGGTCGTGGAATATTCTTACTGTCGGAGAATATTCGTATGACGGCGCAGTCTTTTGTGGGCCCTATAACGGAAAGCGATTGGATGAAGAAAACGACAAAAATAAGTTGTTTATAAATAACGGCGTAGTTGTTACCGTTAATACTGTTGGAATACCCAGTGGTTAAAGCACGGTAATACGCGTTGTTGCACCAATTATTGATTCTTCCGTAAGAAGACACTACTCAATAATGGTTACAGTAATTACTGTTCAATATTTTATTTTATTGATTAAATAATTGCTACGTTGATATTTTATAATTGTCACTACACAATATTTTCCATTATCGGAGCAATAATTCATATTATCTGAATAATATTATTAGATAACATTATTGGCAATGTCTAGAAAGTTCTGTCTAAGGAGAGGTTTGGTCATCTAATTGCGCGTCAGTAAGGAGAAATCCTTATTGGAAAGCCCCCTCTTTCCTGGGAACGGCCTGGTTGCCAGTACTGTGATTCTGTAATATTATTTGTGTATAATTAATTATTGATTCATATGATAAGAAAATATTTATTTTATGTTGATATAAATGAGGGATATATTTTTGTGGTTAAAAATGAAGGAGTTAATGTTGAGGTTTTTATCAGTATTTTTGTCAGAATGGAGGTATTAAAAATTAGGGTTTTTGATATATTTTGCGGGGGTTATAATTTTTAATCCGACCGTTGGATCGTGATAATTTTTGGATATGTTATATATATATAAGTTGAGTATATGTCCACAAATTTTGAACCGTTAAAAATGAACGTATGATTTATTATGAATTTTACGAGATGACTGGTTCAGAAATTGTTGAATTTTCGGAGTTTATCATTTTGATGGAAAATTCTAAAATTGGTGGGCCCCACTCTTGGTTGGTGAAGAAATGTGCTGAGATTTTTATTCAAATGTGGTGGGTGGGAATAGTAGCAGGTAAAGCCATCAGGTTGCAGGTTAAGTCTGCTTCGGCGTGCTAACATTTTCCTATAAATAGAGGGCTAAGTTAGAATTAAAAATCACACCGGAAACAAGTTTTCTCTCTTTCTCTCTCTATATTATTGAGTGTATTTTGTGAGTATTTAGATACTTTGAGAGTTTTAATTTATCAGAGCAAGTTTCTTTCAGCCTTATACCGGTATTCCGACCAGAAGTACTGATATTTTGAGGTAAGAGATATTATTTTCTTCTTAATGATATTATTTTCTTCAATATCATTATGCTAAAATATTGATATGAAATTTTTATCAAATTTGGAACTTTTTGTGTCAGGGTTACTATTCACATATACGTTACTATTCACGTATACGACACTATTCACGAATACGGCACTATTCACCGAAAAATAAAATTTTTTCCTTTTTGTCCAAGATGTCTATTATGGTTACTATCTTTGATTGTATCCATGTTTTGATCTTTATTTTTGAATTCTGCTTCACAATTGATTATTATGAAGTATTATTGATCTTGGATAAACTGTTATACGAATCCCTAATATTTGTCCTTCTGTCTCACTGGATTCGTTCTCTTTAAGATATTTTTCATCATCCTCAGTCCTAAATGATGATATTACTGAATATCTTTGGCCTGTAGTGCAAAGATGTATGATTACTTGATGAATATCTTTGGTTTGTAGTGCAAAGATGAACAGGTGTTGAGATGAACATGACTGACAGGTGATACAAATGAATATCTTTGGCCTGTAGTGCAAAGATGAATATTTGGATAAAGATGATTATTAATTGATGTTAAAGGGATAAAATATTGATGATGGACTTTTAAATCTTAGAAGATAGTAGAATTCTTTCTCTACTTGACTCTTCTAATGGTTTGCTGTTTCCGCTGCAGTTGTTGATCTAAAACTTGTTGTCGATTATATTCTATCAGATTTTTCCCTGTTGAAGACTAACGATAATTTGTTGTATATTATCTTAGTCATAATATTCTTTACTGGGCTAGTTGAGCCCACCATTTTCCTTTTTGTTCCATTTTTTCTTCTTAGGAGGTGAGAACATAGCAGTATCTAGTCGGGATATGGAGTGATGGTTCTAGAAAGATGTTTTAGCAGTCCTCACTATTTCTGTAAAATAGTGTTTGAATAATTATAATGAGAATTTATTTGAGTGTGGATATTGTCCAGAAGACAATATTTATATTTAAACTCACAGTATGTGTTGTCGTATTTTGTACGACAATTGTATTATTGAAGTTGTAGTTTGCTTTCTGTACCATGTATTTGGCGGCTCAGAATGGGTGTTGTATACCTATTTTGGGGGCGTCACACGTAGTGCAAAGATGAACAGGTGTTTAGATGAACATGACCAACTGGTGAATATCTTTGGCCTGTAGTGCGAAGATGAATATTGATTGATGTTACAGGGATAAAATACTGATGATGGACTTTTAAATTCATAGATAATAGTAGATTTCATTCTCTACGTAACTCTTCTATGAATTATTATTTTTCGCTGCGAATATTGATTTAAAACTTGTTGTCTATTGTATTCTATTATATTTTTTCCCTGTTGAAGACTAACGATAATTTGTTCTATGTTATCTTAGTCATAATGTTCTTTACTGGGCTAGTTGAGCTCACCCTTTTCCTTTTTGTTCCATTTTTCTTAGGAGGCGAGAATGTAGCGATTACTAGTCGGGGTATAGAATGATGGTTCTAGAAGTTATTTTAGTAGTCCTCACCATTTTTGTGAAATAATGTATCAATAATTGTAATGAGGACTTATTTGAGTGTGGATATTGTCTAGATGACAATATTTGTATTTAAACTCACAGTTCTTATGTTGTAATAGTAAAGATGTAGTTGTTTCTGTACCATGTTATTGACGACTCAGAATGGGTGTTGTATACCTGTTTTGGGGGTGTCACAGTAACAAAGTACCTATTTCCACCCAAAGACTCAACCTCAATGGGTCCACATACATCAGAATATAATCTCTCCAGTAGCTCTGATTTTCTTTTAACTGAACTACTAAAAGAAACTCTATGTTGTTTCCCAAACAAACAATAGTCACAAGGGCTTAAAACAGTACCTTTAGCAAAAGGAATGAGTGACCTTTTTGCTAATAACTGCAACCCTTTCTCACTCATGTGGTCAAGCCTCTTATGCCATAAGTTTGGTGAAGAGTCATCCTCAACTGCATTCAACTCACTAGAACACACCTTCACACGAGTCTTGTATAACGAACAACAAGTAACACCTCTTGCAATCACCATAGAGCCCTTGGTAAGCTTCCACTTTCCACTGCCAAAGTGATTCTCATAGCCTTCTCTGTCCAAGGCCATGCCAGAAATCAAGTTGAGACGCAAATCTGGAACGTGTCTAACATCCCTCAAGGTAACAGTGCAACCAACACCTGTCTGAATGCAAACATCACCAATTCCAATAATCTTGGACTGATCAATATTTCCCATTCTCACGTACCCAAAGTCTCCAGCTTTGTAAGTTGTGAAAAATTTTCTCTTAGGTGTAGCATGATACGAGGCACCAGTATCAACCACCCAATCAACTTTCTGATCATCAACATGCAAGCATTCTTCTTCCCCAAATGAAAGAATCACAACGTCTTCGGTGACTGTGGCTGTAGTGTTCTTCTCCTCAATCTTTCCCTGCTCACCATTTTTCTGCTTGTCTAACCAGATTCTGCAATTTCTCTTGTAATGACCTTCCTTATTACAATGGAAGCATCTATACGTTTCGCCTTGTCTGGTTTTTGACTTGCTCCTGTGATTTTTGCTTTTGCTGTGACTTGTATCTCCTTTGTGAGATCCCCTAAAATTGCTTCTGCCCCTGTTCTCTGTGACAAGAGCATGTGTCTCAAAATTTATGCCTTGCTCCTTTCGCCTTGTCTCCTCATTATGAAGACTGTCCTTGACCATCTGCATAGTCATTTTTCCTTCTGGAGCTGAATTGCTTAGAGACACCACCAAAGTCTCCCAGCTGTTTGGCAACGAACTGAGAAGCAAAAGAGCCTGAATCTCATCATCAAGATTCAACTTCATGGTGGACAGCTGGTTCACCAAACTTTGGAACTCACTCATATGCTCCGACACACTGCTCCCGTCCTTGTACTTTAAATTCACAATTTTTTGAATGACAAAAGTTTTATTTTGTGCATTCTTCTTCTCGTACATATACTCTAGTGTTGTCCATAGAGTGTAAGCATCCGTCTCCTGCGAAACATGGTGGAATACACTTTGATCAATCCACTGCCGGATGTGACCAATAGTCTTCCTATTCATTTTATTCCAATCAGCCTCAGACTTATCCGCGAGCTTCTTTCCCTTGAGCTCCAACGGATCATACAAATCCTTGCAATAAAGGATATCCTCCATTCTGGGCTTCCAGATCAAAAAATTTGAAGATGTCAATTTAATCATGGCTCCGACTGATTCCTCCATAAAATTTATCAAAAACAATCGAGCAAATAACCTTAGCTTTGATACCAGTTGTTGGGGAAAAATCAAAAAAATCACCTCCCAAATACTGTTGTCTTTGATAAATTAGACGAATAAAATATCAGTATATGCCAAACAGATTAAATTCGCAATTCCACCAAAATAATAACCACTGCAGGAAATAAGTAGAAAATATCCAACCACGAGACACCAAGTTTTTTACGTGGAAAACCCTCTAAAATTAAGAGGTAAAAACCACGGGACAAACTCCGAATAATTCACTAGAATAATATGAGAGAATACAAAGATATTCTAATTTGAGTACAAACCCAAATTACTTCACCACAATAACTATGTGATGGAATCCAAATAAAACACCCTTTTATTTAAACTATCTTTCTCTCTCTATTTCTCTAAAGCTTCACAAAAACTTCTCTCTCTCTCTTTGAACTCTCGGATGAGAGTGTACTAATTTGTGTTGGTGTGTATAATCCCTTTCCTTAGCCTTCCTTTTATAGCCGAATGGAGAAGGAGATGAGTAAATGAGGTTGGCAATTTTTCAAAGGTTGTTGGACGGTAGGAATTTGAAGGGGCTGGGCATTAAATGGAGTGAGGACTTGACTAACAGTATTGACTTGAATCATTTTGTAGACAATGAAAGTAACGAAGCTAAGTTGGATGGTGCAAAAGGTAACGAAAATGTTGGTGCAGCTCATTCTAGATTTCGGCAAAAGCTAATTCCAGTAATTGGCATGGAGTTTGCAACAGAACAACAAGCATTTGACTTTTACAATACATATGCATATCATGTTGGCTTCAGTGTTAGAAGAAGTAAAGCACACAAACGCGAAGATAATCAGTTGAGAGATAGGCTTTTTATTTGTTCTGCTGAAGGTAAACGTGGATATGATAAACGTGATGTTTATGCGAAATCTCATCGGGCTGAGACAAGATTCGAGTGTAAAGCAAGGATCAATTGTCATTTAACTGGTAAGTATCAGGTCATTGAGTTTGTGGCTGATCATACACATGTGACTTCAAGTCCTAGAAAGACCCAATTTTTTAGGTCTCATAGGAGCATGAATCTAGCATAAATCGCTGAAGTTGATATAGCTGACTGTTCAGGAATTGCTCCAAAAGCTACTTTTGAATTTTTGAGTAGGCAAGCTGGTGGTCGTCAATATCTTGGATTTATTCCTGATGATTATAAGAATTATTTGCGCTCTAAGAGAACGAGGGAAATGAAGGTAGGGGATACAGGTGGTGTGTTTTGATACAACCTATAGAAAAAACAAAGAAGGAAGGCCTTTTGTCATGTTTGTTGGGGTGAATAATCATAAACAAACAATTATATTTGGTGCTGCATTATTATATGATGATACTGCTGCAACTTTCGAGTGGTTATTTGACACTTTTGACAAGGCTATGTCTAGAAAGAAACCTAAGAAAATTCTTACAGACCAAGATGCTGCAATGGCTAAAGCATTAGGTTCAAAATGGCAAGAAACTAAACATCGATTATGCATTTGGCACACTTATCAAAATGCAGCCAAACATCTCAGCAGTGTTTTTGAGAAGTTTAGATATTTTTCCAAAGATTTTAGTTCTTGCATATATGATTATGAGGATGAAGATGACTTTTTGAATGCGTGGAAAAACATGCTTGAAAAATATGGACTCCAAGACAATGATTGGTTACACCAATTGTTTGGTATAAAGGAGAAATGGGCATTAGTTTATGGCCGGGAAACTTTTTGTGCAGATATTACCACCACCCAACACAGCGAAAGCATGAATAGTTGTTTAAAAAAGCATGTAAGTTACAAACATGATTTGATGCGATTTTTTCAACATTTTCAAAGATTGGTTGATGATCGTCGTTTTGAAGAATTGAAGGCTGACCATAATGCAAGTCAAAGTTTTCCTGCATTGTTGTTCCGGTGGAAATCTTGAAACATGCAGCAAGTGTTTACACACCAGAGAAGTTTAAGGTATTTCAGAGTGAGCTATGTAAAGCTCATGATTGTACCCTAAACTTCTTTGGCGAGTTTGGAACAGTGAGCAAATACATACTTAGCCCTCATGGGACATTCCCACCATAAAGTCATGTACGACTCAATATGTGACAACCCCAAAATAGGTTCATTCCACTCAACCCATTCTGAGTCGCCAAATACATGGTACAAAAAATAACTACAACTTTATTATAACAATTGTTGTGCAAAATACAACACATATGCTGTGAGTTTTGATACAAATATGTACCAACTGTGACTCTCATCCCAACCTTGGATATCACGTCACAATGACACCTTACATAAAGGTATAGTCAAAAACTGTTTTAGAAATTAGAATCTTTGGGAAGTGCTCAAAGAAACCTTCGTACATGGGAGCCCATGCGTCTAGGTTATGATAGATATCATATGTCCAAAGAAAAACGAGAAGATTACTGTCATATTCTTTCCAATGGCGAATCTTCTCTTGACATATCATTATCTCCACTGTCTCTAATTTAGAGTTATACTTCAACCAAACACCAATATTATATAGGTAGTGCTCGTAGATATACTCAGCAAGTGGATGTGCACAACCCTGTCTTATGATGACACGAGGTTGTATGTCATTAGACATCTTGTATGATAGTGGAAAATCGCCCTTCCAAAGTTGAGTTCGCCTCACTCTATATAATTCACCAAATATAACTACTAAATGATGTATAAAATACAACACACTTTTTTATACTGTTTAGGGAGAACTTCACAGCTAGAAACCACCGTTCTATTCCCTTGTTACCCCCGCTCGACCCAGCTATACTCTTATTACCTGAAAGGAATTGTGAAGCAAAAGGGTAAACTCAACTAGCCTAGTAAAGAATACCATAACTAAAGATAAATAAATTATCAATAGCCTTTAACAGTAATAAATCAGAGATTTAGAACATATGGTAGATGATAAAAAAATTTAAACCATAGTTGCAGCGGAACGAGCAATCCATTAGAAGAGTAAAATAGACTATAAATTCTATTATCTTCTCCATGTTAAAAGTCTACCAATAATATTTTATCCCTGTAACATCAATCAACAGTTCCAATCATATGAATACCTCATAATCATAATTGTGATTCTAAATTCCTCTTCGCACCCAAGACGAAGATAATTTCATCACATGTCTTTACCTGAAACATCAAAGATCATGGTTATACCAAATCACAGTTCATGTTCATAATCATACTAATAAATTCATCTTTGTACTACGGGCCAAAGATATTCGTCAACCGTTCATCTTTGCACTACTGGCCAAAGATATTCAACAACAGATCATCTTTGCACTACAGGCCAAAGATATTCAACAACAGATCATCTTTGCACTACGGCCAAAGATATTCATATATCAAATAAACACATAATCATTTCAGAATTTATATAGACAATAATTATAACCATATTGATTAATTCTCCTTTGCACTTAAGCTAAATATATTCAATTATAACTTCAATGGTCATGATCATACCAGTCAACAATTCATCTTTGCACTACTGGCCAAAGAGAACCCATAGTCACGATCATACCACTAATCTGCCCATCTTTACACTCAAGTCAAAGTTAAACATCATCATTAGGGTTATAAAAATTTTATATATGATAATAAAAACAATATAATCAACATATAGATTTAATCTCAAGAGTAAGATTTATAAATCAACGATAATTTGGTCCGTAAAAGAAATCAATTTCGTCGTGAATAGTACCCGTGAATAGTAACTCGTGAATAGTAATAGTAACTCGTGAATAGTAATTCATGAATAGTAATCCCGACATGAAAAAGGTAAAAATTTCACAATAAAATTCATACCAATATTTCGGTATAATGATATAAAAAAAATAACATTTCTTAAACTTATAAATAATTTATTTTAATTGTTTACACTTTACTAAATAATGCATTTAATCATCCTAAAATGCTAAACTCATAAGATTTCATCACCAATAACCAAAACCCTTATCAAAAATCTGCATATACCTCATATAGGATTCTCAAGCCATAAAATCCTATTTTCCAATTTTCTTACTTTCCATAACATATTTAATTCATTTACTCATAACTAGTCCATTGTCATAAAAAATACCAAATCAGTCCCAAAAATATTTTTTTTCTGGGATTTAGCAGAATATAGTCCCATATTGAACATATATTTTTCCCAGAATTTTTAAAATTCATTTACTATTTTTCATATGGCCAAAACTGCCAAATATTAAAACATTTATCATAAATTGTACTTTTGTGAAAAAATTCCGAAATTTACAGAGTATACTTCTGTTATATACATGTACTCCCAATAAAAATTTCACCAATTTTGGAGTTAACCACAAGGAGTTATGAGTGTTTACTTTTAAAATAGTCTTTTCTCATAAAATTCATAACTCTTAATCTATACATTCAAAAATCGCAATTTTTGGACACAATCTAAAAAATTCATCAAATTATCATTTTAAATTTTTCTAGAATTTTTGAAGGTCAAAAAAATTACGAAATTGAAAAACATAATAACCCTTAAAATTCCTTACCTCAAAAGAGCAGTATTTCTGACTGGAATATCGGATGAAAAGCCGAAGGAATCTTGCACTGAATAACAACTCTCAAAGTATCTAAATACTCATAAAAACACGCTCGATATTATAGAGAAAGAAAACTTATGTTTCTGGTGAGTTTTTTAATTCTAACTTAAGCGCCTATTTATAGAAAAATGCTAGAATGCCAAAGGAGACTAAATTAATAAAATAATAATATATTTTATTTTTTCTCCTACACAGCCACTCCTAAAAATTCAACAGCCACCACAGTGGGGCCCATCCAAAATCAGCACATGTATTCGACACCAATCAAAAGTGGGTCCCACCCAAAAAATTATTTTATTTTCTGAAATTTCAATAATTCATAGAAAATAGTCCGTTTATAAGAAAAATACGAATTTTATGTCCATTCTCTACAACTTTTTAGCTTTAAGTTTTTTTGAATTTCAGACAAAAAATATCTAAAATCCACAAACGGACGATTTTCAACACCTTTTAAAACTCATAACAAATCATGCGTTAATTTTTAACGGTTCAAAATTTGTGGACATAAACTCAACTTATATATGTATAACATATCCAAAAATCACAGCGATCCAACGGTCGGATTAAAATTATAACTCACGCAATAGAGCTTTAAGAACACCGATTTGATCTTTTAATACCTCCAATCCGATAAAATACTGATAAAACACCTCAACGTTAATTCCTTCATTTATAACCACATAAATAAATCCATCATTTATATCCACATCAAATAAATATTTTATTATCATATAAATCAATAATTAATTATTCACGAATACTATTACAGAATCATAATAATGACAACCAGGCAGTTCCTAGGAAAGAGGGGGCTTTCCAATAAGGATTTCTCCTTACTGGCGCGCAATTAGATGACCAAACCTCTCCTTAGACAGAACTTTCTAGATATTGCCAATAATGCTATCTAATAATATTATTCAGATAAAACGAATTATTGATCTAATAATGGAAAATAATGTGCAGTGACAATTATTGAACAACAATAATATAAAATATCAACGTAGCAATTATTGAATCAATAAAATAAAATATTAAATAGTAATTACTGTAACAATTATTGAGTAGTGCCTTCTTACGTAAAAATCAATAATTCAAAAATACTGTGCAATACCGTGTGTGTGACAACCCCAAAATAGGTCCATTCCACCCAACCCATTCTGAGTCGTCAAATACATGGTACAGAAAATAACTACAACTTTATTACAACAATTGTCGTGCAAAATATAACAACACATATGCTGTGAGTTTGGATACAAATATATACCAAATGTGACTCATGTTCTAACCGTGGACATCACCTCACAATGACACCTTACATAAAGGTATAGTCAAAAACTGTTTTAGAAATTAGAATCTTTGGGAAGTGCTCAAGGAAACCTTCGTACATGGGAGGCCACGCATCTAGGTTATGATAGATATCATATGGCCACAGAATTATCCTTGGTTGACCCAATAGACCCCAAAGAAAAACGAGAAGATTACTATCATATTCTTCCCAATGGTGAGTCTTCTCTTGACTTATCATTATCTCCACTGTCTCTAATTGAGAATTATACTTCAAACAAACACCAAGATTATATAGGTAGTGCCCATAGATATACTCAGCAAGTGGATGAGCACAACCCTGTCTTATGATGACACGAGGTTGTATGTCATTAGACATCTTGTATGATAGTGACAAAACACCCTTCCAACGTTGGGTTCGCCTCACCCTATTTTCTTCACCAAATATAACTACTAAATGATGACCACCGTTCTATTCCCTTGTTACCCCCGCTCGACCCAGCTACACTCTTATTACCTGAAAGGAATTGTGAAGCAAAAGGGTGAGCACAACTAGCTCAGTAAAGAATATCATGACTAAAGATAATTAAATTATCAATAGCCTTCATCAATAATAAATCAGAGATTTAGAACATATGGTAAATGATAAAAATTTCAACCATAGTTGCAGCGGAACGAGCAATCCATTAGAAGAGTCAAATAGACTATAAAGTCTATTATCTTCTCCATGTTAAAAATCCACCAACAATATTTTATCCATGTAACATCACTCAACAGTTCCTTTCCACAATCATATGAATAACTCATAATCATAATTGTGACTATAAATTTTTCTTCGCACCCAGGACGAAGAATATTTTCATCACCTGTCTTTACCTGAAACATCAAAGATCATGGTTATACCAAATCACAGTTCCTGTTTATAATCATACTAACAAATCCATCTTTGCACTACGGGCCAAAGATATTCATCAACAAACCATCTTTGCACTACGGGCCAAAGATATTCAACAACAGTTCATCTTTGCACTACAGGCCAAAGATATTCATCAACAGGCCATCTTTGCACTACATGCCAAAGATATTCATCAACAATTCATATTTGCACTACAGGCCAAATATATTCATATCTCAAAGAAATATATAATCATTTCAGAATTTATATAAACAATAATTATAACCATGTTGATCAATTCACCTTTGCACTTAAGCTTAAGATATTCAATTATAAATTCAATGGTCATGATCATACCAGTCACAATTCAACTTTGCACTACAGGCCAAAGAGAACCCTAGTCATGATCATACCAATAATCTACCCATCTTTACACTCCAGTGAAAGAGAATTTCAACATCAGGGTTATAAAAATATTATATATGATGATAAAAATAATATGATCAACATATAGTTTTAATCTCAAGAGTAATATTCGTAACTCATGAATAGTAACCCCGACACAAAAGATAGAAATTCCACAATAAAATTCATACCAATATTTCGGTATAATGATATTGAAAGAATAATATTTCTTAAGCTTATAAACAATTTATTTAAATTGTTTACACTTTACTAATTAATGCATTTAATCATCTAAAATGCCAAACTCTTAAGATTTCATCATCAATAATCAAAACCCTCATCAAAAATCTGCATATACCTCATATAGGATTCTCAAGCCATAAAATCCTATTTTCCAATTTTCTTACTTCACAAAACATATTTAATTCATTTACTCATAACTAGACCATTTTCATGAAAAATACCAAATCAGTTCCAAAAATATTTCTTTTCTGGGATTTAGCATAATATAGTCCCATAGTGAACATATATTTTTCTCAGAATTTTTAAAAGTCATTTACTATTTTTCATATGGCCAAAATAGCCGAATATTTAGACATTTATCAAAAATTGTACTTTTGTCTAAAAATTCTGAAATTTACAGAGTATACTTCTATCATATACATGTACTCCCAATAAAAATTTCATCAATTTTGGAGTTAACCACAAGGAATTATAAGCTGTTACTTTTAAAATAGTCTTTTCTCATAAAATTCATAACTCTCAATCTATACATCCAAAAATCACCATTTTTGGACACAATCAAGAAAACTCATCAAAATATCATTTCAAATTTTTCCAGAATTTTTGAAGATCAGAAAAATTACGAAACTGAAAATCATAACAACCCTTAAAATCCCTTAATATCCCTTACTATCCCTTACCTCAAAAGAGCAGTACTTCTGATCGGTATAAGGCTGAAGGAAACTTGCACTGATGAATAGCAACTCACCAAGTATCTAAATACTCACAAAATACACTCATAATATAGAGAGAGAAAGAGAGAAAGCTTATGTTTCTGGTGTGATTTTCAATTCTAACTTAGCCCTCTATTTATAGGAAAATTTTGGTAGGTTTGACCTGCAACCTGATGGCTTTACCTGCTACTATTCCCACCCACCACATTTGAAATATAATTCAGCACATTTCTTCACCAACCACAAGTGGGGCCCACCAATTCTAGAATTTTCCACCAAAATGATAAACTCCGAAAATTCAACAATTTCTGAACCAGTCATCTCGTAAAATTCATAATAAATCATACGTTCATTTTTAACGGTTCAAAATTTGTGGACATATACTCAACTTATATATGTATAACATATCCAAAAATTACCACGATCCAACGGTCGGATTAAAAATTATAACCCCCGCAAAATATCTCAAAAACCCTGATTTTTAATACCTCCATTCCGACAAAAATACGGATAAAAATCTCAACATTAACTCCTTCATTTTTTAACCACAAAAATATATCCCTCATTTATATCCACATAAAATAAATATTTTCTTATCATATGAATCAATAATTAATTATTCACAAATAATATTACAGAATCACATTTATGACAACCAGGCCGTTCCCAGGAAAGAGGGGGCTTTCCAATAAGGATTTCTCCTTACTGGCGCGCAATTAGATGACCAAACCTCTCCTTAGACAGAACTTTCTAGACATTGCCAATAATGCTATCTAATAATATTATTCAAATAATATGAATTATTGATCTGATAAAGGAAAATACTGTGCAGCAACAATTATTGAAACAACAATAATATAAAATATCAACGCAGCAATTATTGAATCAATAAAATAAAATATTGAACAGTAATTACTGTAACAATTATTGAGTAGTGCCTTCTTACGTAAGAATCAATAATTTCAAAAATACTATGCAATACCGTGTGCTACTGTGCAATAACGCGTATTACTGTATTTTAACCACCGGGTATTTCAACAGTGTTAACGGTAACAACTACGCCGTTATTTGTAAAAACTCAAATTTGTCGTTTTCTTCACCCGACAGTTATTCGTTATGGGGCCCACAAATAGCTGCGCCGTCGTACGAATATTCCCCGACAGAAAGAATATTCCACGACCAAACGAATATTCCCCGACAACAATGAATATTTTATAACCACTTGCTTATTTTGAAAAAAATTCATATATCACCCTTAACTTTAACTTTTTATCAATTTAACCATTTACTAAATAGAAAAATTGAATACTTTTATTTCATAAAATTCGGGGTCTTACAATCTCCCCTCCTTATGAAATTTCGTCCTCGAAATTTACGTACCTGGTATTTCAAAGAGTTGAGAATACCTTGCTTTCATTTCAGATTCCATCTTCCCTGTCATCATGATTTCTCCATTGCTCATCTCCTGTATTTCAGATATCATTCTAGAATACAGCTTCAAAACAAGGGTTAATTTAACAACTTAACATATAACATAATATCTCGATATTATGACTGACCAACAAATAAGCTTAGGTAGGACACACTAGCGAAGGATTTACTCATCTCTCCCCTCCTAGTTATATTCCCCGATCTCCGCCAAAGATCATATCCCTAAGCTCTGATACCACCTGTGACAAATGTCCCATCAGTGGACAGCACCTCACAGTGGTACCTATCAGTTTGCCACCGCAGAACGGCGTCCCCTACGGAGAGTCTGGCTTCGGTGCATCCCCTATCAACAGGAAGTCACCAGCGAGAGGCTCGGGGCTCTTTACTTATAGCTCTGATACCACCCGTGACAACCCCAAAATAGGTCCATTCCACCCAACCCATTCTGAGTCGTCAAATACATGGTACAGAAAACAACTACAACTTTATTACAACAATTGTCGTGCAAAATACAACAACACATATGCTGTGAGTTTGGATACAAATATATACCAAATGTGACTCATGTTCCAACCGTGGACATCACCTCACAATGACACCTTACATAAAGGTATAGTCAAAAACTGTTTTAGAAATTAGAATCTTTGGGAAGTGCTCAAGGAAACCTTCGTACATGGGAGGCCACGCGTCTAGGTTATGATAGATATCATATGGCCACAGAATTATCCTTGGTTGACCCAATAGACCCCAAAGAAAAACGAGAAGATTACTATCATATTCTTCCCAATGGTGAGTCTTCTCTTGACTTATCATTATCTCCACTGTCTCTAATTGAGAATTATACTTCAAACAAACACCAAGATTATATAGGTAGTGCCCATAGATATACTCAGCAAGTGGATGAGCACAACCCTGTCTTATGATGACACGAGGTTGTATGTCATTAGACATCTTGTATGATAGTGACAAAACACCCTTCCAACGTTGGGTTCGCCTCACCCTATTTTCTTCACCAAATATAACTACTAAATGATGACCACCGTTCTATTCCCTTGTTACCCCCGCTCGACCCAGCTACACTCTTATTACCTGAAAGGAATTGTGAAGCAAAAGGGTGAGCACAACTAGCTCAGTAAAGAATATCATGACTAAAGATAATTAAATTATCAATAGCCTTCATCAATAATAAATCAGAGATTTAGAACATATGGTAAATGATAAAAATTTCAACCATAGTTGCAGCGGAACGAGCAATCCATTAGAAGAGTCAAATAGACTATAAAGTCTATTATCTTCTCCATGTTAAAAATCCACCAACAATATTTTATCCATGTAACATCACTCAACAGTTCCTTTCCACAATCATATGAATAACTCATAATCATAATTGTGACTATAAATTTTTCTTCGCACCCAGGACGAAGAATATTTTCATCACCTGTCTTTACCTGAAACATCAAAGATCATGGTTATACCAAATCACAGTTCCTGTTTATAATCATACTAACAAATCCATCTTTGCACTACGGGCCAAAGATATTCATCAACAAACCATCTTTGCACTACGGGCCAAAGATATTCAACAACAGTTCATCTTTGCACTACAGGCCAAAGATATTCATCAACAGGCCATCTTTGCACTACATGCCAAAGATATTCATCAACAATTCATATTTGCACTACAGGCCAAATATATTCATATCTCAAAGAAATATATAATCATTTCAGAATTTATATAAACAATAATTATAACCATGTTGATCAATTCACCTTTGCACTTAAGCTTAAGATATTCAATTATAAATTCAATGGTCATGATCATACCAGTCACAATTCAACTTTGCACTACAGGCCAAAGAGAACCCTAGTCATGATCATACCAATAATCTACCCATCTTTACACTCCAGTGAAAGAGAATTTCAACATCAGGGTTATAAAAATGTTATATATGATGATAAAAATAATATGATCAACATATAGTTTTAATCTCAAGAGTAATATTCGTAACTCATGAATAGTAAATCGTGAATAGTAACTCATGAATAGTAACCCCGACACAAAAGATAGAAATTCCACAATAAAATCCATACCAATATTTCGGTATAATGATATTGAAAGAATAACATTTCTTAAGCTTATAAACAATTTATTTAAATTGTTTACACTTTACTAATTAATGCATTTAATCATCTAAAATGCCAAACTCATAAGATTTCATCATCAATAACCAAAACCCTCATCAAAAATCTGCATATACCTCATATAGGATTCTCAAGCCATAAAATCCTATTTTCCAATTTTCTTACTTCACAAAACATATTTAATTCATTTACTCATAACTAGACCATTTTCATGAAAAATACCAAATCAGTTCCAAAAATATTTCTTTTCTGGGATTTAGCATAATATAGTCCCATAGTGAACATATATTTTTCTCAGAATTTTTAAAAGTCATTTACTATTTTTCATATGGCCAAAATAGCCGAATATTTAGACATTTATCAAAAATTGTACTTTTGTCTAAAAATTCTGAAATTTACAGAGTATACTTCTATCATATACATGTACTCCCAATAAAAATTTCATCAATTTTGGAGTTAACCACAAGGAATTATAAGCTGTTACTTTTAAAATAGTCTTTTCTCATAAAATTCATAACTCTCAATCTATACATCCAAAAATCACCATTTTTGGACACAATCAAGAAAACTCATCAAAATATCATTTCAAATTTTTCCAGAATTTTTGAAGATCAGAAAAATTACGAAACTGAAAATCATAACAACCCTTAAAATCCCTTAATATCCCTTACTATCCCTTACCTCAAAAGAGCAGTACTTCTGATCGGTATAAGGCTGAAGGAAACTTGCACTGATGAATAGCAACTCACCAAGTATCTAAATACTCACAAAATACACTCAATAATCTAGAGAGAGAAAGAGAGAAAGCTTATGTTTCTGGTGTGATTTTCAATTCTAACTTAGCCCTCTATTTATAGGAAAATTTTGGTAGGTTTGACCTGCAACCTGATGGCTTTACCTGCTACTATTCCCACCCACCACATTTGAAATATAATTCAGCACATTTCTTCACCAACCACAAGTGGGGCCCACCAATTCTAGAATTTTCCACCAAAATGATAAACTCCAAAAATTCAACAATTTCTGAACCAGTCATCTCGTAAAATTCATAATAAATCATACGTTCATTTTTAACGGTTCAAAATTTGTGGACATATACTCAACTTATATATGTATAACATATCCAAAAATTACCACGATCCAACGGTCGGATTAAAAATTATAACCCCCGCAAAATATCTCAAAAACCCTGATTTTTAATACCTCCATTCCGACAAAAATACGGATAAAAATCTCAACATTAACTCCTTCATTTTTTAACCACAAAAATATATCCCTCATTTATATCCACATAAAATAAATATTTTCTTATCATATGAATCAATAATTAATTATTCACAAATAATATTACAGAATCACATTTATGACAACCAGGCCGTTCCCAGGAAAGAGGGGGCTTTCCAATAAGGATTTCTCCTTACTGGCGCGCAATTAGATGACCAAACCTCTCCTTAGACAGAACTTTCTAGACATTGCCAATAATGCTATCTAATAATACTATTCAAATAATATGAATTATTGATCTGATAAAGGAAAATACTGTGCAGCAATAATTATTGAAACAACAATAATATAAAATATCAATGCAGCAATTATTGAATCAATAAAATAAAATATTGAACAGTAATTACTGTAACAATTATTGAGTAGTGCCTTCTTACGTAAGAATCAATAATTTCAAAAATACTATGCAATATCGTGTGCTACTGTGCAATAACGCGTATTACTGTATTTTAACAACTGGGTATTTCAACAGTGTTAACGGTAACAACTACGCCGTTAATTATAAAAACTCAATTTTTGTCGTTATCTTCATTCGACCGTTTTCCGTTATAGGGCCCATAAATAGCTGCGCCGTCGTACGAATATTCCCCGACAGAAAGAATATTCCACAACCAAACGAATATTCTCCGATAAAATAAATATTTTATTACTACTTGCTTATTTTGAAAAATATTCATATATCACCCTTAACTTTAACTTTTTATCAATTTAACCATTTACTAAATAGAAAAATTGAATACTTTTATTTCATAAAATTTGGGGTCTTACAGTGTGCTATTGTGCAACAACGCGTATTACTTTACTTTACCCACCGGGTATTTCCACAGTGTTAATGGTAACGATTACGCCGTTATTTATAAAAATTTAAATTTGTCATTTTCTTCATCCGACAATTATTCTGTTATGGGACCCACAAATGGTTGCGCTGTCGTACGAATATTTTTCGACAGAAAGAATATTTTACGACCAAACGAATATTCCCCGACAACAATGAATATTTTATAATCACTTGCTTATTTTGAAAATTTTTCACATTTCACCCATAACCAAAGCATTATATTAAATTAACACCTTATTATTCACAATAATAAATAAAAAAAATTCGATTTTATTCATTAAAAAGTTAGGGTCTTACAACCTCCCCTCCTTATGAAATTTTATCCCCGAAATTTACGTACCTGATATTTCGAAGAGTTGAGAATACCTTGCTTTCATTTCAGATTCTATCTCCTCGGTCATCATGATTTTTCCATTGCTCATCTCTCGTGATAACTTTATTTGGGTTCCTCACTTGTTGGGAAGTCATGACAACCGCTCTCCCTTGAACTACCCGGCTTTGACTTGTCTGGGGCAGCATTTGGTGTCATCACTACCGTTGGAATATACTTTTCTATAGGGCATATTCTACCCTCAACTGCTTCGTCGTACTCCTGATTCATGATCTGAATCATCAATCTTCGATCCATATCGAATTGAGGTTGACCGCTCTGTACAGGGTAATTCAAAACTCGATGTTGGGTTCTCCCAATTGTTGTCCAAAAAGAGAAATACATATAATCTATTTTAGCCTTCTTAGATCGAACATCTCTTTCCATAAAATCAATGCGTCGTGCGGCTTTTACCCATGCATCACTCATTCTCACTCGTTCAGTTGTTTCTTCTTTCAGCTCAGATTCTAGCTTTATCATCTTATACTCTGCAAAAGAGTGCTTCTATTCAAGCATCACATATCGGGTAACACAAGCTTGAATCGTTGTATCCTTTTACTCCACTACCGTCTGCCGTTCTTCAACCTGCTCTTCTAACTTATAAATACGATTTTGCAATTCTACATTTCGATCATAAAATTCTTCTAATAAATTCTCCTCAGGTTCTTCTTCTTCCTCACTCTCAGCTGCTACCTCTGCGACTAGCTCGGGTGCAACTATTAATTCTTCCTTCACCACAAGAATATCTATAATTCCTTCTTCGTCTGACATCACATTATCATTGTTGGTGATTAGAGGTATCCCCGCGGTCTCATTCACTCCATTGCTAACAATCTCAGCTGCCATTCTCAAATACTGCCATAAAACAAAGGTTAATTAAACAAATTAACGTATCACATAATATTCCTATATTATGACCGACCAACAAATAAGCTTAGGTAGGACACACTAGCGAAGGATTTACTCATCTCTCCCCTCCTAGTTCTATTATCCGATCTCCTCCAGAGACCATATCCCTAAGCTCTGATAACAACTGTGACAACCACAAAATAGGTTCATTCCACCCAACCCATTCTGAGTCGCCAAATACATGGTACAGAAAATAACTACAACTTTATTATAACAATTGTTGTGCAAAATATAACAACACATATGCTGTGAGTTTTGATACAAATATATACCAACTGTGACTCTCATCCCAACCTTGGATAGCACGTCACGATGGGACCTTACATAAAGGTATAGTCAAAAACTGTTTTAGAAATTAGAATCTTTGGGAAGTGCTCAAGAAAACTGTGACGCCCCCAAAATAGGTATACATCACCTATTCTGAGTCACCAAATACATGGTACAGAATATAGATACAATCTTTAATATACCACAAGAGAGCTGTGAGTTTCAATATAAATACTGTCTTCTAGACAATATCCACTCTCAGAACAGAATAGTGAGGACTACTAATACTATCATCTGAACCGTCACTCCGTTCTCCGACTAGTCCCCGCTACGTTCTCATTTTCTGAAGAGAACAATGAAAGCAAAAGGGTGAGCTCAACTAGCCCAGTAAGAAATATTATATCTAAGATAATGCAGAATAAATTATCATTAGTCTTCAACAGTGTTAAACTGATAAAATATAATAACTATCAAGTTTAACTGCAGCGGAACAAGCAATCCATTAGAAGAGTCAAGTAGGGAATAAAATCTACTATCTTCTATGATTTAAAAGGTTTTTCATCACTTTTATCATTGGGACTCAGTTTAATAAATAATCCACATCATCGAATCACCCCTGCACTACGACCACTGATATTCTTTAGTATCACGACCACGAATTATCCATGCACTACGGCTAAAGATAATCATGTTTTCATCAACGGTACTGATCATGCCATAAAATAATTCATCTTTGCACTACGGCCAAAGAGAATCCATAGCCATAATCATACCAAAAACTGTCCATCAATGCACTACGGGCCAATGAAGACTTTTTTTTTCCACATCATTTGTAACATTACGGTGATGATTACACCGAATAATCCTTAGTCATAATCATACCAAGTCCATCTATACACTATAGGCCATAGATGACTTTCAACAAAATATAAACATGAGGATGATGACAATGATATAAAAATTCAATAAAATAAGTTCAAAAATTAATTTATCTAGGAACTGATAACGTCCAAATTGTCAACATGATACTGCTTTGTAGAGTAAAATTCAAGAATGTTCAGAAGAATATTTCCATGAAAAGATACTGGATGAAGTGCAAATATCAAGGATATTTCAACAGAATAATAATAAAGACAGAACCAGGTCCGGCGTAAAACGCACAGACAGGATATTCTAACAGAATAATAATAAAGACGGAACCAGGTCCGACGTAAAACGCACAGACAGGATATTTCAATAGAATAATAATAAAGACGGAATAATAGAAGAATGCCACCAAGTATAGGGTAGTCTGCGTATACTGGTTATTCCAGCAGAATAATAAAGAATAGAATAACAAAAGTTCTCTTCATGAATACAAAAGGAATAATATCCCTTACAGGTACAACAAATTATATCCCTTACCGTAAAAAAAACTTGATATCGGAGTAGTAAAGTAGCAGAATACTTTTCTTCTCTCTCTCTATAATTTCTCTCTCTAGAGTTTCAATGAATTCGTAAGAAATAATGAAGGAATGAGCTTCTATTTATAAAAAAATGGACTGCATAGTAACTAACTCATGAACGGTCTAGATTGATTTACTTTAATCTGACGGTCCATATTTAAAGCAAAATCTTTTAAATAAAATATAATATATTCTATTTATAATCTAATAAAACGAATAACTTTATAAAAGATTTTATTATGTAAATACTATGCAGGCACTATACAAACACTATGCATAATAAAATATAATATATTCTAATTATTGTCTAATAAAACAGATAACTTTATAAAAGTATTCTGTTTTATATAAAAAGATTTTACTATTAGCATAATAAAACGAATAACTTTATAAAAGTATTCTGATTTATATAAAAAATTTTTCTGTTTTATTACATTAATAATACCAATAAAACAAAACTGAGTGACTTATCACGTAAACATCAATAATCAATACCGTATGCTACTATGCAACCACGCGTATTACTGTACTTTTACTACCGAGTAGTTCAACAATATTAATGGTAAAACTTCCGCCGTTATTTTAAAAAAAATATTTTTGTCGTTTTCTCAATCCGACAATAATTCTGTTGTAGGGTCCACCAATGATTGTGTCGTCGTACGAATATTCCCTATTAAAACGAATATTCCCCGACCAATCGAATATTATGTAACAACTTGCGTACTTTGTAAAATTTATAAATATTATCCACAACTATAACATTATATCAAATCCACACCATAATATTCAAAAAAATATTTCGAGAAATTTAAATCTTTATTCATAAAATCTGGGGTCTCACAATCTCCCCTCCTTATGAAATTTCGCCCTCGAAATTTATGTACGCACTTGATATGCCAAAGAGGTGAGGATACCTTGAATTTATTTCAGATTCTAACTCTTAAAGTATAACCTTGAATACCTTTATCGTCGAAAATATTGCACGTTGCATACATGCATGCCCGACGTCCTCCGATTGCCTCTGAAAACACAATAGTCCCAAAGATAACCATTTTTACCCCTTCTAACGATCTCAAATTAAATAACTTAAAGAACAAACATTGTAGGTCTATTCATCCTCGTTCCGGATCATCTTGAATCACCTCAATCGGAGTTCGTACGAAAAAGTTATGCCCAATTTACTAAAGGACGTCCAAACAGATTTTGGCTTAACACTAGACCAGCGCCTAGGCGCCCAAAATTGGTCTTGGGCAAGCGCCTAGGCGCCCAAAAACAGATTCCAAGAGCCGAGTCTAGTGCCTAGGCGCTCGACCTTTGGCACTTAACTCCAATTTCTCAGATTTTGCAACTTTTGACACATATAATTCAAATCTTCATAACTTCTTCATCCGTTATCGGAATTAGTCCGTTTTTGAGGCTATGGAAAGCTTGTAACATGCTCTACAAAACTCCCATGATTTCATAATTTTTTAGATTCATTAATTATTCTAAAATTTGGCTCCTAAGTCCCCCAAGACTAAGTTTTTTCGAACAACGATACGTGAAAAACGTTATGAACACGCGACATACTTGGCGGTAAAATGAGTCTATAAGCCACAGTTCCTACTCGATCGAGGATTTTAAATGGGTCAATTAAATCGAGGGTTGAGATAACGCCTTCTTGAACCTTCTTCTTCACATTCATCAGCTCTGAGTATGTAGCTTGAGCGGCTTTAACTTTATCGATTAAAGTCGATTCTAATCGTATATTCGTTATCTTCACGTGGGTCCCTAGAGTCTTTAACTCTATCTTCATCATTTATAAGTTATACGAAATGGGTCTTTGTGTTAACAACATCTCACTCGCATACGATCTTCTACTCAACTCGTGAGCTACCACTTTAGTTCTTCCACGATGATATTGAATGGTATGGTCATAATCTTCAACAGATCGAGCCAACGTCTTTGGCGCATGATACGTTCGCTTTAGTTGAAAAAATATTTAAGGGTTTAAGAAATGGGTTTTGTACTGGGGTCAATACAAAATTCGATTTCACACTCTGGGGTAGGCTAAGAAGTCTTCAAGAATACGTCAGGAACTTTATTAATAATAGAAATATCGTTCAAAACTGTAACCCTCATCCAAGACTTGGATAGCACGTCACATTGATACCTATCAACTTGCCATCGTCATTCATGACGTCGCCTACAGAAAGTCTGGCTTCGGTGCATTCCACACAAGAAAGTCAACAACGAAAGGACCGGGGCTCTTTACTTATGGCTTGATATGACAATGATTGACTTTAGTGGTTTGGTTGCTTGAATTCGCATAACAGGTTAATTAGGAGTATAAAAGCTAACAACCTTACGAAAAGTATGATGAGTAGTTAACCAATCGTTTCCAAAAATCACATCAAATACATGTATTTTTAAAGAGATAAGATCGATAGGTAACGTGAAAGTGTTGATTTGAACAAGATTTATAAATAGTGCAGGTAATGAAGGTTTCTCCCAACTGAGTTTAAACAGATATATCAAAGTCTAACTTCTCCGGAGTTAACTTTAAACATTGAACACAACTAGGTAAAATAAAAGAGTGAGTAGAACCGGTATCTAACACGGTATAGACTTCACAAGAGTTTATGACTAACATACCCGTGATAATTTTATTCAGGTTCCTTGTCACGAAAAAAAACGCTCTCTCTTAAACTACCGGCTTTGACTTTTCTGGGACGGCCTTTGGTGCCTCCATCTTAGCTGAACTTGTCTTCGGTGAACGACAAAATTGAGCTAAGTAACCTTCTCTTCCACAATTATAACATGCTTTGGACGGCATTACGCAGTTCGGACTAATGTGTCCCTCCCCTCCGCATTTGAAGCATATGATAGGTGGTCATTCTCCTTCCTTAACGACGGGTGCTGGTGTTGACGTATTTCCATCATTGTTGAATCTCCTATTCTTGAAATGTCCATTCTTATTGTTTTGACCATGATTACCACCGAAGTGGTTACCATTTCTAGCATGTTGATTTCCTCCATGTTTATTGTCACCGCTTTGATGAATGTTATCATCGGTATTATCTTTTTGCCGGCTACTCTCTTTTGGTTGTGTTGACTCGTTATCGCGCTCCACTAACTGAGCCCTATTTACAATATCTGAATATAAACACAGTTTATGAAAAATAAGACATTGACGTATCTCCGGCTTCAAATCTCTTAAAAACATCCGCGTCATTCTCTCTTTATTATCAACCAAGTGGGACGCAAATCGGGACAACTCGGCAAACTTGGCTTCGTACTGCGACACGGTCATGTTGTTTTGCTCCAACTTGATAAATTCCACCTCCTTCATGTGATGAATGCTTTCGGGAAAGTACTTCTCATTGAACAGCTTTTGGAACTTCTCTCAAGACATCTTGAGTGCGTCGGGATGGGTACGTTTTACAGATTCCCACTAGTGATCTGCCTCTTCACGCAACATAAAGGTGGCAAAAGGAACCTTTTGCTCCTCGGAGCATCCCAAGACATCAAATATCTTGGTGATCTGCTTTAACCACGTCTCCGTCTTAAGTGGTTCTGGCTTTCTCAAAAACTCCGGTGGTCCTAGCTCCTTGAATTGCTTAGCGGTGACCAACCGTGGGTTGCCATTGTTTCCTCCTGCATTATGAACAGGAGCCGCCTTCGCCTGATGTTGCATGAATTCTAAAAACTCCTAAATGTACCGTCGTTCGTCAATTGATCAGTGTTGTTGTTTACATGAGGATTATTGTCTTCCAGTTGAACATTGTCCTGATTATTGATCTGTGGAGACTCAAAGGTCTCCTGTGCTCCATTGCTTATCTCAACATTTTCAAATGCCATTTTTAAATACTACAACAAAATAAGGGTTAATTAATATATCACATATTATCCCTATACTCTGACCGACCAATTAAATACCAAATAAACTTAGGTAGGTCATACTAGCGAAAGAATTCTCCCGTCTCTCCCCTCCTAGTTCTTGCCTCACATCTCAGCCAGGGATCATATCCCTAAGCTCTGATACCAACTGTAACGCCCCCAAAATAGGTATACATCACCTATTCTGAGTCGCCAAATACATGGTACAGAATACAAATACAATCTTTAATATACCACAAGAGAGCTGTGAGTTTCAGTACAAATACTGTCTTCTAGATAATATCCACTCTCAGAATAAATCTTCATTACATTTATTGTCACACTATTTAACAGAATAGTGAGGACTACTAATACTATCATCTGAACCGTCACTCTATTCCCCGACTAGTCCCCGCTACGTTCTCATTTTCTGAAGAGAATAATGAAAGCAAAAGGGTGAGCTCAACTAGCCCAGTAAGAAATATTATAACTAAGATAATGTAGAATAAATTATCATTAGTCTTCAACAGTGTTAAACTGATAAAATATAATAACTATCAAGTTTAACTCCAGCGGAACAAGCAATCCATTAGAAGAGTCAAGTAGGGAATAAAATCTACTATCTTCTATGATTTAAAATCTACTATCCATGCACTACGACTAAAGATAATCATGTTTTCATCAACGGTCCTGATCATGCCATAAAACAATTCATCTTTGCACTACAGCCAAAGAGAATACATAGCCATAATCATACCAAAACTGTCCATCAATGCACTACGGGCCAATGATGACTTTTTTTTTCCACATCATTTGTAACATTACTGTGACGCCCCCAAAACAGGTATACAACACCCATTCTGAGTCGTCAATAACATAGTACAGAAACAACTACATCTTTACTATTACAACATAAGAACTGTGAGTTTAAATACAAATATTGTCATCTAGACAATATCCACACTCAAATAAGTCTTCATTACTATTATTGATACATTATTTCACAAAAATAGTGAGGACTACTAAAATAACTTCTAGAACCATCATTCTATACCCCGACTAGTACTCGCTACATTCTCGCCTCTTGAGAAAAATGGAACAAAAAGGAAAAGGGTGAGCTCAACTAGCCCAGTAAAGAACATTATGACTAAGATAACATAGAACAAATTATCGTTAGTCTTCAACAAAGAAAAAATATAATAGAATACAATAGACAACAAGTTTTAAATCAATATTCGTAGCGGAAAATAATAATTCATAGAAGAGTTACGTAGAGAATGAAATCTACTATTATCTATGAATTTAAAAGTCCATCATCAGTATTTTATCCCTGTAACATCAATCAATATTCATCTTCGCACTACAGGCCAAAGATATTCACCAGTTGGTCATGTTCATCTAAACACCTGTTCATCTTTGCACTACGGGCCAAAGATATTCATCAGAAATTATTAATCTTTGCACTACAGGCTAAAGATATTCAATTATATCATCATTTAGGATTGAGGATGATGAAAAATATTTTAAAGGAAACGAATCCAGTGAAACAAAATAATAAATATTAAGGATTCGTATTTCAGCTATTCCATGTCCAAAAATACCTCATAAATAATCATAGTGGAGTAAAATTCAAGAATGATCAAAACATGGATACAATCAAAGCTAGTATCCAGAATAGATATTTTGGACGAAAAGAAGAAAATTTTATTTTTCGGTGAATAGTAACTCGTGAATAGTAACTCATGAATAGTAATCCCGACATGAAAAGTTCCAAATTTGATAAAAATTCAGATCAATACTTCGGCATAATGATATTGAAGAAAATAATATCATTTAAGAAGAGATAACATCCCTTACCTCGGAAATACGGTACTTCTGACTGGAATACTAGATATAGTGCTGAAGGAAACTTGCACCGTATAGCAACACTCAAAGTATTAAATACTCACAAGAATACGCTCGATATAGATAGAGAAAGAGAGAGAAACTTGTGTTTCTGGTGTGATTTTTAATTCTAAACTAAGCACCCTATTTATAAGAAAATGCTTAGAACACCAAAGCAGAAAATTGAATATAATAATATTATATTTACAAAATTATCAAGCCCACCTAAGAAATCTGATTTCAGATCATGTATAACACATGTGAGCCACTCAATTGCAACAAAAAATGTTTTTCTTAAAAAAAAACATTTTAAACTCCAAAAATCAATTATTTCGGAACTTCGGAACTTCAATAATTCATAATAAATAGCCCTTTTATCAGAAAATTCGAATTTCGCGAGTTTTTATAGGAAATTCAATTCTCTACAACTTTGCAGAAGAAAGTTTTTCCAAATTCCAAACAGAAATTGACCGAAATCTACAAACGGATGATTTTACAGTCAATAATAAATTTTCGGTCAAGAATTGTGTCCACCAACACACAAAACATGTGTTAATCATTTAATATCACAAAAATACTCTTCCTCCTCATATACTCATATATCCCACATTCATTATAAAAATATCACCATCAATATATTATTAAAATAATATATTTAAATGAATTATTTTATCAGAAAAAGATAAAATATTAATTTTTAACAATTGTCACATTAAAAATTTTCTCCATCTATATCCACATAAAATCACTATTTTCCTCATCATATAAATTAATAATTAATTATACACAAATAATTTTACAGAACCACAGTACTGGCAACTAGGCCGTTCCCAGGAAAGAGGGGGCTTTCCAATAAGGATCTCTCCTTACTGGCGCGCAATTAGATGACCAAACCTCTCCTTAGACAGAACTTTCTAGACATTGCCAATAATGTTATCTAATAATATTATTCAGATAATATGAATTATTGTTCCGATAATAGAAAATACTGTGTAGTGACAATTATTAAAACAACAGTAATATAAAATATCAACGCAGCAATTATTGAATCAATAAAATACAATATTGAACAGTAATTACTGTAATAATTATTGAGTAGTGCCTTCTTACGTAAGAATCAATAATTGGTGCAATACCGTGTGCTACTGTGCAACAACGCGTATTACTGTGTTTTAACCACCGGGTATTCCAACAGTATTAACGGTAACAACTACGCCGTTATTTATAAACAACTTATTTTTGTCGTTTTCTTCATCCAATCGCTTTCTGTTATGGGGCCAACACAAGGCTGCGCCGTCGTACGAATATTCTCCGACAGTAAGAATATTCCACGACCAAGCGAATATTCCCCGACAACAATGAATATTTTATAACCACTTGCTTATTTAAAATATTTGCGCATTTCACCCATAACTAACCACATTAATCAAATCAACCCTTACTATTTCAAAATAATAAATAGAGGAAATTAAATTTCATTTATTAATAATTTGGGGTCTTACAATAATAAAGAATAGAATAACAGAAGTTCTCTTCATGAATACAAAAGAAATAATATCCCTTACGGGTACAACAAATAATATCCCTTACCGTAAAAGAAACTTGATATCAGAGTAGTGAAGTAGCAGAATACTTTTCTTCTCTCTCTCTATAATTTCTCTCTCTAGAGTTTCAGTGAATTCGTAAGAAATAATGAAGGAATGAGCTTCTATTTATAAAAAATGGACTGCATAGTAACTAACTCATGAACGGTCTAGATTGATTTACTTTAATCTGACGGTCCATATTTAAAGCAAAATTTTTTAAATAAAATATAATATATTTTATTTATAATCTAATAAAACGAATAACTTTATAAAAGATTTTACTATGCAAACACTATACAAATACTATGCATAATAAAATATAATATATTCTAATTATTGTATAATAAAACAGATAACTTTATAAAAGTATTCTGTTTTATATAAAAAGATTTTGCTATTACCATAATAAAACGAATAACTTTATAAAAGTATTCTGTTTTATATAAAAAGCTTTTCTGTTTTATTACATTAATAATACCAATAAAACAAAACTGAGTGACTTATCACGTATGTAAGACCCCGAATTTTATGAAATAAAAGTATTCAATTTTTCTTATAATTACTATTCAGTAAATGGTTAAATTGATAAAAGTTTAAAGTTATGGGTGAAATATGAATTTTTTTCAAAATAAGCAAGTGGTTATAAAATAATCATTGTTGTCGGGGAATATTCGTTTGGTCGTGGAATATTCTTTCTGTTGGGGAATATTCATACGACGGCGCAGCTATTTGTGGGCCCCATAACGAATAACTGTCGGGTGAAGAAAACGATAAATTTGAATTTTTACAAATAACGGCGTAGTTGTTACCGTTAACACTGTTGGAATACCGGGTGGTTAAAATACAGTAATACGCGTTATTGCACAGTAGCACACGGTATTGCATAGTATTTTTGAAATTATTGATTCTTACGTAAGAAGGCACTACTCAATAATTGTTACAGTAATTACTGTTTAATATTTTATTTTATTGATTCAATAATTGCTACGTTAAAATTTTATATTATTGTTGTTCAATAATTGTCCATTATCAGATTAATAATTCATATATGTATAACATATCCAAAAATTACCACGATCCAACGGTCGGATTAAAAATTATAACCCCCGCAAAATATCTCAAAATTCCTGATTTTTAATACCTCCATTCCGACAAAAATACGGATAAAAACCTCAACATTAACTCCTTCATTTTTAACCACAAAAATATATCCCTCGTTTATATCCACATAAAATAAATATTTCCTTATCATATGAATCAATAATTAATTATTCACAAATAATATTACAGAATCACATTTATGACAACCAGGCCGTTCCCAGGAAAGAGGGGGCTTTCCAATAAGAATTTTTCCTTACTGGCACGCAATTAGATGACCAAACCTCTCCTTAGACAGAACTTTCTAGACATTGTCAATAATGCTATCCAATAATATTATTCTAAATAATATGAATTATTGATCTGATAATGGAAAATACTGTGTAGTGACAATTACAAAATATCAACGTAGCAATTATTGAATCAATAAAATAAAATATTAAACAGTAATTACTGTAACAATTATTGAGTAGTGCCTTCTTACATAAGAATCAATAATTCAAAAATACTATACAATACCGTGTGCTACTGTGCAACAATGCATATTACTTTACTTTACCCACTGAGTATTCTAACAGTGTTAACGGTAACGATTACGCCGTTATTTATAAAAATTCAAATTTATCGTTTTCTTCATCCGATAGTTATTCTGTTATGGGGCCCACAAATGGCTGCGCCGTCGTACGAATATTTTTCGACAGAAAGAATATTCCACGACCAAACGAATATTCCCCGACAACAATGAATATTTTATAACCACTTGCTTATTTTAAAAAATTTGCACATTTCACTCATAACCAAAGTATTATATTAAATTAACACCTTATTATTCACAATAATAAATAGAGAAAATTTGATTTTTTTATTCATTAAAAAGTTGGGGTCTTACACAATAGATGGTAAGATTTCATGCAGTTGTAAGAAGTTTGAGTTTGTAGGAGTCTTGTGTGCACATGCTTTAAAGGTTCTATCTGCAAGAAATGTTAAGAGGATTCCTAGTCAGTATATCTTGAATAGATGGACAAAAATAATTAAGGTTGAGAGTGTAAAAGTAGGTTGCAATACTGCATGTGAAAGTGACCCAAGGGCAGAAATAGTGAAGCGTTATAGAGACTTATGTCGATTAAACATTCGACTTGCAACAAGAGCAACAAAATCTAAAAATGCATATTAAATTGCTTTATCAGCAATTACCAAGGCAATGGCGGAGGTTGATGCATGTTTCAAAGAAAAAACAGTTGAAGAAGCTCCACAAGCACCATCACCAGCCATGAATAATGTGTCTGTTCTTAGTGGAAGTATTCTTATGGATGCTAATGATAACAGTAGAGTGAAAGGAATTAAAACCAAAACAAGAGTGGTTGGTACATATAGTAGGCCGAGAAGTGCTTTGGAAAAGAACAAAAAAAAGAAAATGACTCGAAAAAAAGCTGTGCAACCACCGAGTGTTTCATTTACACAAATGTTATGCCTTCTACAGTCCAAATCCAACAGGTATTTTTTTTTCCTTTTAAAGCAGTATAAATACTTTTATGGCTAGGCCTATACTTATCTGTCTAATTGAAATGCAAGGACCCAATTGAGCAAAACTTATCACACAGAGCACTACTCTATTATCCAGTCAATGAGTCAAATACAATGCCTCCACAAATGCAATTTAGACCGCAAATTCAACTTTCTCAGGTATTTATAGTTTCTCATTACCTTTAAATTATAATATTACTTGTAAATGATATCACTTTGAAAACAAGTATAATTAACTTTGATTCTGATAATTTTATTGTGTTTCTTATTTTTTGTATACAAACCAGCAACAATTTATGGGAAGCTATGATACCATAAACAATGAGGAATCTTCCACCAACATGGTTAACCTATCACAAGTAGTATAATGCATTCAATTAAATTATTTTGCCATGACTATTGCTTTTTCAAATAATATTAGTCATATCTCTTTACATATGAATATGTTTATGAGTACAGACACAATTCCCATTGAGAGGAGTAGACTTGTTTGGCTCTCAGCTCACAAGCCAAGAAGATTCATATATGGGGAGACGTCAATTTGCGCAATGAGAAGACAAAGTACTGGAAAAGTTGGGAAAACTTTTGGTTATGTGTCTTGGTCAAATGGTTGTGGAGTTGACTATAGTTAGTTAATTATTTTGATTTTTCCATGTACTGACTTTTATATGTATGGTTTAGAAGAGCATGACAGTTTTTCCTGGATTTAATATCATAGTATTGGTTTATGACATAATTTGTAAGACCCCAACTTTTATAAATACAGATGCATTTTCTATAAATATCATTTTTGAATATTATGGAGTTAATTTGATATAATGTTATAGTTGTGGGTAATATTTATAAATTATGCAAAGTACGCAAGTTGTTATATAATATTCGATTGGTCGGGGAATATTCGTTTTAACAGGGAATATTCGTACAACGGCACAATTATTAGTGGACCCCACAAAGGAATTATTGTCGGATTGAGAAAACGACAAAAATATTTTATTAAAAATAACGGCAGAAGTTTTACCATTTATACTGTTGAACTACTCGGTAGTAAAAGTACAGTAATGCGTGTGGTTACATAGTAGCACACGGTATTGATTATTAATGCTTATGTGAGAAGTCACTCAGTTTGATTCAATTATTGTCAGTTAATAATATGAATTATTTAGCGACAATGAAGTTTTATTTTATTCGTAATAAAACATAAACATCTTTTTATATAAAACAGAATACTTTATTAAAGTTATTCTATAAATAGAATATATTATATTTTATTTAAAAGATTTTTCTTTAAATATGGAACGTCAGATTAAAGTAATCAATCTGGACCGTTCATGGATTAGTTACTATGCATTCCATTTTTCTATAAATAGCAGCTCATTCCTTCATTATTTTTTACGAATTCACTGAACTCTAGATAGAGAAACTATAGAGAGAAACTATAGAGAGAGAGAAGAAAAGTATTTTGCTACTTAACTACTTCCTTATTTCAGTTCTTCTTAACGGTAAAGGGTGTTATTCTTTCTTATTCATGAAGAGAACTGTTGTTATTCCATTTCTTATTATTCTGTTAGAATAACCTGTATACGCGGTCTACCCTATACTTGGTGACATTCTTTTATTATTCTGTTGGAACATCCTGTCTGTGTGTTTTACACCGGACCTGGTTCCGTCTTTATTATTCTGTTGGAACATCCTGTCTGTGTGTTTTACACCGAACCTGGTTCCGTCTTTATTATTATTCTGTTGGAATATCCTGTCTGTGCGTTTTACGCCGGACCTGGTTCCGTCTTTATTATTATTTTGTTGGAATATCCTGTCTGTGCGTTTTACGCCGGACCTGGTTCCATTATTTATTATGTTGTTGGAATAACCTGTCTGTGCGGTCTATCGCATGCATGGTGATTTCTTTTGTTATTCCATTCTTTATTATACTCAGTTGGTTAAGTTTTAACTTTTATACTCCATGAAATTAGTGGAATATCCTTGATAATTGCGTTTCATCCAGTATCTTTTTATGAAAATATTCTTCTAAACATTCTTGAATTTTACTCCACAAAGCAGTATCATGTTGAAAATTTGGACGTTGTTAATTCTTGGATAAATTAATTCTTGAACTTGTTTTATTGAATTCTTATATCATTGTCATCATCCTCATGTTTATAAAGTGTTAAAAGTCATCTGTGGCCTGTAGTGCATAGATGGACTTGGTATGATTATGATTAGGGATTATTCGGTATAATCATGACCTTAATGTTACAAATGATGTGGTAAAAGTCATCATTGGCCCGTAGTGCATTGATAGACAGTTGTTGACATGATCATGACCATTAATGAATACACGAATATCCTTGGCCGTAGTGCAGGGGTGATTCGATGATGTGAATTATTTTATTAAGCTGAGTCTCAGCGATAACAGTGTTGAAAAATCTTTTAAATCATAGAAGATAGTAGATTTTATTTTCTACTTGACTCTTTTAATGGATTGCTTATTCCGCTGCAGTTAAACTTGATGTTCGTTATATTTTATCAGTTTAACACTGTTGAAGGCTAATGATAATTTATTCTGCATTATCTTAGTCATAATATTTCTTACTGGGCTAGTTGAGCTCACCCTTTCTTTCACTGTTCTCTTCAGGAAATGAGAATATAGCTTGGACGAGTCGGGGAAAGGAGTGATGGACCAGATGATAGTATTAGTAGTCCTCACTATTCTGTTAAATAGTGTGATAATAATTGTAATGAGGACTCCTTTTGAGTTTGTATAGTCTCTAGTAGATAATAATTGTATTCAAACTCACAGTTATGTTTTGTCGTATTGTACACGACAGTTGTATTTGTATTCTGTACCATATATCTGACGACCCAAGATGGGTGATGTATACTTATTTTTTGGGGAGTCACAGTTGGTATCAGAGATTAGGGATATGATCCCTGGCTAAGACGTGAGAATAGAACTATGAGGGGAGAGACGAGGAATTCCTTCGCTAGTATGACCTACCTAAGTTTATTTGCATGGTATTTAATTGGTCGGTCAGAATATAAAGATAATATATGACATATAAATTAACTTTTGTTTTGTGGCAGTATCTGAAAATGGCATCCGAGAATGTTGAGAATAGCAATGGAGCACAGGCGACTGTTGATTCACCACATATCAATAATCAAGATAATGTGCATCAGGAAGGTGACAATCCTCATGCAAACAACAACACTGACCAGATGATGAATGATGGAATGTTCAAAAGCTTTATACAGTTCATGCAACAGCAGGCGAGAACGGCTCCTGTCCAAAATGTAGGTAAAAACACTGAAAACTCTCGGACGGTTACCGCTAAACAGTTCAAGGAGCTGGGACCACCGGAGTTTAAGGGAGAGGCAAAACCACTTATAGCGGAAACATGGATAAAGCAGATCACCAAGATATTTGATGTCTTGGGATGCTTCGAGGAGCAAAAGGTTCCCTTTGCCGCCTTTATATTGCGAGGAGAGGCAGATTACTGATGGGAATCGATTAAGCGTACTCAACCTGCCGCACTGAAGATGTCTTGGGAGAAGTTCCAAGAGCTGTTCAATGACAAATACTTTCCCGAAAGTATTCGTCACATGAAGGAGGTGAAGTTCATCAAATTAGAGCAGAATAATATGACCGTGTCGCAATATGAGGCTAAATTTGCTGAGTTGTCCCGGTTTGCGTCCCACTTGGTGGATAATAAAGAGCGAATGACGCGAATGTTTTTGCGAGGTTTAAAACCTGAGATACGTCAACATCTTATTTCTCATAAACTGTGTTTGTATTCAGATGTTGTGAATAGGGCTCAGTTAGTGGAGCGCGATAACGAGTCAACGCAACCAAAAGAGAGCAGTCAGCAAAATGATAATACCAGTGAGAGCAGTCATCGAAGCGGTGACAACAAGCGTGGAGGGAATCAACAGGCCAGAAATAGTAACCACTTCGGTGGTAATCAGGGCCAAAATAATAAGAATGGTCATTTCAAGAAGAGGAGATTCAACAATGATGGAAAGACGTCAGCACCAGCACCCGTTGTTAAGGAAGGAGAACGACCACCTATCATATGTTTCAAATGCGGAGGTGAGGGGCACATCAGTCCAAACTGCGCGATGTCGTCTAAAGCATGTTATAATTGTGGAAGAGAAGGTCATTTAGCTCGATTTTGTCGTTTACCAAAAACAAGTTCAGCCAGGACAGAGACACCAAAGGCCGTCCCAGAAAAGTCAAAACCGGTAGTGCAAGGGAGAGCGTTTGTTGTGACCTCCCAGAAAGCAAGGAACCCGAAAGAGGTCATCACGGGTAAGCTTATCATAAACTCTAACGAAGTCTATACTTTATTTGATACTGGTTCTACCCATTCTTTTATTTCTCCTACTTGCGCTCATCGATTAAATTTGACTCCGGAGAAATTAGACTTTGACTTATCTGTTGAAACTCCATTGGGAGAAACCTTCATTACATCCACGGTTTATAGGTCTTGTTTGGTTCAAGTTGGTACCCACACATTACCTGTCGATCTGATTTCATTAAAAATACTTGTATTTGACGTGATTCTAGGGATTGATTGGTTAACTACTCATCATGCAAAAATTGATTATTTTCGTAAGGTTGTTAGCTTTCATATTTCTAATCGACCTATTATGCGAATTCAAGCAACCAAACCATTAAAATCAATCGCTGTCATCTCAAGCCATAAAGCTATTCGTTTATTGAAAAACGGATGTCAAGCTTTCTTAGCTCATGTCACGGATCTAAACAAAAATACGTCAGTTTTGAATGATATTTCTATTGTTAATAAATTCCCTGACGTATTCCCTGAAGAACTTCCTGGCCTACCCCCAGAGCGTGAAATTGAATTTTGTATCGACCTTGAACCCGGTACAAAATCCATTTCCAAAGCCCCATATCGAATTGCTCCTATTGAACTTCAAGAGTTAAAGATCAGGAATTGTTAGACATTGGCTTTATTCGTCCTAGTACTTCTCCTTAGAGTGCTCCTGTTCTATTCGTGAAGAAGAAAGATAGAAGTATGCGACTTTGTATTGATTATCGGGAGTTGAATCATGTCACCATCAAAAATAGGTATTCATTTCCACGTATTGATGACCTGTTTGACCAGTTGCAAGGAGCACAATTCTTTTCAAAGATCGATCTTCGTTCTGGATATCATCAGCTGAAGGTTAGAACTGAGGATATTCCAAAGACGGCTTTCAGAACTCGGTACGGGCATTATGAATTCCTAGTCATGTCCTTTGGATTGACTAATGCTCCTGCTGCCTTCATGGATATGATGAACCGGGTATTCAAAGAATATTTGGATCACATTGTGGTCGTCTTTATTGATGACATCCTTATTTATTCCAAAAGCCGTGAAGATCATGAGCAACACTTGAGGCTAGTACTCCAAAAGCTTCGTGAATACAAGCTTTATGCCAAGTTAAAGAAATGCGAGTTCTGGCTGGAGGAGATAGCATTCCTTGGGCACGTAGTATCAAGTCGTGGAAAATCTGTTGACCCAGCAAAGATTGAAGCTATTCAAAGCTGGGAGAAACCTAAATCAGTGACCGAAGTACGTAGCTTTCTTGGGTTAGCTGGTTATTATCGGAGATTCGTGGAAGGATTTTTCCCGAATCGCTACTCCATTAACTCAGCTGACTCGAAAAGATACAAAGTTCGGTTGAAGCGAAGAATGTGAGAAGAGCTTTCAAGAACTCAAGAGGAGACTCATTTCAGCACCTGTTCTAACAATACCATCTGGCTCGGAGGGATTTGTCATCTACAGTGATGCTTCGAGCAAAGGGTTAGGATGCGTTCTCATGCAACATGGAAAAGTCATAGCCTATGCATTAAGACAACTCAAGGAATATGAGAGGAATTATCCTACTCATGATCTAGAGTTGGCAGCTGTTGTCTTTGCACTTAAAATTTGGAGGCATTACTTGTATGGGGAGAAGGTGGAGATCTTTACGGATCATAAAAGCCTCAAATATTTCTTCACTCAAAAAGAACTCAACATGCGACAACGACGTTGGCTTGAACTGTTGAAAGATTATGATCATACCATTCAATACCATCCTAGAAAAGCGAACGTGGTAGCTGACGCATTGAGTAGAAGATCATATGCAAGTACGAGTGCGATATTGTCAACACAAAGGCCCATTTTGTGTGACTTGCAAAGGATGGAGATAGAGTTAAAGACTCCAGGGACCCATGTGATGATGGCGAATATACGAGTGGAACCAACTTTAATCGATAAAGTTAAAGCTGCTCAAGCTACAGACCTGGAGCTGATGCGTATAAGGAAGAAAGTGCAAGAAGGTGCTATGCCGGAAGCAAGAATAGATGAAGAAGGAATACTTCGAGTCAACTCCAGACGTTGTGTTCCTAACGACCCTGATTTAAAGTGTGAAATCATGATGGAGGCGCACAACACACCGTTTGCAATCCATCCTGGGAGTACCAAAATGTATCATGATCTTTGTCATACATTTTGGTGGAGCAATATGAAGCGAGAGATAGCGTTGTTTATCTCAAGGTGTCTAACTTGTCAACGAGTCAAGGCGGAGCATCAAGTACCAAAAGGTCCATTGCAACCACTTGAAATTTCAGAATGGAAGTGGGAGCACATTACCATGGATTTCGTTACCGGTCTTCCTAAGGTTTCTCAAGGTATAGATGCGATTTGGGTCATTATTGATAGATTGACCAAGTCTGCTCATTTCTTACCGATACGAGAAACTTATACACTTGAACGTCTTGCTCGTATGTACATAAGCGAGATTGTAAGACTGCATGGTATGCCAGTATCCATAGTTTCTGAACGAGACCCAAAATTCACTTCACGATTTTGGGTTAGTTTACAAAAAGCTATGGGCACGGATTTACGATTTAGTTCAACATATCATCCTTAGACGGACGGACAATCAGAGAGGACTATTCAAACTCTGGAAGATTTATTAAGACTCTGTGTCCTTGACTTCAAGGGAAATTGGGACAAATTCTTATCATTGGTGGAGTTTTCCTACAACAACAGTTATTAAGCAAGTATTGGCATGGCTCCATTCGAAGCGTTGTATGGAAGAAAATGTCGTTCTCCAGTATGCTGGGATGAGGTGGGTGAAGCAACGTTGTTGGGACCGAAGTTGGTACGTATGACTACAGAAAAGATTCAAACGATCCGACAACGTATAAAAACCTCACAAGATCGACAAAAGAGTTATGCTGATCTTCATCGAAAGGACGTGAAATTTGATATAGGAAATCATGTGTTCTTACGTGTTGCTCCATGGAAAGGAGTTACGAGATTTGAAAAGAGAGGAAAGCTCAATCCTCGATTCATCTGTCCATTTTTAATCCTCGATCGAGTAGGAACTGTGGCTTATAGACTCGCTTTACCGCCAAGTATGTCTCGTGTTCATAACATTTTTCACATATCCATGTTACGTAAATATGTGGAAGACCCGAACCACATTATTGAGTTAGAACCGGACGAAATAGCGGAGGATTTGACGTATGAAGAAGTTCCTGTTCAAATCTTGGATAAGAAGGAACATATTCTACGCTCCAAGGTTATACCTCAAGTCAAAGTTTTGTGGAGAAATCACGATGTTGAGAAAATGACTTGGGAGTTAGAATATGAAATGAAATCAAGGTATCCTTACCTCTTCGACATACCAGGTACGTGCCCTAATTTCGAGGACGAAATTTCATAAGAAGGGGAGGTTGTAAGACCCCAACTTTTATAAATAAAGATGAATTTTCTATAAATATCATTTTTGAATATTATGGAGTTAATTTGATATAATGTTATAGTTGTGGGTAATATTTATAAATTTTACAAAGTACGCAAGTTGTTATATAATATTCGATTGGTCGGGAAATATTCGTTTTAACAGGGAATATTCGTACAACGACACAATCATTGGTGGACCCCACAACGGAATTATTGTCGGATTGAGAAAACGACAAAAATATTTTATTAAAAATAACGGCGGAAGTTTTACCATTTATACTGTTGAACTACTCGGTAGTAAAAGTACAGTAATGCGTGTGGTTGCATAGTAGCACACGGTATTGATTATTAATGCTTATGTGAGAAGTCACTCAGTTTGATTCAATTATTGTCAGTTAATAATATGAATTATTTAGCGACAATGAAGTTTTGTTTTATTCGTAATAAAACAGAAACATCTTTTTATATAAAACAGAATACTTTATTAAAGTTATTCTATAAATAGAATATATTATATTTTATTTAAAAGATTTTTCTTTAAATATGGACCGTCAGATTAAAGTAATCAATATGGACCGTTCATGGATTAGTTACTATGCATTCCATTTTTCTATAAATAGCAGCTCATTCCTTCATTATTTCTTACGAATTCACTGAACTCTAGAGAGAGAAACTATAGAGAGAAACTATAGAGAGAGAGAAGAAGAGTATTCTGCTACTTAACTACTTCCTTATTTCAGCTCTTCTTTAAAACGGTAAGGGGTGTTATTCTTTCTTATTCATGAAGAGAACTGTTGTTATTCCATTTCTTATTATTCTGTTAGAATAACATGTATACGCGGTCTACCCTATACTTGGTGACATTCTTTTATTATTCTGTTGGAACATCATGTCTGTGTGTTTTACACCGGACCTGGTTCCGTCTTTATTATTCTGTTGGAACATCCTTTCTGTGTGTTTTACACCGGACCTGGTTCCGTCTTTATTATTATTCTGTTGGAATATCCTGTATGTGCGTTTTACGCCGGACCTGGTTCCGTCTTTATTATTATTTTGTTGGAATATCCTGTCTGTGCGTTTTACGCCGGACCTGGTTCCATTATTTATTATGCTGTTGGAATAACCTGTCTGTGCGGTCTATCGCATGCATGGTGATTTCTTTTGTTATTCCATTCTTTATTATACTCAGTTGGTTAAGTTTTAACTTCTATACTCCATGAAATTAGTGGAATATCCTTGATAATTGCTTTTCATCCAGTATCTTTTTATGAAAATATTCTTCTAAGCATTCTTGAATTTTACTCCACAAAGCAGTATCATGTTGACAATTTGGACGTTGTTAATTCTTGGATAAATTAATTCTTGAACTTGTTTTATTGAATTCTTATATCATTGTCATCATCCTCATGTTTATAAAGTGTTGAAAGTCATCTGTGGCCTGTAGTGCATAGATGGACTTGGTATGATTATGACTAGGGATTATTCGGTATAATCATGACCGTAATATTACAAATGATGTGGTAAAAGTCATCATTGGCCCGTAGTGCATTGATGGACAGTTGTTGGCATGATCATGACCATTAATGAATACACGAATATCCTTGGCCGTAGTGCAGGGGTGATTCGATGATGTGGATTATTTTATTAAGCTGAGTCCCAGCGATAACAGTGTTGAAAAATCTTTTAAATCATAGAAGATAGTAGATTTTATTTTCTACTTGACTCTTTTAATGGATTGCTTATTCCGCTGCAGTTAAACTTGATGTTCGTTATATTTTATCAGTTTAACACTGTTGAAGGCTAATGATAATTTATTCTGCATTATCTTAGTCATAATATTTCTTACTGGGCTAGTTGAGCTCACCCTTTCTTTCACTGTTCTCTTCAGGAAATGAGAATATAGCTGGGACGAGTCGGGAAATGGAGTGATGGACCAGATGATAGTATTAGTAGTCCTCACTATTCTGTTAAATAGTGTGACAATAATTGTAATGAGGACTCCTTTTGAGTTTGTATAGTCTCTAGTAGACAATAATTGTATTCAAACTCACAGTTATGTTTTGTCGTATTGTACACGACAGTTGTATTAGTAAGTTGTATTTGTATTCCGTACCATGTATCTGACGACCCAAGATGGGTGATGTATACCTATTTTTGGGGACGTCACATAATTGAAACGATTGATAAGTTGGATTAGTTTGGCTATTTTATAGAGATGATTGCTCTTATCTTTTCCTTTCTTTTGTGTTTTAATGTGAATGAATCATATGGATATTCATTTTAAACACTCACAGTGCACTTAAATCATTATATGCCTGGAGCACAATTTGTTCATTCACAAAACCAAATTACATCAACATACTGTAAAGTGAAATCTAAGTATGACATTTTCTCAAACACTTAGAGTGCACTTCAACCATCCTACCATTCTATAACATATAGTCCATTCACGGATCCAAATTACAACACACAATTATCTCACAAAATTCTATACATCAATACTTCAACTAGAATGTCCTCTTAATATTTTTCAAGCATTTAGGAATTCCTCTCCAATATCTTCATCCCAGACCCATTGAATTCCAAATGTAGAGTCGACATTTTAAAAACTAGTTCGCAGACAAAATGGAATGTCATCATCAAAGCAATCAGTGGAACCCATGAAGAAGAAAAACACCGATTTGTGGAGTTATGCTCTTCCCCTTTCCAGATTGACCAAAAAAAGGTAAAACCAAATCATTTGATTTGAATTGGTGAGTTATGAGGATAAAAGAAAAATTGATTAGAGGGATTCTCGGAGATGATGTAAACGTTAGAGGAGAGACGACTGATGTCGAAGATGAAGAGACTGATTCTCGGAGATGATGTAAAAGTTAAAAGTGTATTTTTTTTATTAGGAGATAACAGAGTTGGTGTTAAGGTTAAGTTAGAGTTAATTAGTATTAAATAAAAGGCCAAGTGTCAAATTTTAAATGGGGAGACAGAGAGGGACACACAAATTAGAGACAGAGGATTTGTTCTCTCCATATATATATATATATATATATATATATATATATATATATATATATATATATATATATATATATACACGTACGGGGAGTATAAGATCAGTCCTATGAGGTGAGAGAAAGAGTACATAGCAAGGCAATTTGGTAGTTGGTACTGTCTATACCTATTCCTTATTCTGATTTACTAGTAATAATTTTACTCCTTTTGTTACGAACAATAATGTTCATTAAGTTAGCGTTATAACATTGTTGGGGGTTGCAACTTTAATTTCAGTGGAAAGCTATCTTACTAGCTCTGGTTTTTACTATCTCTGTTCTTAAAAGATTGTCATTTAAGGTTTTGACACATAGATTAAGAAAGTATCATTTACTAAGTAAAATTTATTTGAAATTTCATCACTACCCATTTATGAAAAGTTAAAAACTATTAATACAAGGGAAAGAATTTCTTGCGACAATTAGATAAGGTAAGGGTAATATAGGAAAGTAAATAATTTATTCTCCTCGAAAGTTGTAAACGACAAACATTTTGGAATAATTTTTTTTTTTAAAACGACAATCTTTTAGGAACGGAGAGAGTATCTATCCATAGTTTCAGTGGAGTATTCATGTTATCCTATATATATATATATATATATATATATATATATATATATATATATATATATATGGACATTTATAACCCGCCTGCCCGCCCAATTAATTAATTAATACTCCCTCCGTTCCTTAATATAAGTCGTTTTTTAGAAATATTTTTGTTCCTTAATATAAGTCGTTTGAGAATTTCAAGTAAGCATTAATTGTTTAGTTTTCAATATTATCCCAAGTATTAAATGTAACTTTGGTTCTCTCACTATTTTTTGTCCAATAAATAACAATCTCTTCTTCCAATACAAGGACAATATAGACAATTGATATTATAGTTAATGCTATATAATCATTACTTTAATACTTGTATATAACTCTAAAATACTCCCTCTGTTCCTAAAACATTGACGTTCTAGAGAGTAATTTTTGTTCCTAAAACATTGACGTTGTGAGCTTATCAATGCAAATTAACCTTTTTTTTCCTATTTTACCCTTTCTCTTTCTTAATCGTTTTCCTCAAAAAAGAAAAAAGCCTTTCTTGATCAAACAAACAACCTTTCCAATTCCTTCCATTCCCGATGCTTATTCATATAACAATGACGTCTTTTCTACTATTTCCTTTCAAAAGCATATACAATAACCATAAACTTCTGATAAACAATGGATATAGATGAAGAAGATATGAAGAAAATTGTCTCAAAAAAGAAGAAAATTGTTAATGATTTTGATTTGAATTTACCTGCAGATCGTAATTTTGATTTGAATAAATTTCCTGAAGAAGCATATCAAGTTTTTGAAAATGAAGAACTTCAAGCAGTATATCGATTCATGTTGAAAAATTATTTTCCCAAGTTCTATTAAGTGGGAGGCATGAGAGTTTTTACTTGGTTTGTTGGTTTGTCAGAAGTTCTCATGAGCTTAGTTTTTTTTTGTTTGGCAGAGTGTGTAGGGATAGAACAGAGAGATGGGTGGGTTAGTTTCTTTTTTTGTTTGGCAGAGTGTGTAGGGATAGAACAGAGAGATGGGTGGCCTTTGTATTAAAGATTTTTGTGTAATTGAAGTGAATGCTTTTTTCAATTGTGGTTTATGAGATTTATGGTTTATAAAGAAATTGTGGTTTATGAGATTTATGATTTATAAAGAAATTGATATTGATCACTTGGACATCTCACCTTTTTGTTTCTCTCTCTGTGATTTGAAAGTTCTTGTTCAGAGCATATCCAACTTTTCAACTCTGTAATTGCAAATAATACTCGTTAAGTGTTTGTGGTTTTGCTTAAGCATGCTGGTGGTAAGAGAGTTGCTTTCATTCCTCAACAAGCATATTGGTAAATAAACCATATCTTCTAGACAGAGAGCATGAATGGCATGGGAAAAAACATTTATACCTAAGAGAGTTACTTTAATCATCCTTTCTGCAAAGCATGCTGGTGATAAGAGAGTTACGGATATTTAATTGCATCAATATTTTATTACTCCAGACAATGAGATGAAGAACACAGGATCTAACACCACACTAGCTTATCCATGTTCAAAAACAAGTTTATCCATGTTCAATTGCAAAACAAATAAGAGAATTTAGAGAGCAGAACACTAAATTACTGGGTAACATTAATTAATCCATTTAGAGAAGTTCTTGAACTCGGTGTTACGTTGTCACTATCTGAAGTCATAGTCTGATATAATGCCTTGCAAACAGCCTTGATTGTTGCAACATTCTCCTATATTCAAAAGCAAATCGGACAAAAATAGTTTTTTGCAACCTTATTCCTGTTCAACTAAATTCCTTGCTCTAAATAACGGTGAACTTGTTGTACCAATTCAGCGTCGCATTTTATTTGAGAAGGGAGTTCACCTTTACTTTGCAACACTGATTTCTTGATATGTGGAATTTTGTACTGTTGGGAACCCTTAGCTTTCATGATCTCTACCATGCACAGTTGCAAGGTTAAAAAAATATAATCAGACTTTACGGTAGGAAAAGCTTGAAACGAATTCACAACGGCATTAATCAGCTCCTCAACATTTTTTGGTGATTCTTTATGCTGCAAGGATTGAATAGCAGCAAAAAAGCCAAGATCTAACACATTCAAATCAGGAGAATTTGCAGGCTGACACATCAAACGTATATCAAATCCATCTTGTGTGGCTGCTCGGCGAAAATCTTCATCATCAGGACTGATGTGTGTTTTGGCATTATCTTGTTGTATAAATATCGGATAATGCAACTCCTCTCTTGGCCATTTTTCCTTAATGGCAGGTAGTACTTTTTCAAGCAAATACCTCTTTATAACATCCCTGTTAACTGAAGTTATTGGCTTTGTTTCCATGACTCCTGCAGCTCTATTAATACTACTTCTTTTAGCAGGCTCTATAGTAACAAAAGGAAACACTCCAATTTTTCCCGAAAAGATCTCATTTCTTTGCGCATCAAACCTTGGACGAGCTAAAGCTACTAAAAACATGACTTTTCCAATGAAATTTTTGCTTTTACAAGTGCGCAATGGATCTTCTTCATTGGGTAACAAGTAGTATTTTTAAGTTTTTTTTGTCATGTAAAACCATTTTTCATCAATGTGAACCATATTATACATACCTGTGAAAATTGGATCATGGGGCATGCTACTTGCATCAAGCATTGATAGGCAATATTGCAGTCGCGATTTTTTGTTTTCTTCTTTTAGAAAAGGCTTGATAGCATTCGAATGTCGCCGGATATCTCCGGATTGCATATGTCTAACCAATGTGGTCATGCTTATGTTGCTAGAAGAAGATAAACTTCGAAGAGTTGTCCGTTTTTGTAAAGGGACTTCTCGAATTCTATCGATATCAATTTGGATTCTCTTACGACCACAATTCTTTGTCCTCTTAGAGACATCAGCAGTTTCACTATCTCTTGCTTGTTTCCAAATTCGCTGAACAGTACGTATCGGAACAAAAAATGATGAAGCCACCTCCGTTGTTGTCTCTTTTCTCAGTTTTTCATCAACACTCTTTTGTTGTAGCACATTATAAATGGCTTTGCGCTTTTCGTCACTTAAAATCGCATATTGTTTGCGATTATGTGTTGATGTTGACTCTAAATCTTCATTGCATTTCTCGACAATTTCATCTGTTTGAAAAAAAAAATATTCCATGAAACTTGTGATGTTTGATTAATATAAATAGGAAATAAAGGGATAAATGGTACCAATATTGAAGTTCAATGTTGCTTCAGATGTTTGCAATCCTTCTTCCTCGTCCACATCATAATCTATTGGTGAGTTTAGATTGATATTGAGACCCCGTATTGGTGAGTTTGGATTGATATTGAGATCCGGCAAATTAACTCGAGACCTATCCGTTCTTGGTGAGTTTGGAATAACTTCTAATTCCTTATCTTGCCCAATATCACTGGAATTTATGATTTCCACATTCAAATCAATTTCTCCAAGAGGCCTTCGATGACTTTGGCAATATTTGGAGTTTGAATTTGTGTATCTTTCCCCCATTGCTTTGCTTGATCTAGATGAGAAATCAAGCTTTGGAAAAAATACTCAGAATGTCTATCATACAGAATTTGTGTATCTTTCCCCCGTTGCTTTGCTTTAAGAGAATAGCAAACGTTAGGAAGCAATTTATTTGGCAAAAAAACTTGATCCGTCAATTGTACAGAATTTTTTTTTGGCTCATGTAGTACTCCTATAAGTTTTAGGCGGGAAGCTTAGTTTTGGCATTAATTGATGTATACTCCTTTTTGAAATCTACAAAGATAATTAATTGATTCAATAATTATAATAAGGGTAGTATTATATTTTTCATATGTATTAATTATATTTCTTAATTTATGTGTATTAACTTTAAAAGATAATATTTTAGAAACAGATAAAGTAACATATATTAAAGAACAGAGAGAGTACAGTGCTTAATAATTCATTGGC